>JACEFZ010020901.1:332500-382500 GCA_014155875.1 Cepaea nemoralis | reverse complement strand
CACACACACACACACACACACACACACACACACACACACACACACACACACACACACACACACACACACACACACACACACACACACACACACACACACACAACACACACACACACACACACACACACACACAACACACACACACACACACACACACACACACACACACACACACACACACACACACACACACACACGCGCGCGCGCACAAAATGAGAAGTAGATTGTGAGCTATATTTGAACACGACTACAAGAAACAAAATGGGAGTTGCGGCTAAAGCCTTCGCCAGCACAGAACAAACAAACACAAACAGACACAATTACATGAAAAACACTACATGAAAATATAAAGGTTACTAATCTGTATCCTTGTTTGGCTGGATACGTCTTAAGCGAACAACGCGTTAGATGACTATCAGTGGATTGAATGAACCGCGTGTGTGGCTAAGGCGGATGAGATGGTGTAGAGGAAATGGAAATGAAAAACCGTTGAAAAGCCCGTAGTGAGCAAGGGTCAACGGGTGTAGCAGCCTAGCGAGGAGGAAACACAAGTATGAGCAGTAGGGAATGGGCGGTAATAATACTTGAGCAAGCATGTCTTTAGATGAACATTTCTTCATTTCATCTTTTGAGTTTGGATTATATTAGAGGGCCCTGCAGATAGGAAGAACATCTTTTCTAATCAGGATCAAAAGACTACACAGAGCCATATTAAGGTCAAAAGACTACACTGAGCACCTAGGTCAAAAGACTACACTGAGCACCAAGGTCAAAAGACTACACTCAGCACCATAAAAATCAAAAGACACGTCGTGACTATATGAAATATGACGATCATCAGCTTTGAGAGCAAGATCAGGTTATCATCTTCATATTGCGAACTGAACACAACATCTGAATAATTGATTACATCAAAAACTGTTAGAGAATGAGATGAACCTGAAACTGTCTGACATTGTTATTAAAGACATTAAGTTGGTCATTTGATTGGGAACGAGGAAGAAGATGAAGGGGAATATGCGAAATAAACGAAATGTTCATGGGAGTACTGTAAATGAACTAAAACCTTCACCGTACTATTTTTTTTAACTGTATTAAAAGCGCGCACAATTTTAAAGGTAGCCCATCCATCATGTGCCATGCCGGTAAGCGTGGGCGCTCATGTTCTGCCATCTCACTCGATCACCAGAGTCGTGGATCAGCTCTGTGTAGGTAGTCACACAGAAGATAATATTGGTGGTAGGGAAGTGTTTGGCCTCCACATAAAATAGAGCAAAATGTAATGAGGTTGACTAGTCAGTTCGCTTCCTCGCCGTCTTCCCTTCCCAGACCTGTTCTAGAACTTTCTGAAAACTATCATGAACTGCAGCGATTCTTATGTCACTTTTTCACCAAGTCTTTCTCAAGACAAAATAGTTCTCCAGGGTTCAGTCATGCATACACATACAGACTGACAGTAAGACAGATGGGATGACAGATAGACAGACAGACAGACAAATGGCAGTGCTTGCGAGAACACACAGCTATTTGTAATAATGCTTATTACCAAGGCAATCACAGACAGCGCAAAGGAAGAAATTAATATTAATATTCTTTTGTCATGCCACGACAAGAGGAAAATGTGGACGTGATGCTAATAACTAGTGGGAATATTGGGAAATGACAAGGGCAAAGGTAGAAAGAAATGACATTGAGCTAGTTGACATCATAACCAGAAGTAATTGACGAAAAGGGCCAAACAGCAAGGGATGCGGAGAGTGGAAGAGAAAAAGAGAAAGAGAAAGACAGAGACAGGGAGAGACATAAAGTGAGAGAGATACTCACACATAGACAGAGACAGTGTCACGGACAGAGAGAGAGAGAGAGAGAGAGAGAGAGATGAGAGAGAGAGAGAGAGAGAGAGACATACACACACAAGGAGGGAGAGAGAGACAGAGATAAGCACACAAAGACAGAGACAGGCTGACAAAGAAAGAGATACAGAGACAGACAGAGATGCGCACACAGAAGCAGAGAAAGGCTCACAAAAAGAGAGAGGGAGATAGAGGGGGGAAAGAGACGGTGACATAGACAGAAACAAAGAGAAAGAGGCAAAAGGCAGACAAATACAGGACAGCGAAATAGAGGGGAGAGAGAGAGAGAGAGAGAGAGAGAGAGAGAGAGAGAGAGAGAGAGAGAGAGAGAGAGAGAGAGAGAGAGAGAGAGAGAGAGAGATAAACAGAAAAAGAAGCAGAAACAGAAAGACAGATGGGGGCGGAGAGGGGGGGGGGGTGAAAGAGAAATGTGGTTTACACCCGAAGTACATGCAAACAATATACACAGGGGTCCCTACCTGCACATTATGGTCACAGTTTAAATGTCCGGTATTGAACATAAACATTCACATTCACATTCATATTACATCGCCATCAGTGACGTGCTGACCCCCACAAACACTTCTGTAAACAACTCGTGTCCACACACTGAGGCTACTAGCCCTGCATTCTCATGGTCCAAACTACACCTACGAACCTGTCACGGGTCTATCTGCTGCCTATAGTAACTTGCCGTGTAGGACAGGGGGTACGTGAGCTTTAGAAAATAAGGCCGCCTGGCTAGTGCAGTAGCCGCGAACTGTGCAGGTTAGGGTTTTCTTTTTTCCCCCGACAGAAAAAAATCCACACCTTACCTAGGATTCGAACCTGTGTCTCCTGAAAGAGAACCCGTCATTCTTAGCTACTCAGCCAGCCGCTCCTCGCACCTCGAACATTTCTTTGTGGACTGACCTGAGAGCCCAGGCCGATTTTAAACAAATTCATGCCTCGATAGAGATTTGAAAATATGGCCACCGAGCCGGCAGGAAAGCATGCTAGCCATTCCGACCTCGACTGCCTTATCTCTCGAATTTTACAACGGGATATCACACACAATCACTGCGGCCGTGTTGGGGGTCATTGGTAAGCGTTTGCTCAAACCTTATTCTAATCCTGCTTCTTCTCCTTCTGGCTTGTATTTGGTAAGCGTTTGCTCAATGCTTATTCTAATCCTGCTTCTTCTCCTTCTGGCTTGTATTTGGTAAGCGTTTGCACAATGCTTATTCTAATCCTGCTTCTTCTCCTTCTGGCTTGTATTTGGTAAGCGTTTGCACAAAGCTTATTCTAATCCTGCTTCTTCTCCTTCTGGCTTGTATTCACCAATGGAGCATAGGCCCTCAACACCCTCCTATTATAATCCTTTGCCATCCACTACACTATCTTAGTTGATCGAGTAGAGTGATTTTATTTACTGCTGTAACACTCATCCATTGACTAGACTAAGGTTAGTTGAATTAACTGTCTCCAAGACACCTTAGGAAGTCGCGGTAGCACAGAATCTAGCACGCTTGCTTGCTTGCCCGGTGACCATGTATTCGAATCCAACTCAAGGCGGGGATTGTTTTTAAATTTGACCTCGGATCACTACCCTAAAATTGGTCATCATCATCAAGTGCCATGCTGACTGGCGTAGGCGTTCATGACTCTCCACAGATCTCTGTCCTTGGTTTTCTGGATCATCTCTGTCGTTGATATTCCTCCATGCCACCGCCGTGTAGCAGAAAAAATTCGGTAACGCAAAAGCATCCGAGTTTATATTGACCACTATACCCATCAAGTTCTGATAGGTCTATATAAATATGGAGCTAACACCTTGTACCCAACATGCCTCAAAGCTTGAAAAAAGGGGAAAGAGGGGCGGGGGGGGGGGGGGACCTTACTTACATGTTAATACAGTGCATGGTCTTCTGAAAATAATATTAGTGTGTTGCATGTCCGTTGTAGGACAAGTTTACGTTCAGTAGTATGTCGTTGCTTTCTGAACGAGAATTCAGAGTTAAGTTCAACTGACCAGTGTAGGGAATGAAACCCGAACCCCTTCGTAAGCGCACGGGAAATTTACGCTCAAGCGCATTAAGCCCGCGGCCACGCTAACTTATATCATTAGTATAATAATAAATAATTGGTCACGAAGCAGTTTCTTGCTAGGGGTCTGTGATATGCTAGCGTTATTACGTTGTGTGGGGCTGAATGCACGGAGGGATGTACTAGGGGTCTATGATATGATAGCGTTCTTACGTTGTGTGGGGCTGAATGCACGGAGGGATGTGCTAGGGGTCTGTGATATGCTAGCGTTATTACGTTGTGTGGAGCTGAATGCACGGAGGGATGTGTTAGGGGTCTGTGATATGCTAGCGTTATTACGTTGTGTGGGGCTGAATGCACGGAAGGATGTACTATAGTACATGTACTATATGTATGATAGCGTTATTACGTTGTGTGGGGCTGAATGCACGGAGGGATGTGTTAGGGGTCTGTGATATGCTAGCGTTATTACGTTGTGTGGGGCTGAATGCACGGAAGGATGTACTAGGGGTCTGTGATATTCTAGCGTTATTACGTTGTGTGGGGCTGAAGGCACGGAGGGATGTGCTAGGGGTATGTGATATGCTAGCGTTATATTACGTTGTGTGGGGCTGAATGCACGGAGGGATGTGTGGTCAGTCTTTCCCTCACTTTGGCAGATGACGAGCCTATGTGTTGAACCCGCGCCCGACCGTGCTAATGACATTACCTGGGCAGCTCACTATCAACTTCAGTAGCGCGTCTCCTATCATTAGTATTGTCGCGTGAAGGTATACACACAGACACTTGGTCCTTCTACCCTGTTGTAATCACCTTCCTGGTTACACATCGTTGATCTGCATATACTAGTTTTCACGTATACGTTTACCTGTTTACACAATGTTGTTTTGCAAACACTATTTGAGGAACTGCGTCTGTTTGATGTTACTGATATTATTGCTAGAATAGCCAAATTCTGACACAAAATATGGGGCATTAACATCTCTTTTTTTTTTCCTTCTCTAAAAACAGAATTGGATCACGATTTCGGAAATGAACCTAGATCGCATTTTTAGGCAAAGATATCTCCTTGGGATTTGTTGCTAAACAAGGCTTCGGAGAACCAGAACTGTGCTGGGAGAGTTCTGTGTTGTATTTCTATACAACATTCTTCACCGTCATCTCTGACTGATTACATACCTTCAGAGACATACCTTCACCGTCATCTCTGACTGATTACATACCTTCAGAGACATACCTTCACTGTCATCTCTGACTGATTACATACCTTCAGAGACATACCTTCACCGTCATCTCTGACTGATTACATACCTTCAGAGACATACCTTCACTGTCATCTCTGACTGATTACATACCTTCAGAGAGATTACCTTCACCGTCATCTCTGACTGATTACATACCTTCACCGTCATCTCTGATTGATTACATACCTTCAGAGACATACCTTCACCGTTATCTCTGACTGATTACATACCTTCACCGTCATCTCTGACTAATTACATACCTTCAGAGACAAGTCTCATTTTGAAAGCCAGTTCTGTGGCGAAGGTAGTACCAACGCAATTCGTAATCCAGCATACCGCGTTCGAAACATAAATGCTGGCGATTAGGAAGCAGATCGCCTTGTGTAGGTTTTCATACAATGGTATGAGTACCGGTCGTTCAGAAAGCAATGGCAAACTACTGAGCGTAAACTTGTCAAGAAGTCGCAAACAGCCCAAAAATGCTGGGGTTGGCTGCGATGTCCCGTAAAAACATATGCAACTAACTTAACTAGCCTTACCTTGGAGGACTTATTGTTGGCCATATCCTTTGTTCACTTCCTGCAGCACCACTCTCTCTAGGCTATGATGATGTATCTATTCTTTCACACTATACACAAAGTCCCCACATGCCATGACCACATGTTCCTAATCATGCACCAATACCCCACACACAGATATAGATCCAGCCTATTTGTTCCTCCTGCTCATTTCCCAACACACCAGTATACCCGGGGGAAAATATCCAACGGATGCTTCTTATCTTTGATATTTTATTGAAGCATGCCACGTATGATTGTCTTTTCAAAAAACGCAGTCATTTTCAAGTGGACATTCATCGAAGAATGCAGGCAGCGGACGGTAACAAAAGTGTGTCGAAGACAACAGTGACAGACTGGGCACGAATGTTTCGGAAAGGACGTCAGTTCACGACAGATCTTTGACGGCCGGGTCAAGCGCATCTTGTTGCAACAGAAAAAACCACCGCCAAAATTGATGCAGCAGTACAGATGAACCGTTGTCGAAGCATACGTTCGCTAGCGAAATATTTTTATGTGTCAATTCGGACAATTCAAAATGTCGTTCGTAAGAAACTGCAATATCGGAAGGTGTGTTCACCGTCGGTACCACGGATGTTGACCGAAAAGAGGAACACATGGGATGGTGTTTGAACCACTTTCTGCATTACAGAGTGGAGGGTGATGCATTTCTCTTCCGCATACTGGCAGGCGATGAATCATGGTATCACCACTTTGAGTCGAGCAGCAAAAGAGAGAGCATGCAATGGAAGCATGATGGATCACCAAAAGCCAAAAAATTCAAGTTGTAGGTTTCCGCTGAGCGCATTTTTTGACCATGAAGGGCTATTGTTGGCCGACTTTAAAGAACCTGGTGTCAACATCAACTCTACCCACTACTTGCAAACACTAGACAAGCTGCAAAAAAGCCATCAAGAATAAACGACCCGGCATGCTTTCTTGCGATGTGATTTTGTTGCACGATAATGCTCGCCCGCATGTCGCAAAGAATGTGCAGGAAGCATTGGCAAGGAAGACGTGGGAAATTCTGCAATATCCAGCCTATAGTCCTGATTTGTCATCATGTGATTGTCATTTGTTCGGACCTCAAATAAAAGCTCTCAAGGGGCATCGATTTCAGACAGATGCAGACGTAATGAACGCAGTAAACACTTGGTTCAGTGAGCAACCACAATCCTTTTATTTTGCAGACGGCATTCGCCGCCTACCTAAGCAATGGGATGCTTGCTTGAATGTCTACGGTGACTTCTTCTGACCAACCCATGGTTGGACGCTGTTCGTGATCCCGAATACCTGCATTCGAAACACAGCTGCGTGCGATTTGGCAGCAGATCGCGTTGCATTGTTTTTTTTTACGAAATGGTATGGGTGCCGGTCGTTCAGAAAGTAAGGCAAATTGCTAAACGTAAACTTGCCAAGACATCACAACAGCAAAAAGTGCTGGTTTTTACTGCATCGTCCTTGTAAAGGATATGCAACTAACTTTTAACCTACAAGAAATGTATATCCTGCTTGATTCTGCTAAACACACATGTAGATACGGAGTTCCTGCGCTGTGCTCAGATGCTCCTGGTGTCGTCTATTTGGGGGTGATTGGAACGCTTATGATCATTTCCGTGTACAATAAAAGTTATCCTTTAAAAAGCAAACCAAAACCAATGGCTGTGTCAAGGAAGCACTTCCTAGCCCCGCGCTAACAAGTATTACAGGGACAGTTGAAAGGGAGAATACAGAAGGCTGACTGTAGCATTGTGTACGCATCCTGTAGCTATAGCTATAATGTGTGCAACAAGCAGACAAGCTGAGACACATTTAACGGTCGTGGAAATGTGATTTCTATGTAAAATGGAAATAATACGATGGGCAGACAGAAAAACCAAAGAGCAAGTGCTATAAGAAACAAACGAAAACCGTACAATGATTCAAAGTATTAGGCGTAGATAGAATGGATTTTCGGGGCTTATTATAAGGGTGTGGGGGGGGGGGGGAAGAGAAAGAAAACATTAAGACAACTAGCAAGATTGATGGGAAAAGTGCAAGGGGAGGGCAGATAAATGTGTCTTGATGGCTTGACCACACGACATAACCGAGATAAGAACAGACTTGATCGTGTACGACAGCAAATATTGATCATACATGATTATCGACATGGCACATGATGATGATGATGACGACGACATTATAAGACGCTAAGTAATAGTAATTGAAAGCATTTTAATTCTCAGCTTCTCCGCCTAAAACCAGCATAAACCTTTATAAGAGAGAAAATTAGTTGGTCTGGGGTATCTCTATATGTGACATAATTCTTCTACATGGGCGTACATAGTTACAGGGGCTGTAATCTGAAGTGGCACATACTCACGAGTTATACAAATTAGGTTCGGCAAGGTTCACAGTTTCTAGCTTGGGTCTCAGCAGAATAATAAGTTATGTCAGCTCTCGTATAGTGGACTAGCAAACAGGAGAAATTTGACCAGAACAATTCATCAAAGAAAACAAGACATGGCGTGTTAAAATATGAACGAAACAAATGTGAATGTTAATCGAGACTTTCGCTTTAAAAAAAAACAAGCAGGATAGAATAAAAAACAAGTATAAAGAAGGCACTGTATTATGTAACTATATAAAGTATTAAAAACAAACTATAGTAACTGATGTTTGCAACATGCAAGAATAGACATTAGACAGAAGACACGGCAAAAATAACTAAATTAAAAAAAATAAGGGGGGGGAGAGAGACACAACTTAAAATACTAGATTTTCACAAGCATAAATATACATCATACAGGAGATACGGCAAAAGTAACAGTGAAGGAAGAAAACACAAGCTAAGATAACAGATTATGGCAAAGTGCACAATGAAGCTATATGTATGTGAACACAATTTTAAATCACGATATCACGTAATTCAAATGGTTTGTGCAGTATCGTTTTCACAACAAACATGGATAATTCATCCATGTGCTGCAGTTTCCTCCCTTAAACAAAAACAAACAAACAAACAAACTTTATTTTCAAAGGGTTAAGAATTGGGCACGCAGGCCCGTCTAACATTCTGCCCTTCTATCACTCTCTTCCATACATTATTTCATTCACACGTCATTCAAGGCTAACAGAGAACAGCAACAATATAAAACTTATGCATAATAAAAGCATTGGCAAAATGCGAACATCAAAACTACACGATACAGTAACATTAGATAATGGTCAGACACTTATTAGCCATGTGGAATATACTGGCCTACCAAAAGGGGACTGGCTGTTATACTAGGGTTTTGTTATTATTATTATTATCACTATTATTATGGGGGAAGGTAATCCGTACTGAGATAGTGTTCGAGTAATTTGCGATTATATGAATAAGGATTGGTGATGTCTTTTATTTCTTGTGGAAGATTGTTCCACAGCTGAGCTGCAGAGTACGTTAAGCTTGTTTTGTATAAGTCAATCCTAGGCTTCGGAATGTGTAATATATTTAAACGTTTACTGTGTCTAGCATTATATTTAAACAATGGCCAAAGGTAATTTGGGGCATTCCGATGCAAGATTTTGTGAATTAGTTTAGCTTTATTGAAAAGCAGGCGTTTGCGGAGTGGTAGCAACTGAAGGCGTTTATACAGGCTGGGATTGTCAGATAAATGTTTGCTATAAATTAGACTCATGGCCCGTTTCTGGAGTGAGTAAAGTCGCTTGGTGTTTGAATTAGAACAACCGTCCCAGATTGTAGAGCAGTAGTCAAAGTGTGTCTGAATATGAGAAGTATAGAATAGTTTCCTTGTGTCCTCATCAAGGAAGTTTTTAATTTTGGCGAGTTGGTAGACTTTTTTCGCTGTTTGTTTAATGAGCGCTTGAACATGGGAATTAAAGGTTAGGTTTCTATCAATGATTAGGCCTAATGTTTTGTGCTCAATTACACTTTCTACTGGCATGTTATCGATGTGAAGTTGAAGTGATGTGTGTGAGCTTAGAGTTTGAAGTCTTTGTCTGGTTGTTAATAACATTGATTTTGTTTTAGTGATATTAATTTGCATACGGTTTGAATAGCTCCACCTAACTACATTATTTAATTCTTGTTGTAAAGACGACTCCAGTAAAATACAGTTTTCAGCGTTTGTGTACACTGTACAGTCGTCTGCAAATAGATCGCAGGACGATGAAAGATGCAAAGGTAGATCGTTAATATATATGGCAAATAATAGAGGGCCAAGAATAGAGCCTTGTGGTACTCCAATATTGAATGTAGTGGTTTGAGACAGCGATTTATTATGTGATACTACTTGCTTTCTGTCCGATAGAAAAGATGATATTAGAGTGACTACATTAGGACCAATTTTCATTGTCTCAAGTTTCTTAATTAAAATAACATGGTCTATCATATCAAATGCTTTCTTGAAATCAATAAACACAGTTCCACATAGACTGTTGTTGTTTATACTCTCGTGCCAATTTTCTATCATGTTTGTTAGGGCCGTATGGCAAGAATACTTTGGTCGAAATCCTGATTGGCTGTCAACAATAAGCTTGTTGCGAACTAAATACTGTAATGTTACTTTATGGATGTGTTTTTCTAGTGGCTTAGATAGTGATGATAGTAAAGAAATGGGTCTGTAATTGTTCGGGAGACCATTGTCCAATGAACCAGATTTAAGAAGAGGGTACACTTTAGCGATTTTGAGAGCTGATGGAAAGTGGCCTTTGGTGAGACACTGATTATATACATAGGTTAGTGATATACTGATCACTGGCGCAGCACAACGGAGAATCCGGTTGCTGATTCCATCTAAGCCAGATGAGGTTGTGTTTTTTAGGTTACTGAGGTAAGTGAATACTTCAGTGATTGTCATTAGCGGTATGTCGGAAAGAATATCGCGGGAGCATCTACTCTCGCAAAACGATGACAGCAAAGATAAGTTGCAAGGAGAATTAGGTATTGAAGCCTTCAACTGGTCTATGTCAGTTTGAAAAAACTTACTGAATTGGTCGCATGTAATATGATTTGATGGTAAGGAATTTCGGGAGTTATACTTGTTTGTCAAAGTGTTAATTGCCTTCCATATATCCTTACTATTTGTTTTATCTATTACTAAGTTCTTAAAGTAATTTTTCTTTTCCCGTCGTATGGTATATTGAACTTTGTTTCTAAGAGTACGGTATACGTTGAGATCCCGCTTTTTATGTGCTTTATCTCTGTCTCTCATAATTTCAAGTATTTCCTGTGTGATCCAAGGTGACTTGACGTGGTGTTTTACTCGAACTTCCTTGATTGGCACATGTCTATCAAAAACATCAATAAAGGTTTTCATCCAGAATTCCAAAGCATCATCCGGGTCAGGAAGCTGATATACATTGTCTAGAGGTGAACTGAGCAAGTCCTGTAAAAATGCGTTTTGGTTGAAATTTTTGTAACTTCTATATTTTACACTTATGTGTTTATGTTTAGGAGTTTTAATTCCTTTTTTAGACCACGTGCAGCATATTGGGTAGTGATCGCTCATTGCACAATTGGGTACGGTGCATTCTATGATGTTGTCTGAGCAAGTTACATAAATGTGATCTATGATTGTTGAAGATGACTTTGTTACTCTAGTAGCTTGTTGTACTATTTGTTGGAAATTGTATGATGCAATTATATTTCCCCATATTATGTTGGATTTGTTGGTGTCAATGTTAAAGTCTCCGAGTAGTATAATTTCTTTACCGGAAGCGAAAACCACATCCATCATGGTAGTGAAGTTTTCGTACCAGACTTGTCCAGCACTGGGATTTCGATAGAGGTAGCCAATTATCAGGGGTGTGCGGTTTTGAAGTTTTAGCTCTAACCAAATACATTCTATTTCGCAAGTTTCAAAGTCTAGCCTACGGTTAGCATTTAGTAAATTAGAAACATATGTTATTATGCCTGTCTCTTGTTTCCTACAGGGATCCCTTCTGAAAACTTTGTACCCTTTAATAGAGATGTCCTCATCTGAAATGTTATCGTTAAGCCTACTTTCACTAAGGCCGAATAAATGAAAATTTTGATTGAGAATAGAAGATAACTCTGATAGCTTGTTAAATAAGCTGCAAATGTTTAAGTGTCCAAGGCGTATTCCTGACTTATTGAGCCAGTGTTGCCACTTCTCAGACATTTCATCCATGAAGAAAAGTGTAAATTAGTCAAAGTCAAGCAAAAATACAAGATCATAAAAAAAACACAATTACATTAACTTACAAAATATCAGTAATCCAAATCGATATGTAAATGACAATATTATAACGATATAACTAATTAGACCAACGAATATAATGCAAACACGGAACAAAACGAATTAAAGAACATACAACAAATAATTAACCTGAAAAATCTACTTCACAAGCTAAGTAACCAACTGTTATCCAACAGAATTAATAAATGACTACACAAGTCAATGTCTCTGTTTAAAGCGGAGTATCCCACACGGGAAATAAAACGTTAAACAGTAAGCAATTAAAGTTCAAGGAGGAAGCTCTGTTGCTGGTATCAATGCATATAGGGTTCCGTTTTTAATACATATCCTATCTCACAGGTCTGTATTGTAGAGACATCATAAGGGCTTGATTCAATGCGGCAGGACTAAATTGCATCAAGTGTAGAAGTTCTGGACTCCAATGATGCGGAGCCTGTTGTCCGCTTGGTCGATCATTACTGGCGTGAACTTGGTGATGCGGAACCTGTTGTTGCCCGCTTGTTCGCTCATAGCTAGCGTGAATTTGGTGATGCGGAACCTCTTGTTGTCTGCTATGGAGCCCATAGCTGTCTTGAGCTTGGTGTGTCAAGGTGGTATTACTACCGTGCGTGTGTACCGCTGCTTGCAACGAGGGTTCGTTGGAAGTGAGGTTAGGGAAATCTTCCTGGTAGTTATTTCCTTCACGTGTGAGGGTGGGGGTAGGAAGGAGAGGTTGATTTGTTCTTGGTAGCATGTGTGCACCTTGAATGGCAGGCTTTCGGGGGTCAGACGTCAGCAGACGTTTATCTGGGGTGATAGGGGTATTTCGACTGGCTTCAATAGTCAATGTTCGTCGTGTTTGTGTGCTGGTCATGTTTTGTGCTCTCTCCGGATACTTGATATTTTTAGCAAGGAAGCTATTACCTAATGTGGATGTGTGGATCTGGTCACTGTACAGTCGTTTCTTTGGCGCGCCTCTTTGAGATGTAAAAAATGGTGTGTTGTTGATAAATTGTACATTATACTGATTACAGAATTTCTCTAGGGTGTTGTTGTTTATGTCGGCTAGTCGCCGTTCGGAGCCATAACTTGGTGGTATGATGGAAGAGAAAAACACTTTAGAATTGGGAAAATTATGGCATAATAAGTCTAGTAGTTTTCGTAACTGAGAAATTGTGATATTTTGGTTTCTCATAGTGTCATTAATTCCTATATGTATTGTAATCCTCTTCACACTTTCGTTGATTTCAATTCTACGTATACTGTTTGTTAGACTGTCTAACCCTGCACCAGGAAGTGGAATTGTTGTAGCTTTATCGGCGTGTGATGACGACATACGATCACTGTATATGCCTTTCAACAAGGAGTCGCCAATTATCAAATGGGTGCAGTCAGCTGGTAGTCTCTGTATGTATTGGCTTCTGGTACGGCTTGCACGTTGTTTTTGCCATTGATAATTATCCGGCTGTGGACTGCCTTCTTGAAGGTTACCAGCCGATTCTTGAATAGGCGGATTGTCTGTCAGCAATGTCTCGTCGTACTGATTGTCGTTTACCAATTGCTCTTTTGGTAGTTCAAATCGATTGCTGACTTTTACTTCTATGGGAAATGTCGAGTCCTGTTGACTGGCTTTGTCTGTTTGTTGATGTGTGTTCGTTGGCTGTATAGTTGGTGCTCCCAGAGATGGTTGTGTTGTTTCGAAGCTGTAAGTCTGTGCTAACTGATCACTAGTGGGCGCAGGTTGTAAAGTCTCAATAGTGTGTTTCAGTATACCATTTTCCTCTCTCAGGAGAGCGACCTCTGACTTGAGTTTGATATAGTCATTAGTTATCCTGGCAATCTTGTCTGTGTTTTCAGAGGCGGCGTCTAGAAGTATCTTCAAACTTGCCTCTAACCTTTCAATGTGCTGTTGACAACCGCATGAGTGTTGATCTGTAGCTGGGCTTTCATCTAGTACAGATGGTGCAATCTCAATTTGGTTTGAATTGTTTTCATTTGGTTGTATACTGTCCCCTAGGGGCCTCATCGGGTATTCAATGGCTAGCAACACTGGTTGGTTAGAAGAAGCTGCGTTCGAGCTGCTGCTGTGTTGAGTCGTGGCATGTTGGAGTATGTTGTTACTATCGCCTGATGCTGTAACGACTGCCGCTGCAGGCTGTGTTGATTTTATGGTTCTGTCTGACAATGGCGTGGCCGCTGTAGGCTGTGTTGGTTTTATGGCAGACACTAGCGTGCTGAAATCGGCGGGTGTGATTAGCGAGTCACTTGTTAGTTTCAGAGCTGCCTGCTCAATTTCAACAAACTGTGTCGCGAGCCACTCAGACATGACGGCGTTTGCCCCTTGTATTAAAATTTTATTCTGGGTGTTGTACAAATGCAACGTGTGTAGGGGAGATGATATTTTTACTTCCACCTCCGCTCCTTGTCGGTCTTTTCTATAGTCAACTTTGGCTTCATGGTAATAATTGACCAGGCATTTTCGAAATGCCTCGTAATGTATTGTATTGTTGAATGTGATAGAGATGCATTTACCGTCATCCATACATTTAACAGACAGCGATGGCGAGCTAAAACAGTTCTTAAGTTTGCTTTTCACTGCCCGCTCTTTGTTGAGTGTGTAGTTTCTTGTTACTGTAGATCGTAATCCACTTCGCCCCCTTTCTCCCGCTAACTCCAGCACAGAAATTCCCTCCTCGACAGACATCATTACATTACAAAATATTAGGTTTCAACAAACACGGAAACATTGTAGCGCCGCCCACGGTTTAAATCCAAGTGATGTGATTGGCTAGTTCAAGCTATCACTACTGACGCACCGCTGCTCCATGAATGATTTATCCATAGTGTTATTTAATACAATATTATTAGCATTTATATCTAACACTGCACATATAGCAACTTTAAAAGAAGTTCAACAGTTGAACGGCATCGTTGTGATCACAAACATATAAAATTCATTGCGTACGAATGTAGATAAACAGGAAAATTAATCCAAAAAGGAGGAGACCACACAAACGCGTCCTTCCTCGGCGTATCTAGGTCACACACAGAGGTCTAACTCTGTGCACGAACTCTGAAGCACCGGCTATAATATCTGTGTATCTGTGTGCGAGAATTAGATGCCCAATGAATATTACATTGTGGGTGAGTTTTCTGATTGTGAGATGTAACTCGGGCCGTTGTCTGTTTCGCCTACTAATTTCGATGTCTGGCTGTCGAGGGATCTTTAACGTTGGCAAAGTACTATGGCTACCTCTAGATTTTCGCTTTCATCCGAGTGATGTCAGTTCCCCGCAGTCATTGGGGGACGTGTGTGGTTACAATGTGTTACATTCTCGATTTTCTCACGTTGTAAGAACCCAAGCCGTGATTCTTACCCGGTCTTCTTCGTTTGCAGGTGGAAATTAATAAAGTTTCACCAATCGGTAAATTAACAAAGATCAAAGAGCGCACCAAGCAACAGCCAGTCTGTGGTTTTCAGTTTTTCAACATGGCGGAACAACGTGTGTTCTCCGAGCGGTCGGCAGTCAACCTAACGAGGCGACGTGGGCACCGGGCAGGTCGAAAACGACAAGGTAAGCGTGGTGGTTTAAGGCGTTTTAGACTCAAGTGTCACCGTCTGGGATTTTGTATTAGAACTGCGCCAGCGTAAAAACACGGGGCTCTATTCTAGAAACCCTGGTTTACAGGAATGACATTGTAGCGCTCCAGGAGACAAGACTGGGCGATCAGCTACTCCGAATTGCCGGCTTCAAATGTTTCTACAACAGACGACATCTGGGAATGGCGATTCTCATTCGCGACAGCTTGGTGGCGTCAGAGCTAGACATGTCCAGTTGGAACAGTGACGATATACAAATACAGGCGTTAAGAGTTCAATCCAGTCTTCCATTCGTGTTGGTTAATGTTTATGCCCGCAACGCAAGTATGGATTCCCAGAAGTGGCAGTGCTTAAGTGACATATTAGATCACGAGAGAAATGTTATTTTCTGTGGCGATTTCAACGCTAAAGGCAGATCATGGAAAAACATTTCCCCCAATACATAGGTGGAGGAGCTCGAGACTGCATTTGAAACCATTGACCTGGTTTGCATCAACAGTGGCTGTGTCACCAGGTCAGCAAGCCGTCCATGCGATGAGGACAGTGCTATTGATCTGGCGCTGGTTTCTCCTTCACTCACTACAGTGTGTAGATGGGGTGTCCTAGGACACCACGGCAGCGACCACCACCCTTGCAGCATATTGGTGGAGAAGGGCAGAACCAGGCAGCACAAGCTAACGGTCAAGACTTTTCCAGCATGACAGTACAGGGCAAGATGTGATGAGTAAAATAAGACGTGACAAGCGCAGAAAGCTTCAGGGAAGCTGGGAGCAGCCACCTTGGTGGAATTTCGAGGTGGAGAAGGCTTGGGTGGATAAGCGTAGTGCTGTAAGGAGATGGCAAAATGCCAAGAAGAACAGAGCTGGCCATCCTAGTCCCTGCATGCACTTAGAAAGAGAGATGCACACAAAAGTAAGCTATTTCAAAAAACCTGGTCAAGGTGGTGAAAGTGAAAAATGGGCAGAGGTGTGTCAAAGAATAAGCACAGACAAGTCACTGAAATTGTTCTGGCGACTACATAAAAGCATGAGTGGGGTAGTCAAGAATAAGAGCATTTCTGACTTCCAGGGTGTTGACCTCATCTGGCAGAGGACTGATGAGGACAAGGGCAAAGCCCTCTTTGAACGCTGTGTTGCGCAGAGCAACCAGACAGACATGGAAGGCCGAAATCTTGCCAAGGAGGTCACCTCAGACAGATGTAAGGCCCAGAACACTTTGGATGAAGACACAGTGACGGTGAAAGAAATCAAGGTTGTGCTTCGACGATAAAAAAACAGCGCTCCAGGGCCTGATGGGATAAGATACGACAACATCAATAGGTGTACCGTTAACGAGCTAGAGAAACTAGTAGACATGTACAACAACATTATAGGGAGTGCTAGCATCAAGGAGGAGTGGTTACACGGCTATCTGATTCCCTTGCCGAAGTCTGCCAAAGACCACACACAAATTCAGGGATATCGAGTTATAACCATGCAGAATACAGTAGGTAAGCTGCTGGAGAAGTTAATTGCCAGGAAAATATCAAGCCAGCTAGAGAGGCAAGGTGTTTTCCCACCTACCCTGGGTGGGTACAGTCCAAAAAGAGAAACCTGGACGAATGCAGCAGTTTTTGCCCATGATGTCTATGAAGGTTTCCACTTAGGCATTGTAACCTTTGCTGCAGCGATTGATCTTTAGGACGCGCACAACAGAGTACCATTGGATTTTTTAATGCTTCAGCTTCTTGAACTCAAAATAAGTCCATTCCTCCTTAGTTGGATCGCTGCAGCCCTCTTCCAACGGAAAGTAGTTTTTAGATGTGGCAGTTGGACTTCGGAACCAACAACAATATATCCTGGCCTACAACAGGGATAACCATTATCGCCGGTACTGTTAAACGCCTACACAGTGAGAATCACCAGTGAGCAGATCACTGGACCTGGTAGGACATTGTCATATGCCGATGATGTTTTAGTGTATCGTCAGGGTAAGGATAGAGATCAGGTTGCTGTGGAACTACAAACCGAACTCAATCGCATAAGTACTTGGTGTGATGAAGCTGGGGCAATGGTCAACCCAACAAAGGCAACAGTGACTTGGTTCTCGTTGAATAATCATATTGTCAACACTCCAACACCAACTGTAAAGCTGTGTTCAGAGACGGTGGAAAGAACGCAGGCAATGAATTACCTGGGGATACGGTTTGATCGAAGCCTTGCTTATAATGAGCACATAGACCAGGTGATAACAAAGGCCAAGCGGGGTTTGGCTGCGATGCGGGTGATGGCGGCAGCAAACTGTGAGCAGCGCCATCTATGTCTTCTGTACGAGGGGCTGGTCATGTCTGTTTTTCAGTATGCAATGGCAATCCTGACTCTCAGCCGTAAGCAGATAGAAAAGATGGAGAGGATACAGAATAAAGCTATGCGAATTATTCTTAGATGTACAAGAGATACAGCATGCAGGGCGATGCGCTACCTTCTTGATTTTCCAACCATTGAAGACAGAATACAAGTTTGCAGAGCACGCGCCTACCTCAGAGTTAACGCAAACACACAACATCCACTGCATAGTGAAATTATGAAGGTGAAGGGCAGCAGGTTAAAAAGAGGACGGTCGTGGATGGGTCAAGCCGAAGACATTCTTCAACAGGTGTGTTCACTTGAGGACTTAGAACCTGGCGAGGAGTGGGTACAAGTGCCAACAGATTTCTGCACATCCTTTTCAGTTTGCATCCAACTAGATAGAAAATGCAGACAAGAAAATCCGGCTGCTGTGGAGGCTGAAGTACAAGCGTTGATTTTCGAGAATTCGCTAGACGGTGATGCTGTCATCTACACAGATGGGTCGGTCGTCCGACATGTGAGAAGCTCATGGGCCTTTACGGCTCGGGCCGGAGGGAGAATTGTGAAGGAGGACTCTGGTGCTTTCACTGAAACCACAAGTAGCCTGACTATGGAAGTCATGGCAGTAAGTAAAGCAATAACATGGCTCGAGACACAGACATTCACTAGGGCATGTTTCCTTAGCGACTCAATGAACATGATCAAGAGGATAGAGGTGGGGTGGATCCGAAGAGAATGGTTGCTGTCTCTGGAGCGGTCTTGGCTGGCAAAGATTAGTTTCATCTTCGTGCCAGGGCATGCGGGAGTACAAGGAAATGAGCGGGCTGACAAGCTAGCAGGTGAGGCTACGGTAGAGTGCGGACGCGCCATGGACCAGGCTGACATTCTGAATGCTCTACGAGAAGTAAGACTTTTGCGTGAACCAAGTGATGACTGTGAATTTACAACCATGGCCAGACTGCGAGAACAGCAAATTAAAAGAGGGGTGGCCAAACAAGAACACTACGCAGGAAGCCAAAGAAGATTGATAAACCAACACAGAACTGGTGTCGTTAGCCGCTACACGCTGCGGGATTTGCTGAGGAGGGGATCCGAGCACTTATGGACTGAATGGTTCGATGTGCAATGAGGATGATCTGTCGACTAACTAACTAACTAAGCAACAACCAGTACAATCAAATATACTAACAAGTAGTTATATTATCCAGTGGTCACAGATTGTGAGAAATGTATGGATTTTTTGCCTGGTCATGCTGGAGTGCGAGGGGAATGAACAGGCTGATAAGGTGGCAGGGAATGCACCTCTTGATGGTAGATTACCTGTGGACAATGGAGAGGTGGTCGAGTTGTTGGACTAAGTGGAGAACCCGTATGTGGAAAGAATGATATTGCGGTGGATCGGCAAGGGTGCTGGAAGAATTTCACAACTGAGAGGGAAGACCAGGATAACTTTCAATCAGATAGCGGTGGAAACTATTAGTAGTAAGACTCTTCACTGGTTCTTGAACTATAGGAAGGAGCGTGTGTGGGAATGTCCTGAGTGCAGTGATGTCGGTTCTTAGCTCAACTCAACTCAACTATAATATCCAGACACTCATTATACAACAGACGCGACAGTACAGCCAACAAAAAAACAAAACAAAAAGAATACATATATAGTAGGGATTTGTCAATTTAAAAGAAGGCTAGGTGCTTGATCTTTACAGGACGTCACAAGCAACAGCAGCATGTATTGGCTGTTAGCGATTTTCTAGACAATTTTGGTCTCAGTAATTTGCTATTGTTTTCTGAACGGTCGACGCTTATAGCAATGTTGAAACAAAAGCAAAGCGATCTGATTCCGAATGGCCGGTGGCTAATTTCTAATCCGGCATTGTGAAACTATGTTCATTAACCCTAAGCCACAGACGCCGACTTCTTCAATAAAACTAGCGAGAAACAATTAGACCACAATGGGCAATAAATCCGTCAATAAAACTAGCGAGAAACAACTAGACCACACATGGCCAATACATCCATCAATAAAACTAGCGAGAAACAACTAGACCACACATGGCCAATACATCCATCAATAAAACTAGCGAGAAACAACTAGACCACACATGGCCAATACATCCATCAATAAAACTAGCGAGAAACAACTATACCACACATGGCCAATACATCCATCAATAAAACTAGCGAGAAACAACTAGACAACACATGGCCAATACATCCATCAATAAAACTAGCGAGAAACAACTAGACCACACATGGCCAATACATCCATCAATAAAACTAGCGAGAAACAACTAGACCACACATTGCCAATACATCCATCAATAAAACTAGCCAGAAACAACTAGAACACACATGGCCAATACATCCATCAATAAAACTAGCCAGAAACAACTAGACCACACATGGCCAATACATCCATCAATAAAACTAGCCAGAAACAACTAGACCACACATGGCCAATACATCCATCAATAAAACTAGCCAGAAACAACTAGGCCACACATGGCCAATACATCCATCAATAAAACTAGCCAGAAACAACTAGAACACACATGGCCAATACATCCATCAATACAACTAGCGAGAAACAACTAGACCACACATGGCCAATACATCCATCAATAAAACTAGCCAGAAACAACTAGGCCACACATGGCCAATACATCCATCAATAAAACTAGGCAGAAACAACTAGACCACACATGGCCAATACATCCATCAATAAAACTAGCGAGAAACAACTAGAACACACATGGCCAATACATCCATCAATAAAACTAGCGAGAAACAACTAGACCACACATGGCCAATACATCCATCAATAAAACTAGCGAGAAACAACTAGACCACACATGGCCAATACATCCATCAATAAAACTAGCGAGAAACAACTAGACCACACATGGCCAATAATCCATCAATAAAACTAGCGAGAAACAACTATACCACACATGGCCAATACATCCATCAATAAAACTAGCGAGAAACAACTAGACCACACATGGCCAATACATCCATCAATAAAACTAGCGAGAAACAACTAGGCCACACATGGCCAATACATCCATCAATAAAACTAGCGAGAAACAACTAGACCACACATGGCCAATACATCCATCAATAAAACTAGCCAGAAACAACTAGAACACACATGGCCAATACATCCATCAATAAAACTAGCCAGAAACAACTAGACCACACATGGCCAATACATCCATCAATAAAACTAGCCAGAAACGAAGGAAGATAAAATCAATAAGTCCAAGAACAAAACTTTTAGATACAAGTTCCGGGTATGTAGAAAAACATATAACGATTCAAGCGAGCAATATTTTGTCATTCCCAATAACAATAAAGGACTCCCAATTTTTAAGGTTAAAGTACAGAATGCTTTTAACAATATACAATCTGGCAAGACCCCTTGGCCAGACGCATCAAAACTGAAACGATCAATATCTTAGAAGAATATAGAATAGACTAGGTCACCAAATTGCTGAACACAATACTGTTTATGATACTGTTGAAGCAATTCAATGTTTATTGTAATCCTGAAGAAATTAGGATTCTGGAATGTGATTAACAACTAACAATTAATCAAAAGAGTCACATCTCAAAGAATCTGATACGAAACACAAGCAAATCGATAGATAGAGAATACACCCAGAAATGGATGGTGTGTGGTGTGTAGGCTACAACAAATAATGTGTATTTGCTGACAACATAAATAAAGCCTTCGATCAAAGTAAATAAACACCTACGTCTTTGCTTTACTGACAACACAGAGACTTTCAAGCGAGTAAGACAGTCGATATAATTCAAATGCTAATGATCTGGAAAAGGACCGGAAATATCTTAGATTTGTAAAGAACATATATTGGAAACAACATGCTGCCATACAAATATATCATGGGGTCTACACCAAAAATGCATACAAGAGACAACATTGCACTCTCGGGCTGTTTATACCTCACCTCGACACCGCAAGGTACATGAGGAACAAGATGAGATGATAAAATGAGATGAGACAACATTGCAGTTATTGACAAATTTCAAGCAAACAAAAGAAGAAGAAGAAGAAGAAGAAGAAGAAGAAGAAGAAGAAGAAGAAGAAGAAGAAGAAGAAGAAGAAGAAGAAGAAGAAGAAGAAGAAGAAGGAGGAGGAGGAGGAGGAGGAGGAGGAGGAGGAGGAGAGGAGAAAGAGAAGAAGAAGAAGAAGAAGAAGAAGAAGAAGAAGAAGAAGAAGAAGAAGAAGAAGAAGAAGAAGAAGAAGAAGAAGAAGAAGAAGAAGAAGAAGAAGAAGAAGAAGAAGAAGAAGAAGAAGAAGGAGGAGGAGGAGGAGGAGGAGGAGAAGAAGAAGAAGAAGAAGAAGGAAGAAGAAGAAGAAGAAGAAGAAGAAGAAGAAGAAGAAGAAGAAGAAGAAGAAGAAGAAGAAGAAGAAGAAGAAGAAGAAGAAGAAGAAGAAGAAGACTACCCAATCTAGAAAGGTATGCCACCGGGATGCCTGATGTCTCCAGACTTTTTCTGTGTGAGAAATGTAAAATGAGAGTATATGAGAAAAATCGTCATCGGATAACATCAACAATATAAGATATACAGATGATAAAGTATTGACAGCAGCCAATAAACAGGTTCTGCAGTATTTAGGGGATGCGGTTATTGTACACATCGAGCAACTAGGGCTAGAATTAAATTGTAAAGAAAATTACGGTAATCCCCAATAAGAAAGAAATGCCTCAATGTTTGCATTCAAGTAAATGGGCAAATTATTAAACGGGTTAATGGGTACAATCAATCAATCAATCAACCAATCAATCAATCAATCAATCAATCAGGTGCTGTCTCCACAATAAAGGTTGGCTGCAATGGATCTCCAACTCTGTCTTTCGCTTTGGTTGTACATTCTGTCTGATTTATGTTCGTCCTTCTCTTGATGTTAGCTTCCCACTTATGTGTTGTCTGCCTCTTTCTCGCTTGCCTTCAGCCTTGCCCTCCAGTATATCTGTTTTATAAGAGTGTTGGTCTCCGTTGCGAAGAGGTTACGGGAGCGATTCGTAATCCTGTATAACCGGGTTATATATACAAATACAGCGGTGCTGGTTTTTTTTTCGAAAAAGGTATGGATGCCGGTCGTTCAGAAAGCAATGGCAAACTGAACGTAAAGCTCGCCCAGGAATCACGAACAGCCAAAATGCTGGGGTGGACTGCTACGTCCTGTGAATGACATGCATCTACATTTGTTATGTCTTTTAACGTGACCGAAATACTTCACTTGCCTCTTTTTTATTTCTTTCATCAAGACTCTCTTCATTCCTAGTTTTTTCTAAAACCTCTGTATTTGATTGTTTTTGTTTCCATGAAATACGACATTATATTCTGTATACCCACATATCCTAGGCCTCTATGCGACTTTCCAGTTGCTTGTTCAATGTCCAGGCTTCCGCGCCGTACAGTAGTGTTTAATGTATGTAACATTTGACAATTCTCATGTTTAATGCGTTGTTAATCTCTCTAGATGTTAATACTGATTTCGTGCAGTTTGAAGCATTGTTGGCTATTCCTATTCCTTTTTTATTTCTACTTCACTTCTGCCAACATCTGTTATTACATGTCCAAGATAGGAGAAACATGTTACTTGTTCTAGTATCTGCCCCCGGGAAGGTTAACCCGGTCAACAAATGCCCGCAGAAGTCGGATGTGTCGGCCTAACGACGCAAGAACGCAGCTCTGCTGTAAACAGGCACAACGCAATCACGTCCGAAAAATAAAAAAATCCGGATGAACGCGGAAGAAGGAGAAGTGTCTGCCCGTTTACTGTGATGTTCATTTATGACCTTTCCTTTGCACTGCTAATTATCATAGTTTTTGTTTTTATGATGTTAATATCTAAGTTACATTTTGCACTATGCCTGTTTACTTGTTCCACTAGGTTTTGCAACTCCGAACGGTCGTAACATCTTATGGGGGTGCTTTGTAGCGATCATAACAGGCATCGCTATTGCAACGGTAGCCTGTTGCTTGATTTGAAACATTCTCACCAATAAAAGCCTGCCAATATAATTGAGAAAAAGAGTGTTGAAGTGCTACAAAGAACACATACTATTGTATATAGTGTGAAACGAGGACGCAAATTAGACAAGCTAAGAAAAACCCAATAGCAGGTGTTTTCGAGGGGAAATGTAAAGAATACCATTGATGAACAGAAAAAAAAAAAAAAAAATAACACGAACGAGAAGTACTTCACGAGGCATACGAAAACTGCAAATTGTTCAGAGAAATTAGACGTAGATTTCTGGATATGTGGTGAGCAGAAATAAACTTTATTACTTGGTGGCAACTGGAAAAAAAAGTGATAGTGGAAGAGCTAGACGAAGACAATGAGATAAATACCTGAATGGCTTTGCCAGGTGGCATAATCTGGACAAGGACACAGACCTGCTTCATGATGTGGTGATCGTGTGAGATGGTGAGCCATGACCACCCACTCTTATGGGAACGATATATGATGATAATGATGAACATTTATCAACACTGTGCACTCTTGATACGTGAAGTTACCCATTTTCATCTTGAAAACACAAACAGAGATACGGCTGCCAGTAAAATAATAAGTGTGGTCATACTGAAATAAAGTTATTATTTTGTACCTGATTCAGTAGCGAAGGCTAATATATCGTCAAATATGACCGCCCATTTGGACAGAGGGGCGATATATCGCCATAATAGGGTGGGTCATCGTATTGTCTGTTTTGTTTCGTAGTATTTTCCGCAAATTTAATGCTCAGTGGACGGAAATGTACATGATAATACTTGTTCATTTGACTGCATACCATGTTTGGTCCATACCTACTGTTTTGTTTGCCACTAAATCATCTAAACCATCTTCTGACAAGGTGGTTATTGTGCTCGCTTAGCCAGGTAATGGTCCAAGTTCATCTCTCAGCAGTTGCAGAATTACTTGTTTTCGAACAGGGTCTCTCTGGGATTGATCCAGCCACATAATGAAGTATTTAAACAATAATTTGCAGTGTTGCATGACCTTTACAGGACGTTGCAATCAACCCCAGGTTGATTTTTAAATGTAATTGTACGTTCAGTAGCGTGCCATTAGCAGTCGACGTAGCCGAAAGAGAGAAAGCGCCGATTCTTAAACTTCCGGTTCGTTGATGTCTAGGTTTGTTCCCTACACCGGCATTAAGTTAAATGTTGACTTCTCGTTCAGAAAGCAACGGCAAACTTCTAAACATAAAATTGACTAAAACATCTACCTGGAAAATCAAAGAACATGGAATATTGTTTTTTAATGTGCCAATGCTTTTTGAATGGGAAGTCAATGTTGAAGTAACACTAACCGGTATGCGAGATGAACGAACTCACTAGCCTGCCGTCACTGCTTATAAAATTTAAGCACCAACGTGATCAACCTATCGGCCACGATGACCTCCATCTACACATGTCTTGTGTAAAATCACCTACCTGAAGATGACATCAAACAAGCACGCTATATTCCCGTATTGCCAGCTGCCAGTTTCCTCCTCTTCAGATTGCGCATCTCAAACGATTTGTGACAGGGAACTTATATATCACTCAGCGCGGCTTTTCTGGACACGAATCTATCAAACTCTCTCACGCAGGCTTCCAGAAATAGCCGCTGTCTCTATAACAGCTCTCTGCGCTAATCCTACAACTCCCATTCTTGTCTCACTCACTCTGTCATTTTGTCTTCTCCATTTCATTACTTCTTATAGCATAGTTTTACTCTTCGCGAGCGCTAGTGGCAAGTATTTAACCCGTGGATGCCACAAGTCGCTGGACGCAGCTTGCCGTTTCTTCGACGCAAAAATGTCGACTGCCGCTTCTTGCATCTCATGATTCATTTTTACACTGCGACTTTATTTTATTCGCCACGTCATGTTTAATAGCCAAGGACCAAATTATTTTGAGGGCTCAGAAATGCTGCCCTTGGAGTGCAGTGGTTAGCATATTAGCGTACCAACACAGTGGTTTGTGTTCCATCACGAGTAGTTGCACAGATCCATGTTGATTTCGTTCAGCGGTAGGCCAATGGCTAGCTCGATTGCTTGTTGGTCCGTTGGACATGTGTACGAATCCCTAGCTTGGCGGACGCTTGTTTTTTTTTTTTTTTTTTTTCAATTTACTTAGCGTATTGGATATACGGTACTAGTCGCATATGTTTATATATGCACCAGTTCGCTTAAGATGGGAGTTAGGGTCACTATTGCGCTACACACCACATGTTATGTAAAAATATATCGGTAACAGTAAACGGGTCAAAGAAATGGAAGAGAACTATATATAAAATCTCTTTATTTCCATATTCGGGTTCTCTACCGTAGGCGCACGACCATCTCTCCCTTGTTCACACACACACACACACACACACACACACATGTATATGTATATGTTTATGTGTGTGGATGTGTGCGTAGGGGTTCGTGTGTAAGGGTGGGTGTCTGGGTATGTGAAGGGGGTTGGGTATGTGTGGGCGTGTGTGGGCGAATGAGTGGGTGTGGGTGTGATTGTGTGGGTGCGGATGTGTGGGTGTGTCCATGCTCCATGAAATTGTGTACCACTTAGAGAAGACTTTTATTAAAATAATCATGGGAAGACTTTATAAGACAACAGAAGAAAACATGACAGAGGACGAGCTGGCGTCGGACGAAATAACGGTGCGTGTATCATTACATTTAATATGAGGGCAATTAAAGAAGAAAGCACAGAGTACACTGTAGAGCCGGACTCTTGCTTTATAAACTATACAAAGGCATTTGATTGCGCAGAAAATGAGGAATTGTGGAACATAATGAATAATAGGCTTCCAGTTACACTTAATCATCAACAAGTAAGTGCCTTGCCAACTGATATGGGCGATTATGTTCTCAACATCTTGCTATTTCCAACGGCAGATATCTTTCCTGTGATGATTCCCTTCCGTGCCATGACACAAGTCGGTCAAGAATTTTCGCCCCTGTCTTCCTCTTTTTTTTCCTTGTTTCCATCCTGTTTCAGGATATTGCGGTCAACACCAGCATCTTTCAGCTGTATGTTGATTCCTAAGCTAGATTACGCTCATCAGCAAGCAGCGACTTCCTGAGCGACCGGCTCCACACTCTCATAAGTCACTGGCGCGACTCGATCCACTTCTAATTCTCGCGATCTCACGTCAACCACGAGAGTATTCGGGGTTAACTGAGAAAGCTGCTAACCCCTCAGCCAGGGAGCCGGTCTGTCTTCCTCTATCTCCATTTAAACAAATGTGTACGGTTGTCACAACATGTTTCAGTTTTTGTCTTCTCATAATGTGGCCCCAAAAATAATGACTGCTTGTTTCTGATGTTCGTGACAAGTTGTCTTTGCGTCTTAGCTTTCCTCGACATTTCCAGATTGCTAATTTTGGTTTCTCGGGGAATTTTCAGCTTTCTTCTATAATACCACATCTCCAAAGCCTCCTTGGATTTGTTCGCTTGTTTATTATTTTTGTTTTTGCTTTTTTCGCATATCCTTTACAGGACACCGCTGTCAACATCAACATCTTTCAGCTGACTGTTGATTATTAATTGTTCTTGAAAAATAAAACCTAGAGTTTGTGTTGACGCATGATTTGTTTTCATTGTACAGTGAATATATAATGAGATCTTAAAATAATGCTTGGAATCCTGGCTGGTGGACGTAATATTAAATAACTTACGTTATGCTGAAGGCACTGTCTTGATAGCTACAAGTCATAAGGAACTAAAGGAAATGATAGTTTCAGTAGCTGTAGAATTGAGGGGGAAAAGAACAGGCTTAGCCTGAATAATAAACAGATAGAAGTCAGTGTGATATCAAAGAAACAGCGTCTGCCTAAATGTACAATTAAAGTAGATGCGGTTATTTTGGAACAAGAGCATAAATTCAGATATCTAGTCACATGGATAACATCAGATATAAGATACATAACAGACATAAAGAAGAGAATGAGACAAGAAAACCTTGCATTCTTTCCAGGGAAGAACATTTTATGCAGTGCATGCTTGTGTTCGCTGGCTGCGATCTCCAGCGTGAAGTCCTGTATGTCGGATGAAGACATCCTGTTGTCCAACATCAGTGTAATGTCATACCGGACTGAGGTTTGCGTGAGTATCCGTTGTCCCATGTCTGGCTTATTGGTGTGCAGACTGGTGGTTCCTCGCCATGCAGGCAGACACTCTCCGACTTCGGAGGAATCAATGATCCTACTGACTTTAGCCGGGACCCCGAAGGGACCTGTTGCCCAGGACGCTCGGCCAAGACGCGTCAATAGGTCTTGGCCAGTGTAGAACCCAGCCCTGGTGCCTTGGAAACACCTCTGCGTCCCATTTTATGCAGTAAGTCAGTGTCATTGGAAGTTAGAAAAAAGAATTCTTGCATGTTACACATAACCAATTTTAGCATACGGCTGCATATCCCGGACAATTAGTAAACAACCGGGGAAAAAATGCCTTGGAGCCTTGGAGCTGTGGTTTTATAGAAGAATGCTAATAATTACTTAGACAGTCACAACGAGTAATGTGAACACTTTTAGGGAGGCTAAGTCGCAACGACACTAATCACAAACATCAGAAAGCGGCTGCCATAATATTTTGAGAGAAAACTGTGGACAGTCTTGTGTCATGGCACG
Source organism: Cepaea nemoralis (assembly GCA_014155875.1). Taxonomy (NCBI): domain Eukaryota; kingdom Metazoa; phylum Mollusca; class Gastropoda; order Stylommatophora; family Helicidae; genus Cepaea; species Cepaea nemoralis. The sequence continues at coordinate 354,051 of JACEFZ010020901.1, read as the reverse complement.
GAAGAGAGTCAACACATGAACTGAACCATGCCGTCGGAGATCGCAATTTATGAAGAAGCATGATCTCCCACGCTAGTCGGCAAGGCACTTGATAATGATGATGACAAACGTAGAAACATTTTCTTGCAGCGGAATACCAACCACCTGGGCCAATGTATGTCTAGTTAGTGTTATCAATACTAATTAAAAAGCGGTTGTCGCCAAAGTGGGTTGCATACCATCACAAAACGCTGCATCACGTGATACGTTACATAACCTTTCAATTAATGCACACTGCATATGTGGTATTAGACTCATATGTTTTATAGACCAACCGCGCTTAGTGGGCGATGTGGTCAGTATCAGCCTAGCTTGCTTTACTTCCCAAGACATTTCCTGATACCCATTTTTAAACTAGGTTCACTCGGGAGCCCAGATCATTGTTAAAAATTCACGCCCGTCCCGATGCGAATCGAACTCATGACCATCGAACCCAAGGCAATCGTCTAGCCACTGCGCAACCACCTCCCCTATCCTTTGATGTAGCTACAATCAAACAGGGTCTACAAGGCGTGGATTGCGCCTGGCCCTGCAGCCAGCAGGGTTAGGATCGGCTAGCCTCTCCCAGGAAGGGTGAAAAGTGAAAATTAGTAGCCTGCCGATGACCCGCAGACTACACAAGTAAACCCCACCTCCACGTGGTGTAGACTGGGAAACCATGACCAGGAGGTCATGGCCTAACGGGGATATAGCTCGCCAAAGGGGATGGACTCCCTATGGTCAGAATTTTGTCCTAAGCCTGGATTGACCTAGCAAGCCGGCAGGGGATCTTCGTACTGCTCGTAGAAAACCTAAGAAGTATAAATGGACTGACCCTAATGGATATAGACCCGACAATGTTAATGGACTACGAGATAGATCAGCGATTCAAAAAATAGGCACAATGAACGTCTGCGGTTTTAATAGTAAAGAAGAAGAACTTATAGAAACAATGAAAGAGAGGAAAATTGGACTGATGGGAATAGGGGACACCAGAATAAAGGGGGAAGGATGCAAGGAGATCCACCACAGTTACACGTTTGTCTACTCTGGAGTAGAACAGCAAGAAAGAGCAAGACACGGTGTGGGAATAGTCATTGAACCACGGCTAGCAAGAGGAATACTAGAAATAAAATATATATCAGAAAGAATCATAACAGTGAGAATAAAAGAACAAACAATTACAACATATGTACAAATATACGCACCATGTAATACAAACAATAATGAGCAAGAATGCGAGAACTTCTACGAAGACATCCATGACGTGCTAAATAAAAAGATAAGCAGGACAACATCATAGTTATGGGAGACTTCAATGCAAGATTAGGACACAACAGAGCGGGCATAGAAAACATCTTGGAGCATTTGGAGACCAACATAATGAAAGAAATGATAACGGAAGTAGACTGATAGAGCTATGCAGCCAACATGACCTCTATATAACAAATACGTTCTATAAACACAAAGACTCACAAATATACACCTGGTATAAATGGAACGATCTAGATACTAAAAGCCAAATTGATTTTATATTAACAAGAAATAACAGAAAGAGAAATATATTAGATGCAAGGGCAGTGCCCAACTTAGGTATAAACACAGACCACAAAGCAGTCGTTGCCACAATAAGAATCATCAGTAGAAGGAAGCAAAGACCAGGAAAATACATGCCATGCGAATCAGTAAACTTTAAAAAAATCTCAAAGACGAGGCAGTGAGGGAAAATTATGAAAAAGAGCTAACTGAAATCTTTGTAAAATTACCTATAGAAAGAAAGACAGTGGAAGAAGAATGGGAGATGTTCAAATCAAGCATTTTAAATACTACAAAGATAACATGTGGAACCACGAAAAAATGCATAACACGGATAAAGAAAATAACAAGTTGGTGGAACGCAGAAGTAAAGAAAGCTGTAAAAGACAAAAAGGAAAAATATAAAAAGTGGTCGAAGAGCAAACAGGAATGCGATTACATGGAGTATAGAATAGCGAGAAGACATGTGAATAGAATAGTAAAGAGCGGAGTATGGAGAAACTCTAAATAAAAACTACAAGTAGACAACTAGAAACTTCTACAAAAAGATAAGTGCAATGAAAACCAGAGGAGAACCCTTTGACCCAACTGAAATAATTAACAACGAAAATGGAGACCCAATAAGTGAACAAAAACAAATCCTAATAAGATGGAAACAGTATTTCGAACAACTTCTCAACATCCCATCAGATGTCACAGGAATTCAAGAAACCGACACAAATGCCATCGAAGAACTAGAATTAGACATACTGACAGAAGAAATTTTAGAAGCCATCAGATTAGCCACACTGAACAAATCACCAGGACAAGATGAAATACCAAATGAACTAATTAAAGCAGCAAGAGAAGTAGGAACAGTATGGCTACATAGACTATTCAAACACGTTTGGGTAGAACAACAGATACCTCGAGACTGGGGAAACGTCATAATTATTCCAATTTGGAAACACAAATGCAGCAAAAGAGACTGCACACAATACGCAGGCATTTCACTGCTGGGTCATACTGGGAAAATATTTTTCAAACTTCTTGAGAAAAAATTTCGAACTATTATAGAACCCCAGCTAAGCGAAACGCAATTTGGATTTAGAAAAAAAAACAAACAAAGTATGCACATGTGACATTTTTGCTCTTAGACAACTTATAGAAAAATCTATCGAATTCAATGAAACACTCTACTTTAAAAAGTCGCTTAAAAGTCGACGGGGTCGACTTCACTGCACCGGGTTTTATCCAATATGGCTCGGTCTCTTTCCGCAGCGCGGAAAGCGTCGCACAAAGCACGAACTCCTTAGCTCTAGCGACGACCCACAGGAGTCTCCGAAAAATTTATCTCTTGAACCGAAGGAATCGAACCCACAACCTTCAGAGCCCGAGTCAAACGGCTTGACCACCTCGCCACGGAGACTCCCTACTCTACTTAGCCTTTGTCGACAAAGAAAAGGCATTTGACAGAGTAGATAGAAACATACAAACAAGCTGTGGGAAATCCGTAAACAAAATGGAGTGAGTTTACATCTAACAAACCTAGGTAGAAGCTTATACAACAACAGTGAATGCATAGTGAGAGCAACTGGAGGACACTCAGAACCCTTCACCATACGATCCGGAGTGCGACAAGGTTGAGTCCTGTCCCCTCTCTTGTTAGTAGCATATATAGACAACATATGTAAAGAAACCAGCCAAGCAGAGACAGCAAGAATACCGCATGACGAGAACACAGAAGAAGAACTATCTGCAAATCTAACCAATAGAGAACTCCTGTTTGCGGACGACCAAGCACTAATAGCAAAATCAGAAGCTGAATTACAAGACCTCATGAATAGTCTAAACGAAATGTGTAGGGAACATAACATGAAATTTAGCACAAGTAACACAGAAGTATTGACTAAAGAAGAAAAATCAAAAACGATTCACCTTAACGAACATCCCTTGAAATAAGTAGAGGGTTTCAAGTACCTAGGAAATATAATACCATCAAATGGCAAATCAGAAGACGAGATCGAAAATAGACGCATTAAGGCAAACCAACTCATTGGACAAATGGCACCAATACTAAAGAACAAACATGTATCAATAACTACTAAGAAAGCACTTTACAATACAATTTTCCTACCAGCTCTTCCTGCCACCAATGCCAAACCTGGACAATGACAGAAAAAGAGAAAAGAAAAATCACAAGAACAGAAATAAGATTCCTGAGAAGAATACTCAATGTATCAAGAAGAGATAAGATAAGATCAGAAATGAAGAAATCAGGACTAAAGTAGGGGTTATAGCTGCACTAGATTTTATTAGAAGGCAGCAAGTCAAATAGTTTGGCCGTGCAAGTAGGTTATCAACTAACAGTATACCACAACAAGCAATGATGTGTTGTTTGTCCATCAAGAATGATGATGACCATTCATTTCATCCAGTGGGGTTGAAAGTATGGAGCCGTGAGTTCTAAGATGGCTGATAAGGCCTATTTTGGCTCGAAATGTTCTTTGACAATGTGGACAAAGAATGCTTGACGTTTCTGGAGGAGGATTTCCTGCAGTGTTTTTTCTGTCCTGCCTTTTCTTCACATCTCTTGCAGTCCTGGTTGCCTCACACGTGACTGCACCCTCGCGTAATGATGCACGCCACGAATTTCGGTCGCTGGCTGCAGTCTCCCAGGTGTCATGATGAATTCCAAAAGCATTCAGTGGTTTAATTTCCTAGCGTGTCGCTGATAAACAGTCCATGTTTCACAAGCATATAGCAGAGTGGATAATACAACTGCTTTGTAGACTTTCAGCTTTGTTTGCAGGTTTATTCCATTTCTGTCCCATACATTCCTGTACAGTCTGCCAAAGGCCACGCTGGCCTTGGAGATTCTTGCATTCACTTCATCATCAATTGTGGCAGCTTGTGACACAGTGCTGCCAAGATAGGTGAATTTGTCCACAACACTTAGACTATGACCATTCACTTTGATATTCGGCATGGTGTGATTATTCCCTGGAGCTGGCTGGTACATAACTACAGTCTTCTCCAAGTTGATATTGAGCTCAAAGTTGGCACAGGCATGTGAGAAAGCTGAAACATTATGTTGCATGTCCGCCTCTGAGTTGGCGTATAGAGCGCAATCATCAGCAAACACGAGCTCTCTGACGGTGTCGCTGTTAATTTTGGTTTTAGATTTCAGCCTTCTCAGATTGAATAACTTTCCATCCATACGGTAGTTGATGTCTATTCCAATGTCGTTGTTTTCGAAGGCATTCGTCAACATAGCTGAAAACATGAGGCTGAACAGTGTTGGTGCCAGGACACATCCTTGCTTCACTCCATTGGTGACAGAAAAGGGCTCAGACATTTCACCATTTTCCTGTACTCTTGCCTGCATACCATCATGAAATAGCCGCACTATTTGGACAAACTTTCGTGGACAGCCATATTTTGCCATAATCTTCCACAGTCCTTCTCTGCTGACTGCATCAACAGCCTTGGTAAGGTCAATGAAAGTGGAGAACATTTCGCAGTTCTGTTCCTGACATTTCTGTTCCGGCCCAGCTGCCTTGTATATCTCTGCTGGGATGGAGTCAGGACCAGGTGCCTTGCCGCTGGAGAGTTGCTGGATTGCTTTGTTTACTTCCACTATGGTTGGCAGGTCATTAAGTGTATCATTGATGGGAACTTGAGGAAGACAGTTGATGGTTTTATCGTCGAAGAAGGAAGTTGTATTTAAGATGTTGCTGAAATGCTCTGCCCAGCGTTGAAGGATTTCTTTCTTATCGGTGACCAATGTTCCCCCATCTGCACTGAGGAGTGGAACTATGCCTGATGATGTAGGACCATAGACCGCTTTCAGTGAGTAAGAAGTTTTTCATATCATGTCTGTCAGCAAAGCCTTGAATTTCATCAGCTTTGCTGCTCAGCCAGGAGTCCTGCATGTGCCGAAGTTTCTGCTGCACTACTCTCTGAATGTTCTTGAAGGCATCTTTTTTATGTTGACTTCGGGTCATTCAAATGTGCCTTGAGGAGAAGATGTTTCTCGGCCAGCAATTGGTTGATATCTTCAGAATTTTCATCAACAATGGTTTGGCCGTGCAAATAGGTTACCAACTAACAGTATACCACAACAAGCAATGATGTACAAACCAGAGGAAAGCAGAGGAAGAGGCCGACCACGTAAACAATGGACGCAGGAAATAACAGAGTCCATGTGAATATCGATACATGAAGTCCATAAGCGGCACTCTCCCGCTGTTTATACTTCACCTCGACACCGCAAGGTACAAGAGGAACATGATGAGATGAGAAATGAGAGACAATAAAAGCATATACCGATAGGGTGATATTTTAGAGACATTTTTGTCTTTGGAGACTTTTGCTTTAAATTTAAAATTTAAATCTTATTACATCGTGCACATTGTAGACATTTTACATCTATATTTAAGACATTTTGTTTGAAAATGCCGTTTTGTCGGCTTGATTTCCGTGTCAATATTGTGGTGTCAGACGTCTGACGCTTGTTTCTGTTATGGCGTATAGAGTGGACGGTAAATGTATATTTAAGGATACACGGTTGCAGGAAGATATCACGACCTTGGGCATCTTTCTATGACCTTAACCGTCCTCTCTGTTCATTGTAAAGTCTTCAAGTTTCCTTACACCAGGTTCTGCAACACGCCGAGACTTCACTCGTTCTTTGCCTCCGCCATTCAGTCCAGTCTGGCTTGCCCAGTGGGCATGTTTCCGAAAACAAATGCACCAAATCTTTTAAGTGCTGCGAAAGCTGCCTTGAGCCCAAACTTTCGCTGTTTCTGTTTCTATCAGCGGTATATGTACACTATACAAGCTCAGACATATATTTCCATTGCCAGGGATAAAAAGAGTTAAAGCGATAACAGCTCTTCGACAGGCAGGGTTTATGTATAAGCGTGCCAGCATTTTTGAACGCATAGTCCAGACGACGCTAAAGACGTCTGGTATTAAGTTTGCTTAAACCAGCGAGATACAGTTTGGACTCAGCGAATGTAAGTAAGGTTTAATAGTGCATTACACGATGAGTCGCCGAAATGTCTGTTATGCCTTTATTTGTAAATGTAAAAATTTCGCTTTATTGCAGAGCTAGACAAATGTCAATAAAATATCTTTAGAGGCGATAAATAATTCTGGTCTTTTGTAATTGTTTATACTACATTATGTGAACGCCTGGGACAACATTTTAGACTTATTCCCAGGGATATCCCCTGGGGCAGCAGGCTAATGAAAACACTTAATGTGTATATATGAATGTACAAGACAGGGTCTTTAGAAAACAGTAAGTACAATACAAGTAAAGGACGCGCTTTTCGCACCATAATGGTGCCTTAGGTATATGTTGTTAGATCCATATTTTGGATCATGTGCATAATGTGGAAGAACAGATGCATCACCATTGCCTGGAGAGAAAAGTGCGCTAGGGAGCCACCGGAGGATATAACGGACACTTAAAACCCAGAGAAAAGGCCACACGGACATATACCAGACTGCAACAGGTACCATTAGCATAAGGACTCTCCGCTGAATGTTGAAGATAAAGACAGGGCGAATACTGGAATATCCCGAGTGATGTGATGTCAGTTCTTGACTTATCCCCAACTAAACTCAACAGTTTCACATGTTAGACCAATCCTCACTCAATAGGTGATGTCACCATTTTAGACCGGGATGAACCCTGGAGCATTAAAGGGATGAGCACAACACATAGCAGTTGATCACTCGCTGTGCTCCTAGAATATTCCAGCTTGTCGAGGGGGAACTAGTACTGGAAATTACAATATTAAAGATTGCGCGTTCATATCCATCCATCCATTCATATAGTGAGAGACATTTTATCTCATCAGTGCAAAACATTATTCCCAAACACGCATACAGGAAGAATATATAACACAAGTAACTACATTCAGACAAATAGAAGATGGAAGAAACTTAAAGCAAACATAAACAGAAGGCAACAGTCTGGTCTGAAATACAAAATCGAAAGTAAAACAAAAAATCAGGACAGAAATCATAAAATACAAGAAATGGTACATAATGAACACTTATAATATGATAGGATATCTCTATTTTCAGGGAAAATAAGAAGATCTTTTCAAGGAAACAAGAACAAGAATAGGTGAATTCTTACCATCATTACATACAATAAGCGAAACAAGTGGCAATACTTTAATAGGAAGTACAGATATATTAAACGGAAAGGAGTACTGTTGAGAAATGTATGAAGATATGATAAATAACGTGGACTTTATAACTGAAAGTGAGGAGATGAATCAAGGACTGTGTTAGAGTGTTAGGCAATGAATGAACCACACCCCCCCCCCCCCCCCAAAAAAAAAAAAAGGAGAAGTAGATTGTGAGCTTTACTAAAACACAATTACAAGAAACAAATTGGACGTTGCGGTCAAAGCCTTCGTCAGCACAGAACAAACACACACAAACCGACACACAACTACATGAAAAACACTACATGACAATATTAAGGATACTTATCTGAATCTGTATCTTTGTTTGAAGCGACCGAGCCTTAGACGCCTATCGGTGGATTGTATGAACCGGATTATGGTCAACGGATCAAAGGTCAATACCGTCAGTAGCTCAGGGATTAGCTAAGACACCCGGCGGGAGGACAGGCAGGAAGGGGGTGGGGTGGAGAGGCGTCAAAGTGAGCGAAAGGTAAAAATGGGGATTAGTGCTCTGTGGCGAAGGTGTCACGGACGCAGTTCGCAATTCCGCATCCCGCGCTCGAAATACAGCTGCAGGCGACCTGGTTGCAGACCGCCCTGCGTTGGTCCTCATAGAATAGTATGAGTGCCGGTCGCGCAGAAAGCAATTACAAACCATCGAACGCAAACTTGCCAAGAGATCTCAAACAGCAAAAATAATTATAGGATTGCTACGACGTCATGTAAAGGATATGCAACAACCTTTTAAGTGGACTATACAACTGCGGGGGTGGGAGGGGTGGGGTTAGGAAGTTAAGTGAAACTGTGTTGGACATTGAGGCCGTGAGTGGATAGTGAACTTAACTGGAAGATGAGACTGTTTCCCAATGTCTTACGATCCTGCTTGTGAGATGCGCACGACTTGATCGCCGTGACCTGTATGTCGGCCACGACACAATGGTCAGGAGTGTTGAAGTGCATTGGTACCGGTTTCTGGGCGCCACTGTTGATATCAGAAAGGTGTTGCTTAAAGCTGTCAGCCAGACGTGGATCTGTCTATCCCGATAGAGGAAGTATGATCAGCAATGCAAAACCTGAAGAACGTGAAGTGACCAAACGGCTTACAATACAACAATTGAATTAATCTAGACTAGAGGAGAGGCCAGCGTCTGTATCTATCATGCATTATCTATGAACATCTGGAACAGCGCTCTTTGGCCAAAAGGGAAACATGGAAAGAAGAGAGAAAAATGGAAGAGAACAATTTGCAGTCCTCCCCCAAAAGAGCGAAGATATTTACTTCTAAACGAATTATAACAACCATCGTACTAATATGTCAAGCTATAAAGATCCTCATGTTAATTATTATTATTATTATTATTATTATTATTATTATTATTATTATTATTATTATTATTATTATTATTATTGTTGTAGCGTATCTATGCTACTAAGAGGGAAAATAGATCAAAGTAGATAGAAAATAAACTTATAAGAATATAGAGTCTAACCACTGCTGAAGAAGCGACCAAAAGGCTCGCAATTCTAAAAGTAAGAATTCCAAAGGTCTCAGAATGAGTCACGACTTCTAACAATGCCAGGCGGTAAGTTATGACGATTAACCGTACTTAAGGAAAGACAGTATGTCAAGGAATTCCTGCTACTGTGCCTGGATGAGTATTGAGCACCCCCCCCCCCCCCCAATTCCTCCAATCTAATTCATTCTCACAACAAGGAGATAAACAGATTGATGTATGTACAGTCACAATCCTTTCATGTGTCACACACTCTAAAGATATTAATCTATCGAACGTGAAAATGACAAACTTTGTTTGTTTGTGGTAAATAGTTCAACAGCAAATGTTTACTTTTAATACACAACGTGAGACCCACGGGGTACTCACGAACACAGATACGGGATAAACAATTCCCGGTTTTGCCTAAATTAAATTTCTAAAAGAATGTTTCTAAATCCTATCGTGTTCACTGGCAATGTACAGCTAGTAAAGATACTATGAAGGAAAGAAATGCGAAAAGCTGCGATGTGGCAAACGGGTTGTATGCCACTTAACTTCTTGGTCTCCTGACTGGTAAACGGGTGCTACCAATTTCTTCTGGACTCCCCTTCCTCTGCTTGACTGCAGCGGGGTGTTGACAGTCTGGGTAGGGGTAGGCAAAGCACGCTTGGCTGTATATGGGTGAGTGGTGAATGGACAGTTTGGGTAGTTGTAGGTAAACCACAAACTAAGGCGAGTGATAAACACATGGGCGAGTGATGAGTGGTCACGGGTCGCAACCGCTTATCAAGGTGTAGACTCTGGGAATGACATTAGCGAGAAGGGGTGAATAATCCTTCAAGACAAAGTTATAAATCTAACTTGTGTTTATGTGCTATTCCTTGATGGCCTATACATGTCTCATTCAGAAAACCTAAAATAGCATGAGCTATCTGTCTTTGCATATATAATAATTCCCTATCCTGAGATCGACAACAGCACACTGATCTAAGGAAAAACAGCATACAAATGGTATTCTATTCTGTCTACTTCTTATAGTTACATCGAATATGTATAACCACACAGACGCTCTACTTCACAGACTACTGACCTAGTAACATATATATTTTATGTCATGATTAATCACGGAAACAAACTAGCCACAATCCACACAATGAATTAACATCACACACTATCGGATGAATTAAATTGAATGAAATCAACTCACACATCACAACAATGACGTCACTATGTACATTATTTGAACCATTAATTCTATGAAACAACACAATTCCTCTTCCGCTGTTACCAATTGTAATTATAGCACTCATCTTTCTTATCCTAATTAAAACATACTTAATTACTTATCCGTAAGATTTCCTAGCTAAGCTTAAGATTCCTATCACTATAACAAGAACCATATTAAGGATGGAGAGTTCCCCCAGGCTTGATCTTGATAGTGGTATTCAAACCACGTGTTAATAATCTGACTATTTTTTTTTTTAGCATATCCTTTTACAGGACTTAGCTGTCAACACCAGCATCTTTCAGCTGTATGTTGATCTCTTGGCAAGATTACGCTCAGTAGTTTGCCATTGCTTTCTGAGCGGCCGGCTCAGTATCCCGCAAGTCACGAGCGGGGGTCGAACCGCCTCAGCTCTCGCTCCGCTACGAGACTCTGCGTGATAAACGGGATTACAGAGAGAAAGTGTTGTAGCCCCACAGCCAGAGAGTCTGACTATGGGTGAGATAAATATTAATAAATAACTATTAAGTGTAACTTATTTAATCTCCGAACTAACTCCTTCGACTAATACATATTATCTAACTGAATAAGTTAGTTCCTAATCTAAGCACATAATTAGTATATCTTAACTCTAATCGTCCACTGAATAAATCGGGTTCTGTTTTAGCATATAGATACTCCTCAATTTCGATTATTACATCCTGTCTTTTAGCCATGTTTAATGCCACGTGTCGGTTGCCTCTGCTTGATAGTGTTATTCCCTTGTTCTCAAGCAGTGTGACACAAACATTGCACTAATTCTAGTATTAGTTATATACTACAACTTCTATTAATATTACCTATTGTAGATCCTCGCTGTCTTTAGATCACAGAGACAAATCGACACACACAGATAAATATTAACGACAAAATTCTTTACAACATACCCTGCAACGTGGTCTTGATCGGCCCTATCAGGTGTGGAGGATACCACTGGTTTTCACTATATTCTTTTCAGATATTAGACTTTAACAAGAGCTAGATGAAACTTTCTATAGACATAAACAATTGTACTAATAGCCTGCTGACTCGGCACATCCTTCACCATCGGGTTAAGTGATCAACATAACAGAATTAAAGAGCTCTCTTCCGGACCAGGAGAGTTCCGTTCGAGACTTCCTGTTGCCAAAATAATTTCAAGCCAAACTAAAAAAAAAAAAAAATTCTCAGCCTAACTTTGTTCCTTGGTGTTTAAACAAACCATACACTACATATACTACTCTAGTAGATCGTATATATGTATATACTGACACCAAATAACGAACATCATACATAACGTGTGTGTGTGTGCGTGTGTGTGTGTGTGTGTGTGTGTGTGTGTGTGTGTGTGTGTGTGTGTGTGTGTGTGTGTGTGTGTGTGTGTGTGTGTGTGTGTGTGTGTGTGTGTGTGTGTGTGTGTGTGTGTGTGTGTGTGTAAGAGGATGTGTCTTTGTTTGTCTGTCCTTTATGCTTTCCTGAACGGTCAATCCGATTGAGATGAAATTTTCTACAGATGTTCTTCTCATTCCCGCGCAGCCAACTGGCATAGTTACTTAGTTTAAAATCAACAATTTTTTTTTTCAGCACGAAAGAAAATGACACGAGCTTTAGAAACAGACGAATAAATGTTCCGCCATCTTGCTGCAAGGGAACTCACTCTCTGATTAAACGAGAAATTAGTTAGGAACAGTTGTTGTTCTCACTCGCGTGGATGCAGCTGAAATAGTTAGTTAGTTTAAAAATCAATTTTTCATTTTTGTGAACGGGAACGGGAGCAGGGGCCGAATATGAATTAAATGAAACGCTCCCCGCCAGGTGGGGTGAAGCAGGGCCGGGTCGTCTTTTTTTTTGGGGGGGGGGGGGGGGGGGGGAACGGGAACGGGAGCAGGTGCCGAATATAAATTAAATGAGACGATCCTCGCCAGGGACTGGGCGAAGCAGGGCCGGGTCGTCTTTTTGGGAACGAGAACGGAAGCAGGGGCCGAATATGAATTAAATGAGACGCTCCCCGCCAGTGCCTTGGTGAAGCCGGGCCGGGTCGTATTTTTTGGGAACGGGAACGGAAGCAGGGGCCGAATATGAATTAAATGAGACGCTCCCCGCCAGGGGCTGGGCGAAGCCTGGCCGGGTCGTCTTTTTGGGAACGAGAACGGAAGCAGGGGCCGAATATGAATTAAATGAGACGCTCCCCGCCAGTGCGATGGCGAAGCCGGGCCGGGTCGTATTTTTTGGGAACGGGAACGGAAGCAGGGGCCGAATATGAATTAAATGAGACGCTCCCCGCCGGGGTCTGGGCGAAGCCGGGCCGGGTCGTCTAGTATATATATATATATATATATATATATATATATATATATATATATATATATATATATATATATATATATATATATATATATATATATATATATATATATATATATATATAAGCATACAATCTTTACATAATTTTTCAGGGCAGGACTTTCCTTAGATAAACAAAATAATATGGGGTTCGACAACTTTGTCACAATTATTATTATTATTATTATTATTATTATTATTATTATTATTATTATTATTTGCGTTCGCTCACTTTGAACTCAAGCGCAGTCCATACATGTGCCTACCTCTAATTAATCAACATGAAAATTAGAGGAATTACAAGTAGTGCAGACAGGTGTCAGACAAGACATAGCAACCAAGGACCATATCTTCAACATGAAAACCATCTTTGAGACATGTATGATGTACATTCTTGATCTTCATGCTTGTTTCACAGACTACAGTAGGGCCTTCAACTGTGTTCATTATAACATATTGCAGAGCATCATGAGAGACATGGAGGTTTCCATTCGCGCTTGATCCACTTCATTTAAATATGGAAGTTGTCATAGTAGCTGGCAAAACAGCAAATTGGTTTGAAGTGCTTGAGTGAGGTGGTGGGTAGAGACAGGGCTTCATTCTCTCCCCATATCAGGTCAATACACACACACACATACACACACACACACACACACAGGGCAATGAGGGGGATTTCGTGAGATATTCACTGCCACAGGAACGGAGCATAATGGGTACGACCCGTTGCCGTGAAGTTGGAACTGCGACTAACTAACTAACTAACATATAATGAGGTACTTCAAAAACGATTTAACCTATGATAATGTGTATCTATTCATAACTGATTGAAATCCGATTCCACGATTCAGATATGCAGATGGTATAAACCTCCTCTCGGACAGAGCTAAGAGATTTCAGCAGTAAATTCTGCATGTGAATGATCCAGAAAAGATGACAACCATTTTTAAACATAAAAACGAAAAGAAAATTTATGTTTTTACAGAGAAAATTACACGTCAACCAAAAATTACAATCAGCGACGAAGAACCTGAAAATGTCAACAACTTGATTATCTTAGCACCAGTTGATCTCCATATCCGCAATGCCTGCCTAGCGCTTTTGAGGTCGTGGGTTCGTTCTAAGACTGCGTTGTTCATATCAGTTGTTTTTTTAAAAATTATTATTATTAAGTTATTCATTTATTTATTTATTTATTTTATTTGGCTGTTGCAGTTTTTTTTTTTACCTCTAAGTCATGACCGGTGTACGGTGTTTGTGCTTTATGTGATACGCTTATTGGCGACCTGTCGTTCCGTAGAGAGAGAGAGAGAGAGAGAGAGAGAGAGAGAGAGAGAGAGAGAGAGAGAGAGAGAGAGAGAGAGAGAGAGAGAGAGAGAGAGAGAGAGAGAGAGAGAGAGATCCAGCCAGGTGGGGTTAGACCCTGTACATTAATATAGATCTCGTTTTTAACTTTCAGGTATTACTCTCCTCACATTAGTCTGGAGTGTGGGGAAACAGAACCCTCATATTAGTCTGGATTGTGGGGAAACAGAACCCTCATATTAGTCTGGAGTGTGGGGAAACAGAACCCTCACATTAGTCTGGAGTGTGGAGAAACAGAACCCTCGCGTTAGTCTGGAGTGTGGAGAAACAGAACCCTCACATTAGTCTGGATTGTGGGGAAACAGAACCCTCATATTAGTCTGGGGTGTGGGGAAACAGAACCCTCACATTAGTCTGGAGTGTGGAGAAACATAACCCTCGCGTTAGTCTGGAGTGTGGAGAAACAGAACCCTCACATTAGTCTGGAGTGTGGAGAAACAGAACCCGCACCAACCACTGAAGATCATTGTGGGGTAAACGACTTCCGACACACACTCGGCATGGGAATGTGCAAACAGGGAAATTGAAGAACGGTCGAGAGTCGTTCATGAGAACCTTGATGACAGTCAGTCAGTCACGAACTGCAAAGGACCTGGTAGACAAACGGACTGGTGGACGAGGGGTTGGACGGACGGACAGACAAACGGACTGGTGGACGCGGGGTTGGACGGACGGACAGACAGACAGACTGGTGGACGCGGGGTTGGACGGACGGACAGACAGACAGACTGGTGGACGCGGGGTTGGGCGGACGGACAGACAAACAGACAGACAGACAGACACAAGACAGACAGACGACGGACTGACAAACAGACGGCCGGCCTGCGGGCGGGCGGGCAGACAAACAGACAGACAGACAGAGGATGAGAGGAAGGGGAAGGGAGGGGTAGATGGAAGGACAGACGGAGGGAGGGAAGGAGGGGCGTATACAGACAGACAGACAGACAGACAGAGACAGATGCAGTGTTCGTGTATGTGTGTGTATGTTTGCGTGTGTGTGTGTGTGCGCGCGCGCGCTCGCGCGCAAGCGCATTCTATAAGCATTAATTTTTTTAACTGGAAAGCAATGTTTTATAAAATAAAAATTACAACTGTCAAAAACAGGCACATAGACATCTGTACTAGTTGTTCCAATCCACGTCATAGCGTTGACATGGAGTAATTTTTCTAAAACCCATTTCTTTTCCCGGCGATCCTTTCACCTCCCATGCACACTTCCCATCTCATGTTTTGTGCGTCAGTAACACTTCCTATCTCTGCAATGCATTACTTTGACAGCATCCGGAGCCTCCCATAAGTTCATTATTTCTTGAATATTTTACGTTCAATTCTTAACTCAATCTTATATTGTAACAAAACGAAGTTGAGCTGAGTTGAGTTACGTCAAGAACAGACATTACAACACTCGGGACATTTTCACGCGCCCTCCGTCCTCATCTTCAAATGCCAGCCAAGAGTTTCAATATTAATGGTACCTGGTGCAATGTGATTATGTGTCCGTCTGGCCTTTCCTCTGAGAACTGAGTGCCGGCCAGATCCTCCGGTCACTCCCTGTCGCACCATTCTCTCCAGGTAATGATGGTGTATCTATTCATCAACACAAAATAAACGATCCCAATGTGCCCTGACCACATCTGACTTATCGTGCACCAATACTCAATCCAGAGATGGAGCTCCAGTCTGCTGAACACCAGCATTTCCTAGGGAAAATATACATCGGATGTTCCCTGTCTTTGATGTTTTAACTGAAGAATTTCCGGTTCGACTTCCGGTTTCAAGATGGCGACGGACGGTCATGTTGTTTTGTGTTCGTTAACTTTTTCGCATAGGGGATGGATTTATTCATCTCTTGCGTGTAATTGGTGTGCCAGGATGTAAAACCAGGAGTTTCTACTCAAGATCTGCGCGTGCTACGGAGTTCGTGCATCGAGCGAAGCCATCCTTGAGTGAATTTTCATCAGCGTGTGTGGTTATCAGCAGTCTGTGTTTACGTTTTTTCAACATGGCGGAAGAACGTGTTTTTTTCCGAGCGGTCAGCAGTCAACATAACGAAGCGGCGTGGTAGCCGTGCAGGGACAAAGAAGCAAGGTAAGCGCGGTGGTTTGAGGCGTTTTAGACTCAAGTGTCACCGTCTAGGACTCAGGAATATCCGTATTCTATATTGGAACTGTGCCAGTGTAAAACAACGGGGCTCTATTTTAGAAACCCTAGTTTACAGGAACGACATTGTAGCACTTCAGGAGACGAGACTGGGCGATCAGCTACTCCGAATTGCCGGCTTCAAATGTTTCTACAACAGACGACATCTGGGAACGGCGATTCTCGTTCGCGACAGCATGGTGGCGTCAGAGCTAGACATGTCCTGTTGGGACAGTGACGATATACAAATACAGGCGTTGAGAGTTCATTCCAGTATACCATTCGTGTTGGTTAATGTTTATGCCCGCAATGCGAGTATGGACGCCCAGAAGTGGCAGTGCTTAAGTGGCATATTAGGCCACGAGAGAAATGTTATTTTCTGTGGTGACTTCAACGCTAAAGGCAGAGCATGAGGAAACACTTCCTCCAATACACAAGGGGAGGAGCTCGAGACTGCACTGGAAACCATCGACCTGGTTTGTATTAACAGTGGCTGTGTCACCAGGACAGCAAGCCGTCCAGGCGATGAGGACAGTGCTATTGATCTGGCGCTAGTTTCACCTTCACTCACTACAGTGTGTAGATCGGGTGTCCTAGGACACCATGGCAGCGACCACCACCCGTGCAGCATATTGGTGGAGAAAGGCAGAACCAGGCAGCACAAGCTAAAGGTAAAGACGTTCCAGTATGACAGTACAGGGCAAGATGTGGTGAGTAAAATAAGACGTGACAAGCGCAGAACGTTTCAGGGCAGGAAAAAAAGCTGGGAGCAGCCACCGTGGTGGAGTTTCGAGGTGGAGAAGGCTTGGGTGGATAAGCGTAGTGCTGTAAGGAGATGGCAAAATGCCAAGAAGAACAGAGCTGGTCATCCTAGTCCCTGCTTGCACTTAGAAAGAGAGATGCACACAAACGTAAGCTATTTCAAAAAACTGGTCAAGGTGGTTAAAAGCGAAAAATGGGCAGAGGTGTGTCAAAGAGTAAGCACAGACAAGTCACTGAAATTGTTCTGGCGACTACATAAAAGCATGAGTGGTGTAGTCAAGAATAAGAGCATTTCTGACTTCCAAGGTGCTGACCTCACCTGGCAGAGGACTGACGAGGACAAGGGCAAAGCCCTCTTTGAACGCTACCTTGAGCAGAGCAACCAGACAGACATGGGAGGCCGAAATCTGGCCAAGGAGGTCACCTCAGACAGATGCAAGGCCCAGAACACTTCGGATGAAGACACCGTGACAGTGAAAGAAATCAAGGCTGTGCTTCGACGATCAAAAAACAGTGCTCCAGGTCCTGATGGCATAAGATACGACGACATAAATAGGTGTACCGACAATGAGCTAGAGAAACTAGCAGACATGTACAACAACAGTATATGGAGTGCTAGCATCGAGGAGGAATGGTTACACAGCTATCTGATTCCCTTGCCGAAGCCTGACAAAGACCACACAAAAATTCAGGGATATCGAATTATAACCATGCAGAATACAATAGGCAAGCTGCTGGAGAAGGTAATTGCCAGGAAAATATCAAGCCAACTAGAGAGGCAAGGTGTTTTCCGCCTACCCTGGGTGGGTACCGTCCAAAAAGAGAAACCTGGACCAATGCAGCAGTCTTTGCCCATGATGTCTATGAAGGTTTCCACTCAGGCACTGAAACCGTTGCTGCAGCGATTGATCTTGAGGACGCATACAACAGAGTACCACTGGATTTTTTAATGTTTCAGCTTCTTGAACTAAACGTAAGTCCATTCCTCCTTAGTTGGATCGCTGCAGCCCTCTACCAACGGAAAGTAGTTTTTAGATGTGGCAGTTGGACTTCGGAACCAACAACAATACATCCTGGCCTACCACAGGGATCACCATTATCTCCGGTACTGTTCAACGCCTACACAGTGAGAATCACCAGTGAGCAGATCACTGGACCTGGCAGGACATTGTCGTATGCCGATGATGTTTTAGTGTATCGTCAGGGTAAGGATAGAGAGGAGGTTGCTGTGGAACTACAAACCGAACTCAATCGCATAAGTACTTGGTGTGATGAAGCTGGGGCAATGGTCAACCCAACAAAGGCAACAGTGACTTGGTTCTCGTTGAATAATCATATTGTCAACAATCCAACACCAACTGTAATGCTGTGTTCAGAGACGGTGGAAAGAACGCAGGCAATGAATTACCTGGGGATACGGTTTGATCGAAGCCTTGCTTATAATGTGCACATAGACCAGGTGATAACAAAGGCCAAGCGGGGTTTGGCAGCGATGCGGGTGATGGCGGCAGCAAACTGTGAGCAGCGCCATCTATGTCTTCTGTACGAGGGGCTGGTCATGTCTGTTTTGGAGTATGCAATGGCAATCCTGACTCTCAGCCATAAGCAGATAGAAAGGATGGAAAGGATACAGAATGAAGCTATGCGCATTATTCTTGGATGTACAAGAGATACAGCATGCAGGGCGATGCGCTACCTTCTTGATTTTCCAACCATTGAAGAGAGAGTACAAGTTTGCAGGGCACGCGCCTACCTCAGAATTAACGCAAACACACAACATCCACTGCATAGTGAAATTAGGAAGGTGAAGGGCAGCAGGTTAAAAAGAGGATGGTCGTGGATGGGTCAAGCCGAAGACATTCTTCAACAGGTGTGTTCACTTGAGGACTAAGAACCTGGCGAGGAGTGGGTGCAAGTGCCAACAGTCTTCTGCACATCCTTTTCAGTTTGCATCCAACTAGATAGAAAATGCAGACAAGAAAATCCGGCTGCTGTGGAGGCTGAAGTACAAGCGTTGATTTTCGAGAATTCGCTAGACGGTGACGCGGTCATCTACACAGATGTGTCGGTCGTCCGACATGTGAGAAGCTCATGGGCCTTTACAGCTCGGGCCGGAGGGAGAATTGTGAAGGAGGACTCTGGTGCTTTCACTGAAACCACAAGTAGCCTGACCATGGAAGTCATGGCAGTAAGTAAAGCAATAACATGGCTCGAGACACAGACATTCACTAGGGCTTGTTTCCTTAGCGACTCAATGAACATGATCAAGAGGATAGAGGAGGGGTCGATCCGAAGAGAATGGTTGCTGCCTCTGAAGCGGTCTCGGCTGGCAAAGATTAGTTTCATCTTCGTGCCAGGTCATGCGGGAGTACAAGGAAATGAGCGGGCTGACAAGCTCGCAGGTGAGGCTACTGTGGAGGGCGGACGCGCCATGGACCAGGCTGACATTCTGAATGCTCTACGAGAAGTGAGACTTTTGCGAGAACCAAGTGATGACTGTGAATCTACAACAATGGCCAGACTGCGGGAGCAGCAAATTAAAAGAGGGGTGGCCAAGCAAGAACACTACGCAGGAAGCCAAAGAAGATTGATAAACCAACACAGAACTGGTGTCATTAGCCGCTACACGCTGCGGGATTTGCTGAGGAGGGGATCCGAGCACTTATGGACTGAATGGTTCGATGTGCAACGAGGATGATCTGTCGACTAACTAACTAACTAACTAACTGAAGAATGCCACTCTGCACGAAGCATGCTGTCTTAACCCATCTCAGAATGTTCCGTGAGTTCGTTACAATCACTTATGTGTGCCGTTTATCCTACAGCCATCGGAACGCCGAAGTGACTTCCTCCAGTTCAATTCTCAGACTAGATGTTGTGGTATCATATGCCAGGCTTTCCTGCACTATACACTGCCCATTAATCTTCGCTAAGAACCCTCACACTCTTTTCCTCTTAGCGCAGCGCCATCCGTGTAGATCAAGGGTCGCCAAACTACGGACCGTGGCCCGGATCCAGCCCGCGACGTCAGTTCATCAGGTCCGCCGAGGGTGCTCGAATTTGCTTGATAAAACGTATCGAACACGAGTCGTTGTGATACAATTGAAATTTAAATATTATGTTTAGAGTACTAGGAGATCTTCATACGTGCGGAGACCTCCTGGCAGCTTTGTGCCTTAAATTTGCTATTTTAAATTTTAAATTATTATATCTAGATTTTCTTGTTTATTGTAATGTTTGCTTATTTCGCGTCATCACAAGTCCTTCACCGGCTCCACCTACGCTCTGGCGTTACCGTGGTTTCCATGGCAAAACACACAAACATGCATCTTTCCCGCCTCCAGATGCGTCCGGCTGTCAACACATGTCCGGCGTTCCAGAAATATTTACTTCTTTTTGCCTGTCATCCATTTTATAGTATGTAACAAGGATTTCTTTGTTTGACAGTGATAGGTAAGTGAACTACAAGTGTGAATAGAGCCAATAAAGTAGCAAACATAGCATAAAAATGCCATAGAATCCTTGTGTTATTACGAAAATATTATTCCCAGCTCAGAAAAATTCCCCGGTCAAGGTGTTAATCGAGCTGGTCTCTAGGCCAGTGTTTTTCAACCTTTCTGCTGGAGCACATCCTTACGCAAATTTTTACGTTGCTTAAGGAACCCTGTGCGATGATCCAAGTATCTGTACTACTTTATGTAATAAACCAGATGGGCTGAAATGTTGCATTTAGGCGATTTCGGTCTACACTATAGATGATTACATCACCTGGGCGCAAATTGTTGTGTATCAATTGTTGCACCTCCCACTCAGCGCTGCCTGCTCATCAGTTCCTAATCACTCCCGATCCATTGTGATTATAGCCCTACACAGGTCTTATATTTCTTCTGGCATTTTGACCCATTCCTATCTTCTCCAAATATTTTCGAGCATTCACACTTCTCTTATCGCGACCCCTGTTTGAACCACAACAATTACCTGGAGAACATAGGAGTCGCAGTGAACGTGATGGCTAGTGTTCTTGCTTGCCAATACAGTGCTGGAGTTCAACTCCTAACTATTTAATGTGTATACTAGCAAGATTGCAAACCTAGAAGTACCAGCGGTTCGAAGAATACTAACATTTGCAGATGATATTCTTGCATATAGGCAGGGGAGAGATAGGGAGCAAACAGCCCAGGAGTTACAGGCGACAGTAGATAAAGTGATTGACTGGTGCACAGAAATGAGTGCTGTCATCCACCCGGAAAAGGCGGCGGTTTTGTGGTGCTCTCTGGACAACAGGATTGTAAGAGCTGATGTCCCAAGCCTCTCGATAGATGGTAGAAATGTCATCAGAGAAAACAAACTGAAGTATCTGGGGATCACATTTGACAGGAGCCTATCCTTCAAGGACCATGTGGAGACGGTTGTGACAAGATCTCAAAAGTGACTCGGTGCACTTAAAACTATGGCTGCAAT
>JACEFZ010020901.1:257500-327500 GCA_014155875.1 Cepaea nemoralis | reverse complement strand
ATTTCATGTCGTTCGCATTTACTTCCGGAGGCATTTCCTGATGCCCATTTTAGGATGAGTCTAACAAACAGCCCAGGTCAATTTAAAACATCCACCTCGAGGGGGATTCAAACACATCACCACCGGATCAACGGGCAAGCGTGCTAGCCACTGCATTACAGTAGCTTAATATTCTTTTCGGTTCATGGGTGCATTTTTTCAGGAGACTCCTGGGGGTCGTCGCTGGAGCTACGGTGTTCGTGCTTTGTGCGGCGCTTTCGGCGGGTCGCCCTGCGGAAAGAGACCGAGCCATTTGGGATAAAACTCGGGTCAATGAAGTCTTTCTGGTGACTGCCGATTTCATCGACGATGAACTGTATTTTTCGTGGAGGACTTTTGTGTTGGCATTCTGGCGGCGGCATTATGCACATTGTACCTGTGCGGGTTGTTGGCTTACCGAGACTCCTGTCTTTTCCACTTTTCACATTGGGCAGTGAATAGCAAATTGTGTGATTGTCACTGCCGCAGGAACGGAGCATAATGGGGACGACCCGTTGCCGTGAAGTGGGAACCGCGACTAACTATTCTTCTCTCTCAGCTTGCTTGTTGCCTGAGTGCGCAGCGGAATAAGAGGTCAATGTTTGCCTCGTTTATGCACAATGTAATTATACCAAACGTACACAATACAATAAATACAGCTGGTCACATATACATGATGCGGATGTGTTCTGTTGTCCACGATATGAGAGTTCACAACATGCTGGTAGCAAACTGGTAATAGTTGTAAGGTTAAATGGTAAAAGTTGTATGAATAAAGGTTATAGTTGCATGGTTTAAAGGTCATCATTCTATGATTCGACAGTAATAGTTGTATGCCTAAATGGTAATAGTTGTATGGTTAAACAAGAACCAGGAATAAAACTAATGAGAGGCGGGAAAAGCATATTTTAATCAATGAATTACGTCTACGTCACGTGACACGAACAGAAGTCATTCATTTCGCCTAGTTAATTCCGGAGCGGAGAAAATCTGACCCAAAATGCTGACATTTGGGAAAGCATAAATCTGGAATATTAACCTTATTTTTGCACGATTAGATTGGCCAGTCTACGGAAGAAAAGAAATAATATATTGTTGCAAATAGAAATGATATGTGAAACACAAAGGGACAGGGGGATTATATGTTCAAGCAGTGAGTTATTGCGCGACTCGAATGAACACAACTGATGTTCATTCTCGGATTTGGATATCAGATTCAGAGGGTGGTCGATAGGATAGAATCCTCGGGGTTTCTAAAAATATTCTCACGTGTACATTATGTGGCGACTGCTTATGCAAGCTGCCTTAATACCACTGACGGTAGGTAGGAGGGTGATGTTCACAATCCCCACATACCGGGCTGGAAATCAGTCACTGGCGATTGGGCAACAGATTACTTTGCATTGATATTACAATATTATGAGCGTCGGCCATTCAGAAAACAATGGCAAACTACTGAACGTAAATTTTCCTAGGAAATCACAGACAGCCAATAAATGCCGGGGTTGTTTGCGACGTCCTGTAAAGGATAGGCCAGCAACTTTTGGTGGTATAACTAACCAGACACGCAACAGCAAAGACATTGATGTCGTAATGAAAATAAACCAAGGGCAATAAGCAGACACGCGGAGAATCTCTAACAGCGGAGGACAGTGCAAAGAATACCATGGATGGACAGGAAAACGAATGAGACATGCCTCCAATAAACACATGAAAACGGTAAGATCATAAGAGAAATTAGATCGAGGCAGTCAAGATTTACTGGACACGTTTAGGGGAGAAATAAATTGGAAATCTTAGTCACAACTGGCAAACTGGATGTGTAAAGAGTAACAGATAACAAGAAGATAATTATCCGATGGCTTGACCTTGTGTCATAATCCGAACTACCTGGATGGCTTGGCCATGTGCCATAATCGGAACTACCTGACTCGCTTGACCACATGACATACTCGGAATTACCCGGATGGCTTGATCACACGGCATACTCGGAATTACCCGGATGGCTTGACCACATGGCATACTCAAGACTACCTGACTGGCTTGACCACAAGGCATACACAGAATTACATGGATGGCTTGACCACACATGGCATACTCGGATTTACCCGGATGGCCTGACCACATGGTATACACAGAACTACCTGGATGGCTTGACCACATACGGCATACACGGAATTACATGGATGGCTTGACCACACGTGGCATACTCAAAATTACCTGGATTGCTTGACCACACGTGGCATCCTCGGAATTACATGGATGGCTTGACCATACATGGCATATTCAGAATTACCTGGATGGCTTGACCACATATGGCATACTCGGAATTACTTGGATTGCTTGACAACACATGGCATACTCGGAATTACATGGATTGCTTGACCACACATGGCATACTCGGAATTACTTGGATGACTTGACCACATATGGCATACTCGGAGCTACCTGGGTGACTTGACCACATGGCATACTCCGAATTACCTGGATGGCAAGAACCGGGACAAGAACATGGCGGGTGGTTGTGAGATGGACATCCATTACAGTCCACGCCTATAGACGTGGCGCATGAATATGTGTCCACATTTCATGTCTTTTTTGTTTCTGAAACCAGTTACTATCATCGGTGTTTAAACATCGAGTTTTGTTTCTGAAACCAGTTATCATCATCCATGTTTAAACATCGAGTTTTGTTTCTGAAACCAGTTATCATCATCCGTGTTTAAACATCGAGTTTTATTTCTCTAGTACCAGGAACATTAATGTGTCCGGTTTAGTTGCCTTTGTTTAAGAAATACTTTCTTCAAAGATAATCAAAGCAAATTAAACGAAACTCAGAAAAGCTGTTAGTTTCAAGAGACGAGACAGAATGAGAAAAGAGGCATTCCTGTTTTTATCCTTCTACGTGTTCCTGATCATACCACGCCGAGTTGTGGTATTTTGAAAAAAAAAAAAACTGTACTAGGAACGTGATTATGTCCAGCTTAGCTACATTTGTGTAAGGTAGGCTTCCTCCAGGAATTATCAAGACATGTGAAATGAGATGTCTGTCCAGAGATGAGACCGAGTAAATAAAGTAGCATTTTACATCTTCATCGTCCTACTCCTGATCATCCATGTTTAAATGATAGCGCCGTTTCAATTTGTGGTGTTCTATAGTGAACTTTGCTAATTTTTTTTCTGTTCTCCCCTTCGTCATTCTGTTTTTCTTTCTACTCCTGTTGCTGGTACTGGTTTTTATCTTCTCTTTGTTTTCTTTACTTCTGCTAATTGTTTTCTTTCCAACCTCGTCATTTTTCCCTTCCTCGTCCATTAATTTCGTCCCCACCTTTATTTTGTTCTTCCTCATTCATTGATTTCTTCTCCACCTCCTCAATCTTCTTCTGTTTCCTCCTTCTCATATTCTTATTTCTCAACTCCTGCTGTTGCTACTTCTTTTTCTTTCCCACCTCCTTCTATTTTTCTTTGTCTTCTTCGGCATCATCTTTTTTTCCCCACTCCCGCTGCTACTACGTGTTTCTGCCCACCTACTTCTATTCTTCCCCCTTCCGCTTCTTCTTAGTCCTGCTACTTCGTTTTATTCTGCCCCTACTCCTTTTACATCTGCTGATGCTACTTATTTTTTGTTCTCCATTCTTCTTCATTCTTGTTTAGTCCTTTAGCGTGAGGTCAAGAATAGATTCGTTGAGAGCTCCAATGCATGCTTTATGTATGCTAGTAATTGTAGTCTCAACTATTCAACCGATCCACTGTTTGGTCCACTGGCTGTTTCTACCATGTCTGATTGATTGATTGATTGATTTAGGAATCGACATCACAGCATTCGGGGCATTCCCATAAGCGTTCATTCCCCATCCTCAGCAGCCAGCGAAGAATAGTACCAGTAGCAATCTGATTATATGTCCGTCTCGCCTTTCCTCTGAGCGTTGAGCGTCGGCCAGATCCCATCGTCACTCCTCGCTGTCTCATTCTTGCCAGACCATGGTAATCCATTTGCTCCTCCGAGGTGTGCACGTGCTCCCACAAGGCCGCAACCACGTCTGCCTTGTCATGTATCAATACTCCACCAAGTTCTGCAGAGCCAGCCAATCTGTCCGCCTGTTCATTTCCCAGCACACCGGCATGCCCCGGAGAAAAGATCCAGGCGATGCTTGTCACCCGTGACCTCCGAAGCGAAGCAAGCCACTCCGCACGAAGCCTGCCCGTTCTCACCCTCGTCAGCATGCTTTCTGAGTCAGTTACAATCACGATGTGTGTGTGTCGTATTCTCCATCCAGCAGAGAGCCGCGGTGACCGCCTCCACCTCCATTCTTAAGCTGGATGTTGTGGTATCATATGCCAGGCTCTCTTGCCCCAAACGTCGACCATTGGCTTTGGCTATGAACCCCCAGCCACTTTTCTCTTCTCACCTCTTGACGCCGAACCATCTGTGTAGATAATCACATCACCCGAGTGAGCATTGTCCTGAATTAGTTGCTGGATTTCCACTTCCCTTGCCCCTGCTGGCCACTCCCTGCTTAATGTGATTATAACTCTGCACAATTCTGACTGCTCCGCTGGCACTCTGACCCACTCCTCTCCACGCCTAATGTTCTCCAAGGGGCACACCTGTCTGATCGTATCCTCTGCCTGAGCCATCCATGATTTCCCTCTTATCAGTCGCTGACCCTTAACTGCGTCCAGCGCCTTATGCGGTGGGTGGTCTGTGTCTGCAGCTACTCTGAGGTATGCCTTCGCCTGCATCACCTTGAGCCTACCAGCAACACTCGGCAGACCAAGGATGTAACGCATACACACTACTGGGGTGTCTCTAGTGCATCCCAGAATGACCCGCATAGCTTCGTTCTGTATGCGCTCTAACTTCACCAGCTGACTCTCTGAGACAGTGAGCAGACCTAATCCATAATCAATTACTGAGATGATCAAGTGCTGGTATAGTGTGAAAAGCATTCTCTGCTCTGTGTCCATTGCAGCCATAGTTTTAAGTGCACTGAGACCCTTTTGAGATCTTGTCACAACCGTCTCCACATGGTCCTTGAAGGATAGGCTCCTGTCAAATGTGATCCCAAGATACTTCAGTTTGTTCTCTCTGCTGACATTTCTACCATCTGTCGCGAGGTTTTGGACATCCGCTCTCACAATCATGTTGTCCAGAAAGCATTTCAGTGCACCAGTCTAAGTCTACCATGTCCAAGTGATAAAGCTTCTTGTGATAATCTTGTTACATTGTTGCACAGATCACTGCTCTGAATTGATATTCCCGCCATGTCTATGTGCTAAAACTCTTGTCTTGTGACACTCTTGCTAGGTAAACAAATCATCTAAACCTTTGTTTAATAGTGTAACACTTCTGCTGTACAGTATTTGGTAGCGGTGCCTGACGCTTGCCAGCTAGCCTGGTGGTCTTGGTTTGGCATTCGCATTGAGGTAGGTTTTTAAAAATTTGACCTGGACTCCCAGGTCGAGCCAGGCTAAAATGGGTTCCGAGAAATGTCTTGGGAAGTGATGGCGGACGGCGTGACATTTACCCCCCTAGACTGCCAACTGCTCTATAAACACATAGGGGTCTAGCACATTATAACCAATCCGATTTGAGGCATGTGAAGGTGACTTTTACTTTCACTTACTTGTGCTGCACCCACTTACTTCACAATATTAATTTATTATTGACATAAGCCTGGGTCATTGACAGTGAGTTGAGTGACCGGGCATGAGAAAGAATGGATGAAAGTGGGAGACAGTAAAGTGACTGACCTGGCTATGAGAAAAACAATCAACCCTGAGAAATAATGGGGCGGGTGTGAGTGGAAACCCCCAGGTGATGGATGGGGAGGAAGACAGTTTTAGGCTGGGGTGTAATGTTGTTGGGAGCCCAGGGAGGGGCTACACAGCAGGGTTAAAAGACAGTGGAAAACTTTGACGAGGGAGGGGAAGCGAAGACCGACTGAGGTTGGGTTCGTGTGAAGTCAAGGGACTTCATGGAGTTGATGTTTTGACGCCGAACGAATCGGTTGTCGAGGACGTGGGAGTTTAGACTGACGGTGGGTCAGTTCTTGTGTTGTGTTGTTCTCCCAGTGTTGAATGAAGGCTTGAACCCAGAGTGGGTTGGATATCATTAGCAGAGGCTAGACCCAGTGTGTGGGTTGTGATGTGTGAGGTCCAGCGGTGGATAGGAGCTGGATTAACGGTCGTGTGCATTTGAGATTCAGCAGGCCGTGAGAAGACAGTGATGTGTGCGTGTTAATGTTGTGAGGAGGATATGGATATTCTATGGATTATATATATTGTTTCTGGATATATAAATATGTTCCGTGGGTCT
The DNA here is from genome assembly GCA_014155875.1 of Cepaea nemoralis. Classification (NCBI taxonomy): domain Eukaryota; kingdom Metazoa; phylum Mollusca; class Gastropoda; order Stylommatophora; family Helicidae; genus Cepaea; species Cepaea nemoralis. Next base: position 321,163 of record JACEFZ010020901.1, on the reverse strand, counting down.
GTGTTATTTCTGTATTAAAGGATTATGTGCGCCAAAATCGATCTTGTTTACTGACTGGTGAATGTGCACTGCGGGGGTGAGTCATAGTGTAAGACAGTGAGAGAGCTCAATTGACACACCAGGAGTATCGTTACCTAGACAACGACAATATCACAAACATATCATCATTAACAACATCGTGATAATTATAATTTTTACATTAACAATACAAGCACATTAAATAAAACACAGATTTTGGCGGCCGTTCTGAGCATCTCATGGTGTTGTATGTTGATAGACACAAAGAACAACAAAATAAATGGTATCGAGTTTTATGTCACAGACTGTGTTTAGAAACACGAAGAAATAGGATGCACATTGCATACATACAATTAATTATTTCTACCACGGAATGCAAGCTTATGTACCAAATACTTCTTTGCTTAATAGAAAGTGTGGACTAGAAAAATAAGACATGATTAACCAAAGAAGACAATATATAATAGAAATATTTATGTGGCCTGTTACTGCATGATGTATGTTTAAAGATATATAGTGCACATTCAGTTTTATCAGCTTCATGTAGCAGGTTCTTTACAGGTCTCTCTCATGACGGCCCATTAAAGAGACTCTCCATCCTTTGCCAGTTATTCAGCCTTATACATGTTCAAGCAAAAGTTGTCTGCAATGTCTGGTCTCAATGTTCCTTTGGGTCAACTCCCGCCTCTTCTTCCTGGAATTATGCCTTCAATCAGTGTTCTATCTTGGAAGTATAATCACAGAAGATGGCAGATTGGACAGAGAAATTGACATCAGATGTCAAAAAGCTAGTGCACTTACATATCAACTATCACCCTTACTGAAACATCCAAACATACCCATGCCCGCAAAACGACAGATAATAAACAACATATTCACACCAACCCTATGCTACCAATCTCAAACCTGGACTTTATCCAAATTACACTTTCGCAAAATCAACACCTGCGAAATGAGATGCCTGAGGAGAGCTGCCAACTTAACAATCCGAGACCGAGTAAGAAATGCTGTTATCAGACAGACTGTGGGATCAACACCTTGTGCCAAATTTATTGAAAGACAGAAGATCAAGTGGTTTGGCCATGTCGTTAGAATGCAACATCAGCAACTACCATCACTGGCCTTACATCAAAGATCATTAGCGACGAGACCATGAGGACGTCCAAGAAGAAAATGGACTGACGACATCAGAGACATTGTACAACCACACGGAATGACACTATACAGTGACGCCCACCGGGCGCTGGAACGCAAATTATTCCTCCCCACGACGCTTTACGGCAGAAGTGGAAGATGATGATGAATCATTGTTCTTTCCCAGCCACTGTGACTTTTAATACGGCCAATGTAGTTTAGTTTCTAACACATAACGCTGTCTATGAGCAAATTTTATTTGACGCTCAGATCTGGTAGAATGTCAGTATTGTTATTCTTCTTGGTCAACGGTATTCTATGAACTTGTATTCTGACATTACACTTAAAAAGCCTAGGTTTTCTGTTTGTGAAATAGTCCATGTCTCACATTCATATGTTACACTAGGAAAGATGAATAAACTCAAACATTTTAGTTTACTGTGTTTGCTGGTGTTGTGTCCTAGGTTCTCAATAATGTTTAACCTCTATGTTTGCTGGTGTTGTGTCCTAGGTTCAACAATGTTTAACTTCTATGTTTGCTGGTGTTGTGTCCTAGGTTCTCAATAATGTTTAACCTCTATGTCTGCTGGTGTTGTGTCCTAGGTTCTCAACAATGTTTAACCTCTATGTTTGCTGGTGTTCTGCCTAGGTTCTCAACAATGTTTAACCTCTATGTTTGCTGGTGTTGCGTCCTAGGTTCTCAACAATGTTTAACCTCTATGTTTGCTGGTGTTGCATCCTAGGTTCTCAACAATGTTTAACCTCTATGTTTGCTGGTGTTGCGTCCTAGGTTCTCAACAATGTTTAACCTCTATGTTTGCTGGTGTTCTGCCTAGGTTCTCAACAATGTTTAACCTCTATGTTTGCTGGTGTTGCGTCCTAGGTTCTCAATGGTGTTGTGTCCTAGGTTCTCAACAATGTTTAACCTCTATGTTTGCTGGTGTTGTGTCCTAGGTTCTCAACAATGTTTAACCTCTATGTTTCCTGGTGTTGTGTCCTAGGTTCTCAATAATGTTTAACCTCTATGTTTGCTGGTGTTCTGCCTAGGTTCTCAACAATGTTTAACCTCTATGTTTGCTGGTGTTGCGTCCTAGGTTCTCAACAATGTTTAACCTCTATGTTTGCTGGTGTTGCGTCCTAGGTTCTCAACAATGTTTAACCTCTATGTTTGCTGGTGGTGCGTCCTAGGTTCTCAACAATGTTTAACCTCTATGTTTGCTGGTGTTGCGTCCTAGGTTCTCAACAATGTTTAACCTCTATGTTTGCTGGTGTTCTGCCTAGGTTCTCAACAATGTTTAACCTCTATGTTTGCTGGTGTTGCGTCCTAGGTTCTCAATGGTGTTGTGTCCTAGGTTCTCAACAATGTTTAACCTCTATGTTTGCTGGTGTTGTGTCCTAGGTTCTCAACAATGTTTAACCTCTATGTTTGCTGGTGTTGCGTCCTAGGTTCTCAACAATGTTTAACCTCTATGTTTGCTGGTGTTGCGTCCTAGGTTCTCAACAATGTTTAACCTCTATGTTTGCTGGCGTTGCATCCTAGGTTCTCAACAATGTTTAACCTCTATGTTTGCTGGTGTTCTGCCTAGGTTCTCAACAATGTTTAACCTCTATGTTTGCTGGTGTTGCGTCCTAGGTTCTCAATGGTGTTGTGTCCTAGGTTCTCAACAATGTTTAACCTCTATGTTTGCTGGTGTTGTGTCCTAGGTTCTCAACAATATTTAACCTCTATGTTTGCTGGTGTTGTGTCCTAGGTTCTCAATAATGTTTAACCTCTATGTTTGCTGGTGTTGTGTCCTAGGTTCTCAACAATGTTTAACCTCTATGTTTGCTGGTGTTGCGTCCTAGGTTCTCAATGGTGTTGTGTCCTAGGTTCTCAACAATGTTTAACCTCTATGTTTGCTGGTGTTGTGTCCTAGGTTCTCAACAATGTTTAACCTCTATGTTTGCTGGTGTTGTGTCCTAGGTTCTCAACAATGTTTAACTTCTATGTTTGCTGGTGTTGTGTCCTAGGTTCTCAATAATGTTTAACCTCTATGTTTGCTGGTGTTCTGCCTAGGTTCTCAACAATGTTTAACCTCTATGTGGCAGCGTAATATTGACCATATTATTGATCACTGAGTGCTGATTGGTTGATACAAATATTAGGCACTGAGTGCTGATTTGTCGATACAAATATTAGACACTGAGTGATTTGTCGATACAAATATTAGGCACTGAGTGCTGATTGGTCGATACAAATATTAAGCATTGAGTGCTGATTGGTCGATACAAATATTAGGCACTGAGTGCTGATTGGTCGATACAAATATTAGGCACTGAGTGCTGATTGGTCGATACAAATATTAGGCACTGAGTGCTGATTGGTCGATGCAAATATTAGGCCAGAACCATATGCCCAATGTGCCTCAAGGTGTATACAAAGAGTCTGTTACTTACTTACTTTCACTAAATATCCGATTTGGTGTCAAACCAAGAGGTAAACTAGGGTATGCCTACCCAGCATGTGAAGACAGGATTCGGCAGACTGCGCGGAAGAAATCATTCCTGATTCAACGGGCAAGACGGCGTTTACCTGCAAAGCGTTGTGGAACGTAATGAGCACGGCAAGGCACGTAGAGCGCCCTGGTCATTCACTGCACCTGTATTCGTCTCCAATCGTCTCGACTTGTCTTGCCACTGGACTCAGATGGACTCAGGCGAGAGAGTGAGGTCGACGAATTGTGCAACTCTTCCTCACTTTAATCCAAGTCATCGCGCAAGTCATTCTTCATCCAACGTCACATATCACCTTCAAGCCCTGTGGCGATGGGCGAGCGGCAAAGCGGCAGGCGTGGGTACGCTGGCAGCCGTAGTCGCAGACCTGCACACGGGCGGCTCAGGCCATATGGTCGTCTTCTACTGACCGGCGCAGCAGTGGGATTCGGCAGCCCCCTGAGCGACTGAGCAGCCCTCTATAGGAACACACTGCTCACCTCCATAGCATGAGGAAGGGGCTAGAAAAGGTGCCCTAAACATTGTCTGCTTCATCACTACCTAACCAGCTAGCCGCGGTTGGTGGGTACCCTAAACTGCGGTCGACATACAAAGAAAGATAAAACAAGCAAAGCTAAAAGAGTAAACCATATTCCCTTAACAATTGGAACTTGGAATGTACGCACCCTACTTGACAGAGACGGCGCGTCGGGTCCAGAGAGACGAACAGCACTGATTGGGAGAGAGCTCGGCAGGTACAACATCGACATTGCAGCCTTGAGCGAGACATGACTTGCAGAAGAAGGCCAAATCTGTGAAATTGGTGCCGGCTACACATTTTTCTGGAGTGGAAGGAAAAGCGAGGAAAGACGCCAATCCGGTGTGGGATTTGCCATAAAGTCGGCCCTGATCGGCAAATTAGCTGGATTTCCAAAGGCTGTAAACGACAGGCTCATGACCATGAAGTTGCCTCTGCTGAATGGAAGGAAGCACGCAACCATTGTGAGTGTCTACGCACCAACTATGACCAATGAAGATGATGTCAAGAATAAGTTCTATGAGGACCTGCACAATGTATTAACATCTGTTCCCAAAGGAGACAAACTTATACTCCTTGGGGATTTCAATGCCAGAGTAGGCACGGACACCACCTCTTGGAGTGGCATTATTGGAAAGCATGGAGTCGGAAATTGTAACAGCAATGGACTCCGCCTCCTTCAGACATGTGCCGAACATGATCTCCTGATTACGAACACAATTTTCCGTCTCCCCATGAGAAATAGGACATCGTGGATGCACCCTCGCTCGAAACACTGGCACCTCATTGACTATGTCATCGTCAGGAGGAGTGACAGACAAGACGTTCGAGTGACAAAATCCATGTGTGGTGCCGAATGTTGGACAGACCATTGTCTCATTGTCTCGAAAATGAACATCCACATCAGGCCACCACGGCGTCCTCAAGGGGCGAAAATGCAAACAAAGCTAAATGTAACCCGCCTAAACAGCAAGAAAATGCAGCAGTCGTTTGAAAATATGCTGGAAGACCGCCTCAAGCCCAATGCTGAAGCTAAACAGGATACAGACACAGAATGGAGAGCCCTAAAGGACACGATTTACAACACTGCTATGGAAATCCTGGGTCCAGCCCCCCGAAAGCATAAAGACTGGTTTGATGAAAATTCCGAAGACATCAACCAATTGCTGGCCGAGAAACATCTTCTCCTCAAGGTACATTTGAATGACCCAAAGTCAACATCAAAAAAAGATGCTTTCAAGAATATTCAGAGAGTAGTGCAGCAGAAACTTCGGCACATGCGGGACTCCTGGCTGAGCAGCAAAGCTGATGAAATTCAGGGCTTTGCTGACAGACACGATATGAAAAACTTCTACGACTCACTGAAAGCGGTCTATGGTCCTTCATCACCAGGCATAGTTCCCCTCCTCAGTGCAGACGGGGGAACATTGGTCACCGATAAGAAAGAAATCCTCCAACGCTGGGCAGAGCATTTCAGCAAAATCTTAAATGCAACTTCCTTCTTCGATGATGAAACCATCAATTGCCTTCCTCAAGTTCCCACCAATGAGACTCTTGATGACCTGCCAACCATAGTGGAAATAAACAAAGCCATCCAGCAACTCTCCAGCGGCAAGGCACCTGGTCCTGACTCCATCCCAGCAGAGATATACAAGGCAGGTGGGCCGGTCCTAACAGAGCAGCTTCACCAAGTCTTCACAAACATATGGATGAACGAGACCATGCCACAAGATTTTAAGGACGCGTCAATAGTCCACCTTTACAAACGTAAAGGAAACCGCCAATCCTGTGACAACCACCGAGGCATCTCCTTGCTTTCAATTGCAGGGAAGATACTCGCCAGAATTCTTCTCAATCGCCTCACAGCCCATCTCGATCAAGGTCTTCTTCCTGAGAGTCAATGTGGCTTCAGAAAAGAACGTGGAACTGTTGACATGATTTTCGCTGCAAGGCAGCTGCAAGAGAAATGTCAGGAACAGAACTGCGAAATGTTCTCTACTTTCATTGACCTTACCAAGGCTTTTGATACAGTCAGCAGAGAAGGACTGTGGAAGATTATGGCAAAATATGGCTGTCCACGAAAGTTTGTCCAAATAGTGCGGCTATTTCATGACGGCATGCAGGCAAGAGTACAGGAAAATGGTGAGCTGTCTGAACCCTTTCCTGTCACCAATGGAGTGAAGCAAGGATGTGTTCCTGGCACCAACACTGTTCAGCCTCATGTTTTCAGCCATGTTGATGAATGCCTTCGAGAACGACGACATTGGAATAGACATCAACTACCGTATGGATGGAAAGTTATTCAATCTCAGAAGGCTGAAAGCTAAAACCAAAATTAACAGCGGCACCGTCATAGAGCTCCTGTTTGCTGATGATTGCGCTCTATACGCCAACTCAGAGGCGGACATGCAACATAATGTTTCAGCTTTCTCACATGCCTGTGCCAACTTTGGGCTCAATATCAACTTGGAGAAGACTGTAGTTATGTACCAGCCAGCTCCAGGGAATAATCACACTGTGCCGAATATCAAAGTGAATGATCATAGACTAAGTGTTGTGGACAAGTTTACCTATCTTGGCAACACCCTGTCACAAGCTGCCACAATCGATGATGAAGTGAATGCAAGAATCTCCAAGGCCAGTGCAGCCTTTGGCAGACTGTACAAGAATGTATGGGACAGAACTGGAATAAGCCTGCAAACAAAGCTAAAAGTCTACAAAGCAGTTGTATTATCCACACTGCTATATGCTTGTGAAACCTGGACTGTTTATCAGCGACACGCTAGGAAATTAAACCACTTCCACACAGTCTGCCTAAGGAAGCTACTGAAGATTAAATGGCAAGACAAGATTCCAGACACTGAAGTCCTAGAAAGAGCATCCATGCCCAGTATTCACACTCTACTGATGAAGAATCAGATTCGCTGGGCTGGTCACTTGACTCGCATGCCAGATCACAGGCTCCCTAAACGAATTTTTTACAGCGAACTGCGTTGTGGTAAACGCTCCCAAGGTGGCCAGAGGAAACGTTTTAAAGACACTCTGAAAATTTCACTGAATGCTTTTGGAATTCATCATGACACCTGGGAGGCTGCAGCCAGAGACCGAAATTCGTGGCGTGCATCATTGCGCAAAGGTGCAGTCATATGTGAGGCAACCAGGACTGCAAGAGCTGTGAAGAAAAGGCAGGACAGAAAAACCACTGCAGGAATTCCTCCTCCAGAGACGGCAAGCATTCTTTGTCCACATTGTCAAAGAACATTTCGAGCCAAAATAGGCCTTATCAGCCATCTTAGAACCCACGGCTCCACACCTTCAACCCCACTGGATGAAATGAATGGTCATCATCATTCTTGATGGACAAACAACAAATAACTTACCTGATATTGTGTACTTCCAATTAGAATTGTGTTTATCCTGCTGCAGTCATTTTTACCATATATATGTTACATAAATACAACATCACAGCATCATTGTATTACACAGGAGTTTCTTTAATGAACAATCTGATGGTGAACTGTACTCGCAGATAACTTACAAATAAACAAAATAAGTATGCCATGCTCATATCTACTAATTTCCCTAAATCACGAAGAAATTGGTATGATATTAGCACTAAAAGTATCATAAAGTCTTACAGTGAACCCAGCTACAATCAAAGGTTATGTCAACACTCAACGTGGGATAAATTTCTAAACATCTGTAGGATTCGAAATAGTTGCTATTGAGATATTTCAATTTTTTAAATTTCAAATCCAAAGATACTTACCTATCTTGGATGATATGATTTTAGAAGTTGGATGTTTAGAGTGCTGAAATCTGGCACAAAAAAGTGACCAATTGGATGTCATGCTAAGCCAAGAAGTTAAAAGTTAGTTACATGTCCTTTTACAGAATGCTGCAATCAAACCCAGCAGTTTTTGGCCATTTGTGAATTTCTAGGCAGTTTTATATTCAGTAGTCTGCTATTGCTTTCTAAACAGCCAACGCTCATACCATTGTGAATATCAGCGCAAATCGTTCTGCTCCTGAATCACCTGCAGCTGACTTTGAACCCAGTATGTCAGGATTCTAAAACTGATTTCACTACAACTAAGCCAAGGACACTGACAATGAGCTAAGGCATCATGGTAATAAATAAAACAACAATGCAGAACAACAGAATCTTGTCATTTCTGAATTATTAATTTCTTATTCTTTACATGGCACATAAAACATCCTGTGTTAATTAAATCCAATATGGAAGCAAAAAACATAAAAATCAATAAAAGAGTGATCCTGCAACAGTCACTTCTTATATATATATATATATATAGTTCAATATATAATCAAAAAAGCATGCAACTGGAGATAGATAATAAAGGTAAAAATATGGCCGGCTGCCTCACCTCATAAACCTTTAGCAACAATAACAGATCAGCCATGGTTAGGTCGTCAGAAGAACAAAAAACAAAAAAAAACTTCTGTCATTGAAATTAGAAAAGTTACCTTTAATTGGAATTATAATGCAAAGCTGAGAAAGCAGGACAAAATATGAGTTATTATCTTTTTTTCTTTCACCTGGTAGTACAGGAGAGCCTGGCATATGATACTATGATGTCTAGTGGTGGAGGTAATCACAACTGCGGTCCACTGGCTGGTGGCCAAACATCACACACATGTTGTGATTGTAACAGACTCACAGAGCGTGCTGACGAAGGTGAAGACATGCATGCTTTGTGCTGAGTGCATGCTTAAATAAAACATCAAAGATTGGGAGCATTTGTTGAATCTTTTCCCCAGAACATACTGGTGTGGTGGGAAATGAGAGGCAGACAGACTCGCTGATTCTGCATCATTGAGTGGTGTACTGGTGCATGATAAGGCAGATATGGTCAGGACCTTTGAGACCAGGTGTATGGTGTGGATGAACACATCAATCATCATAGCCTACAGAGAATGGAGTGGCAGAGAGTGATCAGAGGTTCTGGCCAAATGGAGATAAAATCAGACTGCAATTGGTACTATTAGTATTGGGACTCTTTGCTGGCTGTTGAAGATGATGGAGAATGTATGGGAATGTCACGAGTTCTGTAATGTCGGTTTTTGATTCAACTAAATCACTTTCATCTAGTAGTTAAAAATCTACCTAAAGTATATCAGGATCCTCACCGGTGCTAAGGAGTTTGTGCACTGAGCTGAGCTTCTCCGGACTCAAGTTTGAGTTAGGAGTAGAACGGAGCACTTGTGGGTTACACCTGTGTGCCGTGATGTTGATCCGTCGACTAAACTAAACTTTCATCTAGTAGCATCTATAGAATAGGTACAGTGATACAAAGTAGAACAAAGTATTTGTTGCATCAGCATCTTTCACAAAGAAGCATCTCCACAACAGGAATTATAATTCAAAGCTCAGAAAGAAATTTCACCTAGGAACATCGCAGACCATTTTTCCCGTAGAAGCATCTTTATAAATGGCACCTGGATTTCATAAACACTAAAGAAACATGAGAATTTTGAACATAAATCCCATGAACAATTTGTTCAATATTGACTTTATAAACAATGTGATTAAAGAATACTGGCCCATAAAATCCTCATGTCTCAGATACTAAAATGCTTTGGATACAACAAATGTCTCAGTGGTTTAGAAAGAACAGTTATGAAGAAATAGTTCCTGATAGTCAAGGCAAGGCAGACCAACACAGCAGTGGATGCAGGACATTATAGACACCCGGGCAAGGAAATGCACAATACAGGCAAGGCACGCTATTAGTGAAGTGCTGCAAAGTTCTTGCTAGCTGTAGAAAATGAGACTTCCAAACCTTGGGGCATTATTCATATGTGTCAGATTACTACCAGTCATTAGGGGACAAAAAGTAGGTCTAACTATTATAAGTGATAAATGATCAGACAGTTTTCAACTGAGCAGTACCAATGCCAAGGTCAAGCTAATCTCATCATCATGCAGCAGATCCTTTTTAAAACATCAGTCCGTTTTTTTTTAATGTTGCATATCCCTTGCAGGACGTTGCAGTCAACACCAGCAATTTTGAGCTGCTGTTGATGTACTAGGCAAATTGTACGCTCAGTTTGCCATTGCTTTCTGAATGACCGGCTCCCATACCAACACGTTATAACACAACGCAACACGGTCAGCTGCACAAATCGGTCGCGGCCGCATTTCGAACGCCTGATAAGCGGCTCACGAACCACATTCACAAGCCTTTGGCCATGGAGACCGGCTGTCCTCTTAGCTCACCGAAAGAGTTCATTCTTGTCCATTACCCCTGTCTCCTGCAATTACATGCCCAGGATGTCTTCAATGTCTCTGTGTCCTTTGTGCTGGTCGACCATTGCCTTCCCTTTCACGAACCATGCCTTCCCTTTCACGAACCACGCCTTCCCTTTCACGAACCATGCCTTCCCTTTCACGAACCATGCCTTCCCTTTCACGAACCATGCCTTCCCTTTCACGAACCATGCCTTCCCTTTCACAAACCATGCCTTCCCTTTCACGAACCATGCCTTCCCTTTCACGAACCATGCCTTCTCTTTCACGAACCATGCCTTCCACCACGGTTCTTTCCAAACCAATGCAACATTTCACATGGCCAAAATATTTCAGTTTCTGAGACGTTGATGCTTCCTATGAGCCAGTTTTCTTAAAGATAGTCAGTATTTTTCTTGCTCTTGGTCCACAGTATTCTAAGAATTTTAAACACTGAATCTAGAGGACACAAAATAATATAAGACTGACTAGGATATTATTGGTTTCAGCTCTCACCATTATGACAATGACTGAAATGCTAACAAACTGCTGCCAAAACATATTCATTGACCCCTGCATAAAACAATCAACTATAGACTTCATAAAATAGTAAACTCTCATAAAAACATTACATGTAACAATAAGCAAGTGTAACAGCCCTATTCGAAAATACCAGTCAAGTTCTTTATCTTCTGTCCTTCAGTTCCCAATTAAACACAGACCCTCAAACTACTCACACCCAACCCTTTGCAGACTTGTTCATGATTGGCTGGATTTTGCAGACAAGTTTTCTACACGATGGAGTAGCCATTCTCACACTATCTCTCAGTGGCCTCTTAAGGCATGCATGATAAATTAGTGCTAAATCTGTTCTCTCTTATGAGCCCCAATAAAACCAGGTGACCAGTCAACTTGCATAACTATTAATGTGGTTTCCATTACATGAATTATCTCAATACTGGTCATCGTCTCTGGCTGAAATGTATGCTGCCTCAACAACAGATCTCTACTTTCTTCCCCCATGCACCTTGACTACCTGTATACTGATATTGCCTACCTACATTGTGAAGACTACATCCTTAGTTAGCATGGAAGTAATACATGGGATCTGCCTGTGGTGACTTTCAAATTCTTCTTCAGCATATTTTTCAAAAGAATATGCCACTTTCTTATTGGCCCTTGTTATCATTGTCAACAAGTCCATTGTCTGGTAGTTCTGGCTGAAGACTTCAGTTATTGCCTGAATGAACCATGATTGCTTCAAACTGTTTTTCCAGGCTGAGGGCAGAAAACAGAAACATTGGTTAGAGAGTAAGAGGTGCAAGTCAAGAAGTCAAGGACACTCTCACATGCCTTGAGGTGTAATGTGTATATGGTGCTAGTCCCATTTTTAATAGACCAGTTAACACTCGGTGGGTGATGAGGTCAATGACAGTTAACACTCGGTGGGTGATGTGTTCAATGACCAGTTAACACTCGGTGGGTGATGTGGTCAATGACCAGTTAACACTCAGTGGGTGATGTGGTCAATGACCAGTTAACACTCGGTGGGTGATGTGGTCAATGACCAGTTAACACTCAGTGGGTGATGTGGTCAATGACCAGTTAACACTCGGTGGGTGATGTGGTCAATATCATGCCGACCAACTTGATTTCCGGCTGGGTCAACGTGTGAGCCCAGGCCAATTTTTAAATATCTGCCTCAATGGTGATTCGAACACTTGAAGACTGGGTTGACAGGTAAGCATGTTAGCCACTGAGCTACCATGGCAGAGTAAGAGGATTTATGTATATTAACTGTGTGCATAATAAATATAGATGTTCCCCAAACCTCTCTTTATCTCCTTCTCTCTCTCTCTCTCTCTCTCTCTTTCTCTCTCTCTCTCTCTCTCTCTCTCAGACATACATATATGGATGCAGAGGCACTGATGTCCTACGGTCAGGCACCAATCCGATCAACCAACCCATCCCTCCCACCTTCACAGCTCCCCATAGGGCATACTGGCAAACAAACACTAGTCAAGCCAAGAATGGGAGAATGAGTCATGATATCTACTCTGATGAAGCCTGCTGACTGTGTACACCCATCAGGCTGCAAGTGAGTCACAGTAAATCCCCATGATAGCAGACAGCTAGCACTACTATCTTGCACACCCATAAAACTGCGAGTCACAGTAATTCCCGATGATGAAAGCAGACAGTCAGCACTCCTATCTTGCACACCCATGCGACTGTGAGTCACAGTAATTCCCCATAATGATAGCAGACAGCACTCCGATCTTGCACACCCATGAGACTGCAAGCTAGTCACAGTAAATCCCCATGATGATAACAGACAGCCAGCACTCCTATCTTGCACACCCATGAGACTGCAAGCGAGTCACAGTAATTCCCCATGATGATAACAGACAGCACTCCTATCTTGTACACTCATAAGACTGCAAGCGAGTCACAGTAAATCCCCATGATGATGGCAGACAGTCAGCACTCCTATCTTGCACACCCATGAGACTGCAAGCGAGTCACAGTAAATTCCCATGATAATAGCAGACAGCCAGCACTACTATCTTGCACACTCATGAGACTGCGAGTCACAGTAATTCCCCATGATGATAGCAGTCAGTCAGCACTCCAATCTTGCACACACCATGTGCAGAGTTTCTGAGCATGCTGGGAATGAATGTGTGGGTTCCTTACAGGGAAAGAACTACGTCATTTCAACCACCCCAATTCTCTAAGTTGTAAAAGTGTGAGCAACTCAAAATGACAAGCTTTTAACAATAGCAACATTGCTTGAATATTAGTCTATCTCTTGTATTGACTGGAAATTGGTTTATCTGTTGCTGGGACCTGATTATTAGTTTGTCTTTTGTCTTCACTGAAAACATGTCTAGCTCATCCATCCATCATGTGCCATGCCAGTAAGCGTGGCCGGATATGATTCGCCACTTCACTCGATCACCAGAGTCGTGGATCAGTATTGTGTTCTTGTCTTGACCATGCCACGTGGTCAAGCCATCCAGGTATTTACTTCTCTGTCTTCCCCTTTTGCTCTTCCCCTCGATCTTGTCAGTTGTCACCAAGTTCTCTAATTTATTTCTTCTCATAACGTGTCCAGTCTAGCTCATGCCAGGATTGAATATTGGTCTGTCTTGTACTGACTGGAATTTGGTATCCCTTGCCAGGACTTGAATATTAGTCTGTCTTTTGCCTTCACAGAAAATTGGTCTATCTCTTGTGAAGACTGAATATTGGTCCGTCTCTTGCCTTGGCATAAAACAGATCATTCATGCCAGAACTGAATGTTAGTCTGTCTCTTGTCTTGAGCAAACATTGGTCTATCTCTTGTCAGGATTTAAAATGCGTCTCTTGCCTTAAATAAGATTAGGCCCATCACTTGCCAGGTTTGAATGTGAATCTGTCTCTTGTCCTTGGTTTCAAACTCTAACTCCTGTCTTCAATGTAAACTGGTCAGTCTCTTGCCTTGAATGTGCCCCATGAACTATTTATCTCCTGATGCTAACATCATCACTCTATAGCCCATGAGCTTTTAACCATTATTACTGACCAAAATGTCATGTATCTTGATATAACTGATAAGAGAAATTACGACTGTGGCATGGTATGAAATATTAAATGAAACAGGTATGCGTGGCTAACGCGGGAGAGAGTTGGAAATAACAAACATACAGAAGTTATGCAATTGCCTGTTAGCATTTCTTAATTATATTTTGCTGCGTTTATACCTCTGTGTAGTTTTAACGAAAATTTATTTGTTTCCTTTAGATCTGCTTGTGCTGTTCCCGAAGAAGATCACTAGAAATGAACTGTGGATTCATTGAGTTGATTGCACTAATTTATTACATATTTGACTAACATTCTTTCAGTATTATTATTTTATTAGTATTAGTGATTTGTACTATTCATCAATGAAGTCTTTCTGGTGACTGCCGTTTTCATCGACGATGAACTGTATTTTTCTTGGAGGACATTCATGGGATTATGGCATTTCTGGTGACTGCCGTACTATATATACACAGTATGGTGAGCAACCCAGCCTCATCAAAATGGATACCAGATCATGTGTAGAACTCTCTAGGAAATGCCTGGGAAGTAAAAGAGATCAGGAAGTGAACTGGTCAGCCCGCCTTATATGTCATGGATTAGAATATGTGAAGGTCTAGCACTTCACAACCATAATGGCAGTTCTGTTATGGGACTACCTTTACCTTTTTATTTTTGGTTCCGATTTGATTAAATTAGAAAATAACTGGTTAAATACTTAACTAGTCTACCTATGTCTGGGAGCCGCAACAGCTTAGTGGCTAGACACTTGCATTCTGGCCTTTTGGTCATGGATTCGATCCCACATTGGAGTGGATTTTTAAAAACAGACCTTGTCTCCCAGGTTGACCCGGCCTAAAATGGGCACCAGGAAATGTCTAGGGAAGTAAAGGTGGCTGGTGTGATACTGACCACATTGTCCACTTAACCAAGTGGTTTATACAATTATGGGCCTTGCCCCATATGCCCAATGCACCTCAGGTAGGAAAAGTGTCCTTTACTTTTACTTTACTATATAGGTCGCTTAAAAGTCGACAGGGTCGACTTCATTGCACCGGGTTTTATCCCATATGGCTCGGTCTCTTTCCGCAGCACGGAAAGCGTCGCACAAAGCACGAACTCCGTAGCTTTTAGCGACGACCCACAGGAGTCTCCGAAACATTTAACTCGTAAACCGAAGGGTGCGGCCCGGAATCGAACCCACAACCTTCGGAGCACGAGTCAAACGACTTGACCACTTTGCCACAGAGACTATATGTTCTCTAAAGTACTGAAGACTTACTAAACAAGCTGAATAGCGCATAAATGCCTTTGAATATAAATGTCATGGACGGTTCTAAGAATATCTTGGATAAAGAAAAGAACAAATGCATCCATACTTCAAGAGCTGAATACTGAAGAAGGTTGGTTATTAAAGACGATAAAACAAAGAAAATTGAAAATATTTTGGTCACTTAAAACGTCATGAAAGTTTGGAGAGTACAATAATGGAGGGGTATGTGCCTGGGAAGAGAGGAAGAGGAAGGCCAAAGAGAAGATGGGTGAAGCATTTGGTGGATGATCTCCAGATGGGTGTTTTGGACGCGGGACATCTTGCTTATGATCAAGAGGTTTTCCGGAAGGTTGTTATGGCAGCGAGGTTCAGCAAAGGGCATGCTACTGAATGAATGAAAGTACTGAAGATGAAGAGTATGCCATAAAGGTCTCAGTTCAATGAAGGGAAACTCCTGAATGCATCTTACAGTGGTAAAGGATGGAAAAGGCACAACAGTGTGGCAAATACAGGTAAGTGAAGTGAGCATTCAACAGAATAATTGGACAACTATTCACCTGAGCAGAGTAAAACACTCACTTATCCTGATAGCTAGATATTACTGTCGAAAACAGAAATCACAAACTACCCATGTGGATGTGGAAGTCAAGGGGAAACCACAACACTATCATTCCAAGAATCATCATCACCATATGCTATAGTGATAAGCATGGGCGGTCATGGTTTGCCATCTTACATGATCTCAAATTGTGGATCGAGTCTGTGTTTTGGACAATTCATTGATATATATTTATCTCTTTCACACACAGAGCGTGAGAGACATAAGATGGTGCAAAATGGTGGAAGTGACCATGTTTTCACATGCACCTACTGTGGGCAAACATTTGCAGCAAGAATTGGCCTTACCAGCCACACTCGCCACCGCCATGGATCGTAGTTATTAAGCCTTTTTGAAGCACAATGTACCAAACTATCGTCTTGTCAAGATGGAAAGGTGCCAATGATGATGATTTATCTCTTTGTCTTCCCCTTGCTCTTTTCCAATCAAGTTTGTCAGTCATCACTAAGAATAAGTTACTTAAAAGTCAAGGACCCTTTTCCATACAAGGCTATTGGATGTATGGTGTTATAACCACTATGCCACTGTGGCTACAAAAACCACTTTAAATTTGACTTATCAAACTTAGTAAAGTCAACTGTCAAGATTGTATGAAAAAAACATTTTGAGGACACATTTTCTGCTATTATATTTGAACCTGTAAAACATAATGATGACAAAGATATTTGTGGTGATAAAATTCTAATACGCTGACCATAAGGGAACAAGGACAGGAAGAACCCTCATTAAACATTTTGCTGATGATGTAGCCATTATTGTGCACCAGCAGGCATTGATTAACAATATAAAGACAGGAATAGCTTTAAAAGAATTATGTTTCTATACAATAACAAATTGAATTTTTTAATGAGATCATATACTGTATTTCAATTCACTTGCATGCCATTGAAAATTAATCCTTGTGCCACACTTGGCATGAGAGCCATAGGTGCTGATGCCTGGCCTAGGCAACCAGAATGCCAGTTCATCCGACTTTACAATTAAAACTGTCTCCAGAGAATTAATAACCAACCAGCCAAACTAATATACTACAATATTTTTCTTTAAATAATGCAGCAAGAATATTAAAAATGAAGTTTAAATGAAGTTGCACACGTTCTTACCATTCTGAAGTATACTCCTCATGTTAGCAGCTGTCTGGTCCTTGTAAGTCTCGATGCTTCTAAATCCCAGAGTCTGCAACATGTTATACATGGCTGTTGCATCTGCACTGTCTCTAGGTTCATATTTACCACGCAGACTATATCCTATCCGTGCGTCTATACTGGGCTGAAAATTTATATTGCTGATAATCACTGCCACACCTCGATTCTGATGACGCATGTCATACTGGAGAGAAGAAAAAGCTGCTTCGCTCATTCTTGGTAACCTCCTGAGGACAGTATTGAAAACAAATGTCATAAAAGAGGAATATCGAAACAAACACGGAGGTGCGTCTGGCCGAGTGGTTAGAATGCCAGGCTACCATTAGGGTCGACCTGAAATCATTCAAATCTGCTCTGATGATTGCTGGGCTGGCATGCAATTCTCTGGCCACTGCAATTCTGTGCCCCCCCCCCCCCCCCCCAGCCTACAATGGGTACAAGGAAATGTCTTGGAAAGAAAAGAAGCTGAAGTGATCTTGACATCACCTATTGAGTGTTGTTTGGCCTATGAAAAAATAGAGCTAAAACCACATGTCAATTACAACTCAAGTTATGCCCCCAAAAAATAGAGTCCTTTACTTACTGAATATAAGCTACAATTGACAATACCAAAGACAAATTGTCCAGGTGTTGTTTTAATGTCAAGGACTTGTCATGAATCAGTCCTGGCAATCGTCGTGGCATTTCAAATCAATGAACAGCATTAACTAACAATTCATTTATTCTGTTACCACATTCTTCAATACAAGAAACCCTGGAAGACAGCCCAAAATAAATATTTATGAACAAGTACTCAGGCATCCTAGTAACTAGGCCTCAACACACATTCGACCAGCTTTGATCTTAGACTTCATTCTGGCACTCAGGCTTTTCATTTTTTCCTATGTTGGAAATATGAAGTATCGCTGACTGTAACTCTTAGAATTAGGGTTGGGTTAAATAATCAGTATCCTCACTGAATGTTAGTCTCATTATTAGTCATGTGTGAGACAATAAGACTATTTTATACACTGGTTTCTGGACTCATTTATTCATAGGATGTATGCTTTCATGTGAGACATTCATGATGTAGGATCATTACATGGATATTGTACTATTTTTAAAAAATACATTATTTTATTTAGATATAACACCTATGAATTAAAGGGTACACAAAAAACATTGTTTGTAATCAAAACCTATTAATTTTCATAAATATAAAACAATGTTTAAAGATTATATGAATCCCATTATTTTAATGAGAATAAATTAATCCTGCACCAAGCAAGTCAGTATTTTAACTCCTCCAGTCCCAGATAATTAGAGCTTTATCCCACTCTGCCCAGTTATTACATTAAATCCAACAGCTATACCTTCTGCTTGTCCTTGTGTTATTATTTTATAACAGCAAGTGTCAAAGATAGAAAATCTATCATATTATGAAGATATGAACCCCATTATTTCGACTAGATTTAAAACCCATTATTTGAAAGAGAACTGGCACTTTGGCTTAGGACAGGGGTCACCAAACTTTTTTCACAGCGGGCCGGATAACTGACAAAATGACGAGCGTGGACCACATACTCATTCTGTACAATACTTGTGCCGGTCTCCATGGCGAAGGTCTTACGGACGCGGTTTGTAATCCTGTAACCCGCGTTCGGAACACAGCTGCGCGCAATTTGGCAGCAGACAGCATTGCACAGGTTTTTTACACTATGGTATGGGTGCCGGTTGTTCAGAAATTAATGGCAAAACTCCTGAATGTAAACTTGCCAAGACAACAACAGCGAAAAATGCTGGTGTTGACTGCAAAAAACCTGTAAAGGATATGCAATTAACTTTAACAATACTTGCAAGCCAGAACGAAAGCTCTGGGAAAAAAGACGAAAAACTAAATTAATCATGGGCAAGTGGCGTGCAATGCACAAAACACAAAGACAACCAAAATATTTATTTACTAAAAAAAAGTTATCAATGAAGGCAATGTTAGCAAAATGATAGTTACATCAGACCTAGTGTGCGCATATCCGAATCTCACAAACTAAGCAACAAAAAAGGTTAGTGAGATTTGTGAAACTGATATTTGGCTTTCAAGATATCATCAATGTTTGGTTTGGAATTGCTGCATCAATCAAGAGAATTGCTTTCAAATGTTCATCAGTCAATCTCGTTCGATGTGTTGACTTTGCATACTTCATTTTTAAAATGTTTGCTCACAGACATAGTTGTTCCAAACACTGATGCCATACCAGCGGCAAATTTCTTCAGTTTCAGAAACTCAACATCAGGTAAGCAGCAGGTAAAATTCAACAAGTTTTCCTTCTCTGTGCTTCTCTTTCAACAAGTCATTTGCTTGCAAATCAATGAGCTCCAACTGTAGTTCAACTGGCACATCATCAAGGTTACAATCAAACGGATTCTGAACAGAAGAATGTCACTCTCAATTTGTCAGAGTGAAGATCTGAAAATCTCTCCCAAAAATGCTTCTTCAAGTCACGAATAATTTTTTTTGGCAAAATCCAGAGTTGACATCTTCGGCGATTGTAGCGCAAAACTCATTGAAACAGTGAAAATGAGAAGAGTTTTCTCATTACAGTTGTGCTTCAAACAATGACAGCTTTCTCTGAAATCCTTTGATGATTCTGTAGAGATCACAGACGAGGTTATCCTTTCCCTGAAGTTTCAAATTCAGTTCATTCATGCGGGATGTGATGTCGACTAAACATGACAACTTTAACAGCCAGGCAGGATCTGACAACTGTGGATCAGCTTTATCATTTTCAGTGAGGAAAACATCTATATCGTTTCAGAGCTTGTAAAAATGAAACAGGACTTTATCGGAGCTGAGCCACCTCACTGATGTGTGATAAGGCAAGTCACCAAATTCAGAATCAATTTCTTCATAAAAAGCCTGAAACTGGCGGTGATTGAGTGCATGTCCCAGAATGAAGTTCACAGCAAAAACAACTGGTTTCAGAACACAAGAAATATCTTAGTCTTTCCCAGAGAGTGCTTGCTGATGTATGATGCAGTGTATGAACAGAGCACCCAAAATTTGCAAATCTTCCAACTGAGTCCTAATCTGCTCCATCAGACCCTTCCTCACTCCAGCCATGTTTTTTTCCTCCAACTGTAATACCTCAAAGCTGATTCCACTGCAGGTTATCGTCTTGCAAAATCTTTGCACTTCAATGAAAATGTCTTTTCCAGTTGTTCCATGCATGCTGCAAACGGATGCCAACTCTTCTGTTATCTGAAAGTCCAAATTGACACCACGAATGAACACAAGAAGTTGTGATGTACTCAAGAGATCATTAGACAAGTTCATACCACAAGTTCCTAGTTTTCTTGCGTATATGTAGCACTATGTTCTCTCCAATTTCTTCTGTTCTTCGCTCAACTGAACTTGCTGAAAGGCTGATAGTTCCAAACAAATCGGCTTTCTCAGGACACAAGTCATTTGCTGCTTCCATCATACACTATTTGATGATGTTGCCATCAGTAAACAGTTTTCCTCATTCTGCCATCTTATGCACTATTATGTAACATGTACGAGTGACAGATTCATTTTCAGCAAACTTTCTCGTGAAGAGATTTCTTTGTGTTTCTAAACCACGTTTCATAGACTCATATTTCTCAGAGCATAACTTTCCAGAAAACTTTGAATATGTTGGAAGGTGTGTGTGTGTGTGTGTGTGTGTGTGTGCGCGCGCGCACGTGCGCATGCGTGCGTGTCTGTGTGTGCGCAAGAGCGCGTGCGCGCTTGCGTGTGTGTTTTTTTGCCATGGTAACCATGGTAATGTCAAAGCATAGGCGGCGCTACTGTGAGCCAGTGAAGGACTTGGTATGGCGCAAAATAAGCAAATATTACAATAAACAAGAAAATCTAGACGCAATAATTTATAATTGAAAATAGTACATTTAAGACACATAACAGCCAGAAGGTCTCTGCACGTGTGAAATCTCCTATTATTCTAAACATAATATCTACATGTAAATTGTATCACAACGTGTCGATTTCCATACGTTATAACAAGCAAGTTCGAGTACCGTCGACGGCCGGATGAAATGACGTCGTGGGCCGGATCCGGCCTGCGGGCCGTAGTTTGGTGACCTCTGACTTATGAGATGGTGAAACTGTGTTTCACAATTCCCCGACATACTGAGTTAAGGGATCAAAATCAGCTGCTGGCAATCTGGAAGAAGACCGCATTGCTTTTATTTCAATGGCATAGGGCATCAGCAATTCAGAAAGCAATTGCAAACTACTCAACTAATATTGCCTAGTAAATCACAAATAGCCATTAAATGCTGGGGTTGACTGCAACGTCCTGTACAGAACATGTAACTAGGTGTATGAAAGAAATATGCCTTTTATTTTACCATCCCTTAGGGCTTTGCATTGGAGCCTGCTGCTGACAATGAGATGCCTAAAACCCATGGAGGATATATGACCAACCTAGGCCTAATCTCAGCCAGGCCATATATTGATTTATTTGGTTGTTTCGGGATTTGAGGTTTGAAGATTGAGCACAACCCACTACTGGCAACGTTGATCATATTCCGGTACGAACCTTGGCGAGCTCAAATGAGAGTGAAACTCGAATCTAGTAAATCCAATCTGATGTGGACAAGGCCCAAGGTTTGTACTGGAATACGATCAGCGTTGCCAGCAGTGAGTTGTGCTCAATCTTCAGTCCATATGTGCTGTCCTGGATCATAACCTGTTGGATTTTTACATGGCTATGTCTCCCTGGCCAAGGGGTTAACGATGTTCATAATCCTGTATATCCATGTGGGGAAAACAGCTGCGTGAGATTCGGCAGCGGATTGCGCCGCGCCGGTAACTTACGGGGGTATGTGAGCCGGTCGTTCAGAAAGCAATGGCAAACTACTGAACGTAAAACTTGCCTAGTACATCAACAGCAGCTGAAAAATGCTGGTGTTGACTGCAACGTCCTGCAAGGCATATGCAACATTTAAAAACAAAATTTTTTAATACAAAGAAATAAAGTAATGAAACCATCAATCTTGTCATCATAGGGGATAGCAGATATCTGAAAAAAATGACAAAACGGACAGAAAATCCACCTTAATTAATATTAAACTGAACGAACATGCCCACATCAGAAAAAAGCTTAGCGAATCTCAAAATAGACTTATATCTCAAAAACAATTATACCTATAAGAAACACAACACATATATAATATCTTACAGAATTAGGAGATTTGACAACTCCATTAATGGAGTTGATGTCTCTTGATATTTGGAAGTGAAAGATGTGAACATGCTCATAATTAATAGCTAGTCAAGAGATAGGTTTATTAATTCTACAATTTAAAAACAAAATCAAACCAGCATGCATTTAACAAATTCAAGTTTTCAAGAGACAATGTAAGTTCAACTGCCATTTTACCTTGGCTGACCTCTGGCATCAGTTTCATCTGCGTTTCCACCATCCCCACGAGCATCGACCATATCATTACCTGAAAATATCATATAGAGAAATAAAAACACCACAACAAATAAATGTATCAGCTGCTAAATATAAATTCAGTAACAAATAAAAACAAACAGCGACAGCAGCAAGTGATCCTGTTGTATTTGCAGACATCTTTGTATAAGATTATAAAGGCTGGATTCAGGTGAACTGGAAAACATGCATTCAAGCAAATACTAATTTACAATGAGGATGTCTTGATCAGTTATTCCCAAATGAGGATGGCAATGCCTCCCTGTGAATGCTGAACAGATGGTGATGGAAAAAAAGTGAGTGAGAATGGAGCATCAATACAATCTGTAAAAAAAAATATTCTTTTCTATAGAAAATCTAAATGTTGACATAATGTGGACAAAAATCTAAGCAATCATACATCATCATCAGGCATTCCCTACTGTTCAATTATGCTTTGTATTTTAGGTATTGTATTATATGAGGGGGCTTCAAATGAAAAGCTTAAATGGTTTTTTTTTTTTTTATTATTATTAAATATATTCAGAAAAATTAAAGAACAAATGTTATCATTTTTTGATGTAGTCACAACTGCAAGTCCTCCAAAACTGATAAAATGTTTGAATTCCTGTAGAAAAATCAACTCTGGGGTTGATCTGGGGGATCTACTCAAGTGTTCCTGACCTGGTCGTGAACAGTCTGTCACAGACGTCACTTCATTTTGCAACTTCCTACTCCACTCATACACTTGCTGTATTGACAGGCATGCATCACCATACTGGACCTTCATTCGCGGATTAATTTCTATAGGTATAGGTTTCTGTTTCATCTCTTCGCAAATCATGTTTTAGTAGACGTCTATACTTGTTCTAGTATGTGTTATTAAATTTAGCTTCAATTTTTACTTATACTGTGTAAGGGCGAAAGGGGGGGGGGGGGGGGGGGGGGGGGGGGGGGGGGGGGGGGGGGAAGATTTATAGGGAGGAAATACGAAAAAAAGGGGGGGGGGTGGAATGACATTCTGAACATATGATATGGTGAAGGGGTGCATGGGCCGAAAAAGGTTGAGAGCCACTGATCTCTCTCTCTCTCTCTCTCTCTCTCTCTCTCTATATATATATATATATATATATATATATATATATATATATATATATGTCTCTCTGGCTGAGGGGTTACAACACTTTCTCCGTAATCCCGTTTATCACGCAGAGTCTCGTAGCGGGCGAGAATTGGGAGCGGTTCGTCCCCCGCTGGTGACTTGTGGGATAACTGAGCCAGCCGCTCAGAAAGCATTGGCAAACTACTGAGCGTAATCTTGCCAAGAAATCAACAGACAGCTGAAAGATGCTGCTGTTGACAGCGATGTCCTGTGAAGGATGTGCGGAAATATATATATATATATATAAATATATATATATATATATATATATATATATCTTCTTCTTCAGCGTTCCGAGCCATTGAGGTTCTTTGCCCCATTCGTATATATATATATTATATATATATATATATATATATATATATATATATATATATATATATATATATATATATATAGGCACTCTTAGAACCATTATTCGGAAGAGTGCCTATATATAGCAATGTCAGAGTTATCGAACTTTGCCCCCTGGGGGGGGGGGGGGGGGGGGGGGGCGCATTTTTTTAATTTTGCGCGCTATTCCCTGCGACCAATGATTTACTTCCGGTTGTTACCATGTCTGGCTAGAATAGAATTATTCGAAAGCAGCATGGTACGATGAAAGGGGAACCTACTCTGACATTTGTAGTAGAGGGCTTTCTGCTAGGTGCCAAGAGATTGAGGCCGAAAAACCGTTTTCTCTGGAATTTTTTTTTAGTCTATTCATGAATAGTAAGCGGTACTTTTGCTTTCTTTCACCCCAAACAAACTTTGCGAGCTATATTTAGAGTCACCAGCTATATTTAGCGCCGACGGTGATCTCCTCTGTGTTCGGCTGGAGTGCGTGTCAGTGCGTTTCAATTGCCCCACACCACAGTGTTGTTTCTTTGGCTGTGGCAACCGTTTCCTGTGTGAGTGTCTGTCTCATCATGAGTTTTCTGGAACTGGCAGCAGCTGTCCACGACAAGCAGAGTAGTGTGGCTTTTCTGCAGCATCATGGCACAACTGTAGTCTCCGACCTCTGGGCGTGCGTACAACGGAATTGGAAGTATTCCCGAATTGACGCATCTCACAGTCAACCACTCCTACAACTTTGTGGACCCTACCACCGGTGCACATACTCAATGTATCGAGCGCATGTGGAGAACGGCCAAGGAGAGAAACAAGAGGCAGAATGGAACATGCAGGCATCTACTAGAGTCCTACATGTGCGAATTCATGTGGCGCCGACAGACTAAATGCGCTGGTCTAGATGTGTTCAACACCATTCTTGCGGACATTGTTGGATTCTGGCCACCGCAAGAATAGTGCACCACCGCCGCATAGAATTGCGCACCGATCTACGGCGCAACACACGGAAATCCCCTGAATGTTCGGCGCAACACAGGGAACCCCTGGATGTGACATCATACCCTGGGATTCCCTTTTGTTTGGGGTGAAAGAAAGCAAAAGTACCTAGTAAGCTTATATGTCTTATAACTCCTGTAGCTTAAAGAAGTCCAAACTGTTTGTTGCATTTTTGAATCCCCCATTCAATTTTACATAAGTGTGAAGAGTTTCAACAAAGCTGGTGTTTGCTGGAGTTCAAGAAAAAATATTTAGTGACATGGCCGTCATAACACAAAATTCAAGATGGCGGCGCCCATACAATACAATAGTACTAAACTTTAGCGCATCTATATTTATTTATAATTAGAACTGGTAATTTAACTACTAAAATTAAACAGAATACAAGTGTCATTTGTAGCAGTAATGTATCTGTGTACTTGTATAATATTTCAGCATCTGACATGACTGAAAATAATTTTTAAAGCCAGTTTTCAGACCCGTCTCTGTAAACCTGTAAGGAATACTTATTTCTTAGCAGAGCACCAGTACTTAATTATTTAAATTTAAATAAAATACTGTGAAATAAGTTATGGTTTGTTTTTTTTAAGTTAGTATTTAATTATTAATTGCTTACTTCTAGATATAGAACAGTGTAATTATTGATCAGAAGTAAAAATCCATTATTAGCGAATATTTACTTATTTTAATTTTTTATTTTTTAAATTTAATATTTTAATAATTAATTAACTACTGCTTAATTTATGCAGCAGTTACAAACTTATTTACTTACATTAATGCATGATATTTAATCAACAAAAGAAAGCTGCTGCAATGCAGTTGGTACATTAGGACAATATGAGTACATTTTCATAAATTGTTCATTCTCTAACGACAAACATTTCACATGACATTTAATTAATATAAATGGGCAGCTATTTTTAACTATTAATTAGGTCACAGCACATCTTATCAAAAAGTCTTAAAAGTCAAGTGCATTTGAGTCAGAGACTCTGAGACTCTCGTGCTTTGTACGATGCTTTCGGCAGGCCGCCGTGCAGAAAGAGACCAAGCCATATAGGGTAAAACTTGGTGCAATGAAGTTGATCCTCTCGACATTCTATCAAAAGAGGAATGTGACCTTTACTTTCCTGTTACCAAAACGCACAATAAAATATACATCTTACCAGTTTTGTTAGCAATGTGACAGACTTTTAATGAATAATAAACAATTGGTGGCCATTTTAAATTGTTAATTAGGTCACGGCACATTCTATCGAAAAATAAATATTATGTCGTTAGGCCTCACCACCCCGGACACAATGATATATGGTACTATGTTGTCCGATTCAAAATAAACAAGCCACAGTAATAGAAGGCAGAATTTCTCAGCTTCCAATTTAATGAGCTGTGATCGTGATAAAATCTCCCCTATCTCTTATGTCATTATTACACTTCCTGGTATTAATTTAAATTACGTCACCAAAATAATTCATAACTTCGCTTAGAATTAACGGATACTCTTCGTTGAGATACCGTTGGATTCATCTTGTCAAGTTGTATCCAACTGTTATGATTTCATAAGTAAAAACCCAATTTTTAAACACTGACCAAAATTGCTCCTATATATTTAGTACTATAATTAATAAGTATATATATATATATATAATAAAAATAATATTTATTAATATTTTAATTATTTATTATTAATATTATATTATATATGATACAGCTAAATTGCTAAATACTAAATACAGTTTTTTTTAGTGACTAGCACAAGTCACAAACTTTACTTCAGTCATCACAGACGGTTACGAATATAATATTATTAGATATGGAAAATAAACATGAAACTAACTAAACTAAAACTAAAACTTAAAAAAAAAAACGTCTGCTGTCAGTTGTTGTTTTTGACAGGTTGTTCGGTTTGGAAAAATGGGTCAACATAAAATTTAAACATTTGGTAATCTCGTGCAGCCACATTACCTGACATTCTCCCAATTTAGCTTCTTGTTGTTCCACAAAATATAAACACAAGCGACTTTAATCCGTGACAACAGATAACATAATTAATAGTAATAATAATCACAACAATGTCCGGCTTTTTTACGAGGAAACCAAACTCTTGATGAAGTCATCAGCTAATAATTAAAAATCAACCGCACCACAAACGGAACAAACCTCAATAATAGTTTGTGTCGCATTCATGATATCGAGATCGGCGTAACTGAGAGGTTTAATACATTTACACTTTCTTTTCTAAACACGGCGTAGTGGGTTCGTTCTACACGCCGGTCACTTTTTTGGACTTCAGTGTATTTTCCACACCTTTGGGACGTACTTTATTAATATTACTATTAGTAAGTATTAGCACCCCAGAAGTTAATAATATAAATTATAATTAATAGATTAGTTAATAATAATATAGTATAGTAATAATAGAATAGAGAGATTGTGTTTTTTTGTTTGTTAAGTTGCATATGCTTTACAGGTCGTCGCAGTCAACCCCTGCATGTTATGGCTGTTTGTGATTTATTGGCAAGTTTACGTTCTGTAGCTTACCATGACACAAAGTCAGTCCATGGCACTTTGACTGTCTGTAGTGCTGCCAAATCATGTAACTAAGAAACATGGACGTTTCTTCTAGAGTCAGAGACGTTACAGAAATTAATATTGTCACCTATCATCATGTGCCCTGCCAACTGGCGTAGACATTCATGTCTCGTCATAGATCACTGTCCTTGTTGTTCTGATCAACTCTGTTGACGATATTCATGCTTGCCACAGTCTCAGTCCATCTATCTAGCATCATTTATCTCTGGCTGCTTCTATTTTTTCTCTCACTGATCTTTACAGTCCGTCATCACGATGTTTTCCAATTACTCTGTTCATAATTTGTTCACTCACTTTCCACGAATTACTGCCCTTTAGCAAAATAGACTCCATATAACATGTCAGTACTCATTTTCTGACACTCAATGATAGTGACTTATTGCATAACGTATTAAGGCCCAGAACATTGCAGTTGAAGTCATTGACAGTGAAAGAGATCAGGGCTGTGCTTTGACGAACAAAAAACAACGCACCAGGGCCAGATGGCACAAGGAATGACGACATCAGTATGTGTCCCGACAACGAGCTAGAGGAACTAGCAGATATGTACAAAAGCAGCATAGGGAGCGCTAGCATCAAGGAAGAGTGGTTACACAGCTATTTGATTCCCTTACCGAAGCTGGTAAAGACCACACAAAAAATGCAGGGATGTCGGGTAATAACTATGCAAAATACAATAAGCAAGCTGCTGGAGAAGTTAATTGCCAGGAAAATATCGAGCCAGCTAGAGAGGCAAGGTTGTTTCCCACCTACCCTTGGAGGGTACCGTCCAAAAAGAGAAACCTGGACCATCGCAACAGTTTTTGCTCATAATATTTATGAAGGTTTCCACTCAGGCATTGAAACATGTGTTGCGGCGATTGATCTTGAGGATACGTACAACAGAGTACCATTGGATTTGTTAATGTTTCAGCTTCTTGAACTCAAGATATGTCCATTCCTCCTTTGTTGGGTCGCAGCAGTCCTCTTCCAACGGAAAGTAGTTTTCAGATGTGGCAGTTTGACTTCTGAACCAACAATATATCTGGGCTTGCCACAGGGATCACCATTATCTCCGCTGCTGTTCAACGCCTACACTGTGAGAATTACCGGCGAGATCACAGCACACTGTCATATGCGTGTTATGCGTATTGTCAGGGTAAGGATAGAGATCGGGTTGCTGTGGGACAACAAACAGAACTAAATTGCATAAGTATAAGCACTTGGTGTGTGGAATCTGGGGCAATGGTCAACCCAACGAAGACATCAGAGGCATGGTTCTCTTTGAATAACCATATTTATTGTTAACATACCAATACCAATTGTAAATCTGCGTTCGGAGACTGTGGATAGAACGTAGGCAATGAATTAACTTGGGATACGTTTTGATCGAAGCCTTGCTTATAATGAACACATAGACCAGGTGATAACAAAGGCCAAGCGGGGTTTGGCTACGATGCTGGTGATGGCGGCGACAATATGTGAGCAGCGCCATCTGTGTCTTCTTTACGAGTGTCTGGTCCTTTCTGTTTTTCAGTATGCGATGGTGATCCTGACTCTCAGCCGTAAACAGGTGGAAAGAATGGAAAGGATACAGAACTAAGCTATGCGTATTATTCTTGGATGTACATGAGATACAGCATGCAGGGCGATGCGCTACCTTCTTTATTTTCCAAACATTGGGGACAGAATACAAATCTGCAGAGCACGCGCCTACCGCAGAGTCAACGCAAACACTAACATCCACTGCCTAGTAAAATTAAGAAGGTAAAGGGTAGCAGATTAAAAAGAGGAAAGTCGTGGGTGGTGTCACCTGTCGTCCCTGGAGGAAAGTGGACTCGACAAGCACACCTTTAATATCCTTCTAATACTGGAACTATTGAATGACTTTTGTCTACACTCCTCCCTTCTGTCTTCCATACACTATATATATATATATATATATATATATATATATATATATATATATATATATATATATATATATATATATATATATATATATATATCCTTCATAACATACCCTGACAACAGTTTCCTCCAACAATTAATAACATGTTTATTGTTGAAAACTATGTCAGTTGTATGTATTGAATGTGTATATGTAGTTGGTAGTGTCTGCTAGTGTGGGTGCAAGATATGACTCTGGAAGTCGTATGTGCCGTATACTTTCTCGCCTCTTCTGTCGGCCAAACCACAGGACATCAAACATAGAAATGGACAGCTCTCACCCTGGCTGATCTCCTCCTGCTTGAGTCTGGACTTAATCCAATTCTTGAAAAAAAAAAACAAATGTTAAATGTCCCATCTTCTTCTTCTTCTTCTTCTTCTTCTTCTTCTTCTTCTTCTTCTTCTTCTTCTTCTTCTTCTTCTTCTTCTTCTTCAGCGTTCCGAGCCATTGTCCCATCACTAGAAAATAATCCGATTTTGGTAAGTCACTGAAATCCATATATTTCCTGTTTTTGGAAGGTAGTATAGTCCACCACTGAATACACACCGCCAATATCCAACATTGTCTAGAGTTACTATAAATGTTCTACACAATGTCTCTTGTTAATAAAGTTTTATTTTACTTCACAGTGCAATTGCATGCAGTTTTAAGTATCCCTGCTTGCCACAGGTTAACGTCTTTTTCCTTTTAAGTGCTTTACTTGTATATTCGTTTGCGTATACAGTGTTCCGTATTTGACGTTAAGTTATCTCTTCTCACTAGTAAAACATGTCTATGTTCTTGTTGGTTCTAGGTAGGTACTTTATTTGCTCAAGTGAAGTAACCTTCATTTCTTCTCTGATTACAATAGTGGGATTGGAACCTGTGGGAGAGATATGTAATCCGGTGATATGAGTCTGCTTCATACTATTTTCTTATGTGAGAGTCCTTCTCTAGCCATACTGAGAAGCCTCCGAAAGACACTCTGACATAAGACTTATGAGTGCACTAAAGTTTACACGATTAGATAAACGAATGAAATGCTACAAGTCAAGAACAAACACCTATATCCCTATGCTACTATTACGCTAAGAGTAGATTACCTTATATCTTCTATTATCATCCAGGAATTGAAATTAATAATTAAGCACATCGGCACTAATATCCCATTGCCTTAAACAATACGGGACTATAATTTCTTTTCCACACATAGGATTCATAGATATCTCTGTCCAGTTTTGGAACACACACTGAAACAGAAAACCCAGTTTCTACTATTTATATCGAGTGTCCAATCCTTCGTTGTCTTTTGATCCACAATCAAATTTTTCCGTAAGTCCCCACATCAAACGTCTGTGAACTCACGTATTCGTCAATTGCGCTATTCTTCAATTGCGCTCCGTCTCGTCCTCCGTTCTTCCGCGGTTTCCCTGTGTTCCCCTACGCTAGTACTTCAAAGCGTCCGAACTCTTTGATCGCCGTCTCCGTTCGTTTTCCCGTTCTCGAAGTCTCCCCGTTGTTTTCTCCGTTGACAGAGCTGGTCAATGACTCCTTACACTGTATCCTATTTTATACTGTCGGTCAATAACCTTTAATTCGTCCTCATCTCAGAATGAAGTACTCGACTGTTATCCCTCCTCATACCTTGTAATTAATCTTACTAGTTTATCAGGGAATCATTAACTCACAGTATCCCGTGACAGGTGGGTCAAGCCGAAGACATTCTTCAACAGGTGTGTTCACTTGAGGACTTAGAACCTGGTGAGGAGTGGGTACAAGTGCCAACAGATTTCTGTACGTCCTTTTCAGTTTTGCATCCAACTTGACAGAAAATTCAGACACGAAAATTCGGCTGCTGTGGAAGCTGAAGTACAGGCTTTGATCTTCAATAATTCTTTAGAGGATGATGCTGTCATTTACACAGATGGGTCGGTCGTTCGACGAGTGAGAAGTTTACGGGCCTTTACGGCTCAGGCCGGGGGGAGAATTGTGAAGGAAGATTCTAGTGCTTTTGCTTTGACCACAAGTAGTCTGACTATGGAAGTCATGGTACTTGGTAGTAAGTAAAGCAAATAACATGGCTCGAGACACAGACTTTCACTAGGCCAAGTTTCCTTAGTGACTCAATGAGCATGCTCAAGAAGATAGAGATGGGTTGGATCCGAATATTGTGGTTGCTGTCTCTGGAGCGGTCTCGGCTGGCAAAGATTAGTTTCATCTTCGTGCCAGGGCATGCGGGAGTACAAGGAAATGAGCGGGCTAACAAGCTTGCAGGTAAGGTTACTGTGGAAGGCGGACGAGCCATGGACCAGGCTGTCATTCTGAATGCTCTACGAGAAGTAAGTCGCTCGCGAAAACCAAATGATGACTGTGAATCTACAACCGTGGTCAGGATGCGAAAACAGCAAATAAATAGAGGTGTGGCCAAACAAGAACACTACGCGGGAAGCCAAAGAAAATTAATAAACCAACACAGAACTGGTGTCGTCAGCCGCTATACGTTGTGGGATTTACTGGGGAGGGGATCCGAGCACTTATGGACTGAATGTTTTAATGTGCAAGGAGGATGGTCTGTCGACTAACTAACTCCCCCCCCCCCCCGCATGTCCTTTACAGGACATCGCTGTCAACACCAGCATTTTACCGCTGTTGTTAATTTCTTTTCAAGATTACGCTCAGTAGTTTGCCATTGCTTTCTGGGCGGCCGGCTCACTTATCCCGTAAGTCACCAACGCGGCGAGAACCGCTGCCAATTCTCGCGCGCTGCATTACCGTACGTGGATAAACGGGATTACGGAGAAAGTCGTTTAACACCTAGGCCAGGGAGACCGGCGACTAACTAACTAATTAACTAACTAACTATATTTTACATTTTCTGAAGTGCAACTTTTGCTTGACAAATTCTGCTCTTAATTTCAGCTACAAGTTGAACAATTCTACTATATGAAAAATCGAAAAACAGCTCGTTTTAATTAAATATTTCATGGGCGTCCCAAAAACATGTTTTGGGGCGGTGAGTTATTTCATAAACATAAGGAACCATCCTGAAAAACTGGGACGTCTGGCAACCCTAAGATAGTCAATAGTAGTAATGGTGGTAGTAGTGCACGTATTTTTTTTTTTATATACGTGCATTACAACTAGTAGTGGTAGTAGTACACGTACTAGTTTGCCAGCCCATTTGATGTGCTTGCATGACAGCTCAGTATACGGTGTTGTAATGGTAATTGTATAGCAGCAACACGTGTCTGTACCACGCTGGGATTCAAGATGAACAAACACCCCCCCCCCCCCCCCCAAAAAAAAAAAAAAAATTTAAACAGGATTAATAAATAAATATCCATAATATCACTACAAACGTAGATCATGTTTCTATAGTTCTTGGGATTTCCAACAACATGCTACATATATATGTGTGTGTGTGTGTGTGTGTGTGAGAGAGAGAGAGAGAGAGAGAGAGAGAGAGAGAGAGAGAGAGAGAGAGAGAGAGAGAGAGAGAGAGAGAGAGAGAGAGAACAGAAATCACGCCTATGAAAAAAGACTATCAAGAATCTTCTCTTCTTTATTTTTGGCGCTCGCTCGCTTTGAACTCAAGTATAGGCCGTAGTGATGGACTGAATTTTACGTGTGGATTAGCTTTCCCTATTAACAGTGTCCCTCGCCATCAGGCGAACCCACTCCGACTTCAGAGGTACTTGTAATTTACATCCCCAAGTCAAGGTAGACCGGTCAACAGTTTAGTCCAGCTGTCCGGTGTAGGGGATGAACATCTTACCTCGGTGTGAAGTGAGAATAGATTAAGACAAGGATATAACAAAGGGTATCGCGGTTGGGATAAGTTATCATCCTCAATCAGCCAGGAAACTTGGAAACACCTACAGCTAATGCAAGTTTCCCACACTTATTTTATGAAGATAGGTTCCCTTTGAAGGCGTGCATATCGCGGAAATTTATCACAGACCAAAGAGAAGACTGCCCCTCTATAATTAAAATTGGTCAGTGTGATTACATCCGCCCTCACTAGGATCTCCAACAGTCTATACAGTCTTATGTATGAACTGTAACAAACAACTGTTTGAACAAAACGTCCAACAATAAATCAACCCAACTCTTGATTCCAAATTCAAAACATATATTGGGACAAATGAAGGGTTTAGGGACGATCTGTGATCGATACTTGCTCAACATGCAACACCACATGTTGTAGAAAAATTGATAACAAATCAATCTCATAAATTACAAAACCTTTTATAAAGCTGTCTATGAATGAAAGTTCAAGCTCTGTCTGTCTGTCTGTCTGTCTGTCTGTCTGTCTGTCTGTCTGTCTCTGTCTGTCTGTCTGTCTGTCTGTCTGTCTGTCTGTCTGTCATTCTTCTCCCCCCTCTCTCATATTTAACTAAGATTTTAGTGTCTTATAATCTCATAATAAACTCCTTCAACTGACACAAAGAATGATTTGACTTATTCCAAACAAAACCTAATGTTTGTATACTGGTTCTGATTCTGCTCAATTTCCATAGCCAGTGATGAGCAAGGTATGGTAAGTCCTTATCCACATCCTTGGGTTCACCAACATTAATGCAATTTTCAACAGAGATAATCCTTTGATGGATCAGACGGTGATGGAAACCTGGTGGTTACTAGAATACTGGGTGAAGCTGAGATCGGAGATCATTGAAAATAAGGAGTACATACTATTCTTGGCAGCAGGAAGGCAACTCCTCAAGTCATTGTAGATAATTAAATAGTGAAGACCATTCAGTATTTCATAGACATAGGTTAGAACATCTCTACGGCATTCAGCAAAGCAAGCCAATATCACCATGTTGTATGTTGGTAAGATAAAATGAACAGTAGTTCATACTGGTAGGCCAAAAACACCACCCATCTATGATAGTATAAACAAAATGCTAACCGCTTATGTATTTGATAAAAATCATATGCCATCAAGAAATAAAAAATATAAAAGGGGAAAAAGAAATGGGAGGAGGAAGGAGCGTGGTGCCACTCAGAAGTGGGATCACTAAACCCACTTCTCCAGAGATGGAATTTATTCAAACATCTGATGGAATGTGATCAGTATCTGATTAGTGATCAACATTTGTTCTCCATTGATGCTGTAATGTTATGATGAGATAAACCTCATGATGAGACAAAGACAGTAAGATGAGACAAGGACATCAGGATGAGATCAAGTTGTCATGTTGTGACAAAGTCATCAGGTTGAGTCTAAAGCATGTTGAGACAAAGTCATTATGTTGAGACAAAGTCATCATGTTGAGACAAAGTCATGTTGAGACAAAGTCATGTTGAGACGAAGGCATGTTGCGATAAAGGCATGTTGAGACAAATGCATGTTGAAAAAGGTCAGCATGATAACATCTCATTCTCCCACGTCTGTAATGCAAGACCGGTCTTCATTCCTCTTAGGTTAGACTCGGTTCCAAGTGCCATTTTCATCCTTCATCATCATTAATTAATTTGCCTTTCCTACTGAGGTAAATTTGAAAACCTCCTCCAACAGTAAAAGTAATAATCATTAACCAACATTAAATGTAAAACACTCTCAAATGAGAAAACGGATAAATCATTTCATGAAATAATGCGATCAGATAGACATTCATCAAGCATAAGCAAAGGTTCGAACACAAGAGCATATTGTCACTCCCAGCCTGTCTCCTCTGGGCAGGGAGTTGAAGACGACGTTCGAAAACCTACCCAATGTTGCAAGCAATTTCAGTGCACACAATTCAGTAACGGACTGCTTTATGGCCATCTTTCAGAACGCATTTGGCAGAGCACTGAACATAATAAGTCACCAAATCATCAGCAATAATTGTGTCATCCTGCGTTTGAGTGCAAACGTCCTGCAGACATTCGGGTATATGGTGCATTTATCTTTCTCTGTTAATGAGCAATAAATCCCATGAAAAGAACTTGGCATTTACTCTCGAATTCTCAGAGCATATTCATGAAAGATGTGAACAGAAGAATCACATATTATATATTCCGAAAGATGTGAATCTGTGCACAGGGGTTTTAAGAGATAGAGTCTTAGCAAAATTTTTCTCTCCAAAAGAACTAATGCGTAGAATGCGCATTTAGAGTGAACATTGCCACAGCATAAAGATAAGTGTTTATCATATGCATTTAGGATGTAACAGCATTCTATAGCATATAGACATATCATTTCTGCAGAAGGTCTTAGCATGGTAGATTCAGTGATGGAAAAAGCATGGTGAATTGCAGAATCTCTCCAGAAAAGAGCATTTATTTCGATCATCTTTGTGAAGCGTAAATATCACAATCATCCCATTGTACATACGGCGTGTTACCTTCTCTTCAAGTATCGCAAATGAACAATAATGGCAGAGCTTACCGTGATAACCTCAGAACACTGGAAATCCAGACTACCGAGACTGAAAAACCTGGTGTCTCTTCCTAGATCGTGGAGTAGAATGGGCTAGCTTTCAACCGCCAAGTCTTGGCCTAAATTTCTGCCGGTACCTCGAGCCGATCCAACCAATGGTCTTTCGTCATGGAAACGCCAAGCCTGTTCTACATATGTTGACACTTGTATCTGTGTTTATCGATGACTGAATAACTCCATGCACGGTGATCCAACTGTACATTTGTGATAAAAACCTCGGAAAATCTGGGAGGACGATGAAAAATATATCACACTCGGCATCAACACAACGGTTGTTTAAGAACACGCGTTCTTACCCATTCAGCCATGCTGGCCTGCTCTTCTTTTTCTTGTTTTCCTCTATCTTGCTTTCCATAAATGTGTGTCATTCTCATGTTCCAGTTGTTCTCTGCTCATTATGTGGTAAAACAATAGCGAAAATGACCATTGCCTTTTTATTATTTGTGAAAAGTTGTCTCTATATCTTGTCCTCTTTTAAAACGTTGATATTACCCACGCAGGCTGTCCAAGCAATTGTCAGCATTCTGCTTTTTTATTTCTTTATTTCATTTTGTTTTATTGATTGTTCAGGATTAATAGCCATAAGGTAATTTTGTTTCTACGTAACATGCAAGAATTCTTTATCTAGCCTCCAATGACAGAGACTCATTGTATAAGACGTTCTTCATTTATAAAATGCAGCTTTATATGTCCTTCTGTGTTCATTATCTCTGTGATATAATTACTATATATTGTAATCCATGTGCCCCAGTACTAGTGCTAGTGACTTATGAGAGTATGCAGCCGGTCGCTCAGAAAGTCGTGGCGTGCTGATGAGCGCAATCTAGCCTAGGAATCAACATACAGCTGAAAGATGCTGGTGTTGACCGCAATATCCTGAAACAGGATGGAAACGCGGAAAAATAAAAACCATTTCTTCTGTATTTTTATTATTCGAGCTGAGGTGCATTCCCCCCCCCCCCCTCCTCCCCATCCCCACATATATTCTATGGATCATAGTATAAGCATAAGCACACTGTATAGTGAGAACAAAGCAGGAGACAGTACAGATCTCTGTCTGACACTCTCGTTTTTAGACACTGACATGTTTTTAAATTGTTGTTGATATTCTTATGACTTCTGTTTGCTGACATGTTATCTTCTTTATTAATGGAAATTCTTTGCCATCAATGTTTAACTGCTCTCATAGTTTGGTTTTATTTCCTCAAATTCTCTCTCTCTCTCTCTCTCTCTCTCTCTCTCTCTCTCTCTCTCTCTCTCTCTCTCTCTCCAATATATATATATTATATATATATACGCGCGCGAGCGCGTGCGCGCGTGTGTGTGTGTGTGTGTGTGTGAAATCCTCATCATATGCCATGCCGATAAGAGTGGGTGGTCATGTTTTGTCATTTCACACGATCCCCAGAGTCGTGAAAATCAATTATGTCATATGCAGATATTTATCTGTCTGCCTTCCCCTTGTTCTGTTCTCACCAATCTTACCAGATGGCATCAAGTTCTGCAGTTTATTTCTTCTTACAACATGACTAAAAAATATTGACTGTCTACGTCTAATTTCTCTAATCAGCTTACGCTTTTAATTGGTTTCCTGTAGGTCTTGCTCATTGGTTTTTCTGTCTGTCCATGATATTCTTTGCATTTTTCTCAGAAACCACAGTTCCACTGGCATTAGATGTTTTTTTCAACTTGTCTGCTCATTGTTCAGTTTCACATTCATACAAAAGCACATATTTCAAATATCCTTTCTCGATGCAATTGGCATCTTTTTAATGGTCAGTGTGTTTCCCATCTTTCAAAAAGATTGCCTTTGCTGTAGCGATTCTTGTTCTGATCTTCAAGGCACCTCCCATCAGATGATATAACTGTTTTGAGATAGTTGTACCGTTTCAATTCTTTAAGAATACTTCCATTTACCCGTATTTTACATTATTATATTTCTTTTTTCTTAGAGTTAGAGACGACCATCATCGCTGTCTCCTTACAGTTTAATTCTAACCCTAGTTTAAGTTAGTTGTTCACTGTGATTGGCTGGTTCTGCTGCACCCCCTGTCGTGTCCTCCTTTAAAGTGTCGTCCCTGGAGTGAGGAGATCCGACACCCACATTATATATTATTTTTTTTCCCCCTCAATATTCTGGAGAATCCACCAGCTTCCGTTCCAACACACTCCATCAGCCTATGGACACCTTTTCCTATCACTCTCACACTGTCGTACTATGCCCCCTTCTCATACTTCCCCAACGCAACATACTCAACAACTCTTGCTTCTAGAAATTAATAAAGATTAATTTATTAAAATAAAAGTGTAACGTGTATGAGACGTGTATGCGAAGAAAATGTCTGTGGACGTGTTCTATAAAGTGTGTTAGACTCTGTCTCTCAGACATCAACTCAGTCAGCTGATCACAGCAAAGATAGACCACAGCACGTTACGTCAGGAACAAGTACGTCTCACCCGTTGCCGGAACCATCTTGCCGGATAATGCTTTGCCTCTGTAGACCTCTGGTAATCCAATTTCCATGAACCATCCGAAATAGACACCGGTGGTATTAAGAGTTAATCCGGGACCGGGTTGCACTCTACACAATGTCCCGTTCCTAATGTTCCTAAACAAACTGCACAAGTTTTTTGCAGTGTGTACGCAGTTAGTTAGTTAGTTAGTCGACAGATCACTCCTCGTTGCACATCGAACCATTCAGTCCATAAGTGCTAATTACTAATGTTAATTGTTACTGTACAACACTAGGTATTCTTAGCCGGTTCTCGGTTCGTTATACTGTCTGATGCGTGTGTGGTGCATCAGTATGCATCATTCTCTTTGATGAATCAATTCCTTCTAGCGTAAGTTACGTTTCTATGCAACTTTATTGACTCTTGAACTGGTGTTCTTCAGAATGGGTTTTTTAATTCTTTCCCAAAAATTGTAGAGTGACTGGTGGCATCACATTGTGATGCTAGTCAGATCTGAAGACATTCTTCAACAGGTGTGTTCACTTGAGGACTTAGAACCTGGTGAGGAGTGGGTACAAGTGCCAACAGATTTCTGTACGTCCTTTTCAGTTTGCATCCAACTTGACAGAAAATTCAGACACGAAAATTCGGCTGCTGTGGAAGCTGAAGTACAGGCTTTGATCTTCAATAATTCTTTAGAGGATGATGCTGTCATTTACACAGATGGGTCGGTCGTTCGACGAGTGAGAAGTTTACGGGCCTTTACGGCTCAGGCCGGGGGGAGAATTGTGAAGGAAGATTCTAGTGCTTTGCTTTGACCACAAGTAGTCTGACTATGGAAGTCATGGTACTTGGTAGTAAGTAAAGCAAATAACATGGCTCGAGACACAGACTTTCACTAGGCCAAGTTTCCTTAGTGACTCAATGAGCATGCTCAAGAAGATAGAGATGGGTTGGATCCGAATATTGTGGTTGCTGTCTCTGGAGCGGTCTCGGCTGGCAAAGATTAGTTTCATCTTCGTGCCAGGGCATGCGGTAGTACAAGGAAATGAGCGGGCTAACAAGCTTGCAGGTAAGGTTACTGTGGAAGGCGGACGAGCCATGGACCAGGCTGTCATTCTGAATGCTCTACGAGAAGTAAGTCGCTCGCGAAAACCAAATGATGACTGTGAATCTACAACCGTGGTCAGGATGCGAAAACAGCAAATAAATAGAGGTGTGGCCAAACAAGAACACTACGCGGGAAGCCAAAGAAAATTAATAAACCAACACAGAACTGGTGTCGTCAGCCGCTATACGTTGTGGGATTTACTGGGGAGGGGATCCGAGCACTTATGGACTGAATGTTTTAATGTGCAAGGAGGATGTCTGTCGACTAACTAACTCCCCCCCCCCCCCCCCCCGCATGTCCTTTACAGGACATCGCTGTCAACACCAGCATTTTACCGCTGTTGTTAATTTCTTTTCAAGATTACGCTCAGTAGTTTGCCATTGCTTTCTGGGCGGCCGGCTCACTTATCCCGTAAGTCACCAACG
This sequence comes from Cepaea nemoralis, assembly GCA_014155875.1. Classification (NCBI taxonomy): domain Eukaryota; kingdom Metazoa; phylum Mollusca; class Gastropoda; order Stylommatophora; family Helicidae; genus Cepaea; species Cepaea nemoralis. The sequence continues at coordinate 281,306 of JACEFZ010020901.1, read as the reverse complement.
CGGCGAGAACCGCTGCCAATTCTCGCGCGCTGCATTACCGTACGTGGATAAACGGGATTACGGAGAAAGTCGTTTAACACCTAGGCCAGGGAGACCGCGACTAACTAACTAATTAACTAACTAACTATATTTTACATTTTCTGAAGTGCAACTTTTGCTTGACAAATTCTGCTCTTAATTTCAGCTACAAGTTGAACAATTCTACTATATGAAAAATCGAAAAACAGCTCGTTTTAATTAAATATTTCATGGGCGTCCCAAAAACATGTTTTGGGGCGGTGAGTTATTTCATAAACATAAGGAACCATCCTGAAAAACTGGGACGTCTGGCAACCCTAAGATAGTCAATAGTAGTAATGGTGGTAGTAGTGCACGTATTTTTTTTTTATATACGTGCATTACAACTAGTAGTGGTAGTAGTACACGTACTAGTTTGCCAGCCCATTTGATGTGCTTGCATGACAGCTCAGTATACGGTGTTGTAATGGTAATTGTATAGCAGCAACACGTGTCTGTACCACGCTGGGATTCAAGATGAACAAACACCCCCCCCCCCCCCAAAAAAAAAAAAAAAATTTAAACAGGATTAATAAATAAATATCCATAATATCACTACAAACGTAGATCATGTTTCTATAGTTCTTGGGATTTCCAACAACATGCTACATATATATGTGTGTGTGTGTGTGTGTGTGTGAGAGAGAGAGAGAGAGAGAGAGAGAGAGAGAGAGAGAGAGAGAGAGAGAGAGAGAGAGAGAGAGAGAGAGAGAGAACAGAAATCACGCCTATGAAAAAAAGACTATCAAGAATCTTCTCTTCTTTATTTTTGGCGCTCGCTCGCTTTGAACTCAAGTATAGGCCGTAGTGATGGACTGAATTTTACGTGTGGATTAGCTTTCCCTATTAACAGTGTCCCTCGCCATCAGGCGAACCACTCCGACTTCAGAGGTACTTGTAATTTACATCCCCAAGTCAAGGTAGACCGGTCAACAGTTTAGTCCAGCTGTCCGGTGTAGGGGATGAACATCTTACCTCGGTGTGAAGTGAGAATAGATTAAGACAAGGATATAACAAAGGGTATCGCGGTTGGGATAAGTTATCATCCTCAATCAGCCAGGAAACTTGGAAACACCTACAGCTAATGCAAGTTTCCCACACTTATTTTATGAAGATAGGTTCCCTTTGAAGGCGTGCATATCGCGGAAATTTATCACAGACCAAAGAGAAGACTGCCCTCTATAATTAAAATTGGTCAGTGTGATTACATCCGCCCTCACTAGGATCTCCAACAGTCTATACAGTCTTATGTATGAACTGTAACAAACAACTGTTTGAACAAAACGTCCAACAATAAATCAACCCAACTCTTGATTCCAAATTCAAAACATATATTGGGACAAATGAAGGGTTTAGGGACGATCTGTGATCGATACTTGCTCAACATGCAACACCACATGTTGTAGAAAAATTGATAACAAATCAATCTCATAAATTACAAAACCTTTTATAAAGCTGTCTATGAATGAAAGTTCAAGCTCTGTCTGTCTGTCTGTCTGTCTGTCTGTCTGTCTGTCTGTCTGTCTCTGTCTGTCTGTCTGTCTGTCTGTCTGTCTGTCTGTCTGTCATTCTTCTCCCCCCTCTCTCATATTTAACTAAGATTTTAGTGTCTTATAATCTCATAATAAACTCCTTCAACTGACACAAAGAATGATTTGACTTATTCCAAACAAAACCTAATGTTTGTATACTGGGTTCTGATTCTGCTCAATTTCCATAGCCAGTGATGAGCAAGGTATGGTAAGTCCTTATCCACATCCTTGGGTTCACCAACATTAATGCAATTTTCAACAGAGATAATCCTTTGATGGATCAGACGGTGATGGAAACCTGGTGGTTACTAGAATACTGGGTGAAGCTGAGATCGGAGATCATTGAAAATAAGGAGTACATACTATTCTTGGCAGCAGGAAGGCAACTCCTCAAGTCATTGTAGATAATTAAATAGTGAAGACCATTCAGTATTTCATAGACATAGGTTAGAACATCTCTACGGCATTCAGCAAAGCAAGCCAATATCACCATGTTGTATGTTGGTAAGATAAAATGAACAGTAGTTCATACTGGTAGGCCAAAAACACCACCCATCTATGATAGTATAAACAAAATGCTAACCGCTTATGTATTTGATAAAAATCATATGCCATCAAGAAATAAAAAATATAAAAGGGGAAAAAGAAAATGGGAGGAGGAAGGAGCGTGGTGCCACTCAGAAGTGGGATCACTAAACCCACTTCTCCAGAGATGGAATTTATTCAAACATCTGATGGAATGTGATCAGTATCTGATTAGTGATCAACATTTGTTCTCCATTGATGCTGTAATGTTATGATGAGATAAACCTCATGATGAGACAAAGACAGTAAGATGAGACAAGGACATCAGGATGAGATCAAGTTGTCATGTTGTGACAAAGTCATCAGGTTGAGTCTAAAGCATGTTGAGACAAAGTCATTATGTTGAGACAAAGTCATCATGTTGAGACAAAGTCATGTTGAGACAAAGTCATGTTGAGACGAAGGCATGTTGCGATAAAGGCATGTTGAGACAAATGCATGTTGAAAAAGGTCAGCATGATAACATCTCATTCTCCCACGTCTGTAATGCAAGACCGGTCTTCATTCCTCTTAGGTTAGACTCGGTTCCAAGTGCCATTTTCATCCTTCATCATCATTAATTAATTTGCCTTTCCTACTGAGGTAAAATTTGAAAACCTCCTCCAACAGTAAAGTAATAATCATTAACCAACATTAAATGTAAAACACTCTCAAATGAGAAAACGGATAAATCATTTCATGAAATAATGCGATCAGATAGACATTCATCAAGCATAAGCAAAGGTTCGAACACAAGAGCATATTGTCACTCCCAGCCTGTCTCCTCTGGGCAGGGAGTTGAAGACGACGTTCGAAAACCTACCCAATGTTGCAAGCAATTTCAGTGCACACAATTCAGTAACGGACTGCTTTATGGCCATCTTTCAGAACGCATTTGGCAGAGCACTGAACATAATAAGTCACCAAATCATCAGCAATAATTGTGTCATCCTGCGTTGAGTGCAAACGTCCTGCAGACATTCGGGTATATGGTGCATTTATCTTTCTCTGTTAATGAGCAATAAATCCCATGAAAAGAACTTGGCATTTACTCTCGAATTCTCAGAGCATATTCATGAAAGATGTGAACAGAAGAATCACATATTATATATTCCGAAAGATGTGAATCTGTGCACAGGGGTTTTAAGAGATAGAGTCTTAGCAAAATTTTTCTCTCCAAAAGAACTAATGCGTAGAATGCGCATTTAGAGTGAACATTGCCACAGCATAAAGATAAGTGTTTATCATATGCATTTAGGATGTAACAGCATTCTATAGCATATAGACATATCATTTCTGCAGAAGGTCTTAGCATGGTAGATTCAGTGATGGAAAAAGCATGGTGAATTGCAGAATCTCTCCAGAAAAGAGCATTTATTTCGATCATCTTTGTGAAGCGTAAATATCACAATCATCCCATTGTACATACGGCGTGTTACCTTCTCTTCAAGTATCGCAAATGAACAATTAATGGCAGAGCTTACCGTGATAACCTCAGAACACTGGAATCCAGACTACCGAGACTGAAAAACCTGGTGTCTCTTCCTAGATCGTGGAGTAGAATGGGCTAGCTTTCAACCGCCAAGTCTTGGCCTAAATTTCTGCCGGTACCTCGAGCCGATCCAACCAATGGTCTTTCGTCATGGAAACGCCAAGCCTGTTCTACATATGTTGACACTTGTATCTGTGTTTATCGATGACTGAATAACTCCATGCACGGTGATCCAACTGTACATTTGTGATAAAAACCTCGGAAAATCTGGGAGGACGATGAAAAATATATCACACTCGGCATCAACACAACGGTTGTTTAAGAACACGCGTTCTTACCCATTCAGCCATGCTGGCCTGCTCTTCTTTTCTTGTTTTCCTCTATCTTGCTTTCCATAAATGTGTGTCATTCTCATGTTCCAGTTGTTCTCTGCTCATTATGTGGTAAAACAATAGCGAAAATGACCATTGCCTTTTTATTATTTGTGAAAAGTTGTCTCTATATCTTGTCCTCTTTTAAAACGTTGATATTACCCACGCAGGCTGTCCAAGCAATTGTCAGCATTCTGCTTTTTTATTTCTTTATTTCATTTTGTTTTACTGATTGTTCAGGATTAATAGCCATAAGGTAATTTTGTTTCTACGTAACATGCAAGAATTCTTTATCTAGCCTCCAATGACAGAGACTCATTGTATAAGACGTTCTTCATTTATAAAATGCAGCTTTATATGTCCTTCTGTGTTCATTATCTCTGTGATATAATTACTATATATTGTAATCCATGTGCCCCAGTACTAGTGCTAGTGACTTATGAGAGTATGCAGCCGGTCGCTCAGAAAGTCGTGGCGTGCTGATGAGCGCAATCTAGCCTAGGAATCAACATACAGCTGAAAGATGCTGGTGTTGACCGCAATATCCTGAAACAGGATGGAAACGCGGAAAAATAAAAACCATTTCTTCTGTATTTTTATTATTCGAGCTGAGGTGCATTCCCCCCCCCCCCTCCTCCCCATCCCCACATATATTCTATGGATCATAGTATAAGCATAAGCACACTGTATAGTGAGAACAAAGCAGGAGACAGTACAGATCTCTGTCTGACACTCTCGTTTTTAGACACTGACATGTTTTTAAATTGTTGTTGATATTCTTATGACTTCTGTTTGCTGACATGTTATCTTCTTTATTAATGGAAATTCTTTGCCATCAATGTTTAACTGCTCTCATAGTTTGGTTTATTTCCTCAAATTCTCTCTCTCTCTCTCTCTCTCTCTCTCTCTCTCTCTCTCTCTCTCTCTCTCTCTCTCTCTCTCCAATATATATATATATATATATATATACGCGCGCGAGCGCGTGCGCGCGTGTGTGTGTGTGTGTGTGTGTGAAATCCTCATCATATGCCATGCCGATAAGAGTGGGTGGTCATGTTTTGTCATTTCACACGATCCCCAGAGTCGTGAAAATCAATTATGTCATATGCAGATATTTATCTGTCTGCCTTCCCCTTGTTCTGTTCTCACCAATCTTACCAGATGGCATCAAGTTCTGCAGTTTATTTCTTCTTACAACATGACTAAAAAATATTGACTGTCTACGTCTAATTTCTCTAATCAGCTTACGCTTTTAATTGGTTTCCTGTAGGTCTTGCTCATTGGTTTTTCTGTCTGTCCATGATATTCTTTGCATTTTTCTCAGAAACCACAGTTCCACTGGCATTAGATGTTTTTTTCAACTTGTCTGCTCATTGTTCAGTTTCACATTCATACAAAAGCACATATTTCAAATATCCTTTCTCGATGCAATTGGCATCTTTTTAATGGTCAGTGTGTTTCCCATCTTTCAAAAGATTGCCTTTGCTGTAGCGATTCTTGTTCTGATCTTCAAGGCACCTCCCATCAGATGATATAACTGTTTTGAGATAGTTGTACCGTTTCAATTCTTTAAGAATACTTCCATTTACCCGTATTTTACATTATTATATTTCTTTTTTCTTAGAGTTAGAGACGACCATCATCGCTGTCTCCTTACAGTTTAATTCTAACCCTAGTTTAAGTTAGTTGTTCACTGTGATTGGCTGGTTCTGCTGCACCCCTGTCGTGTCCTCCTTTAAAGTGTCGTCCCTGGAGTGAGGAGATCCGACACCCACATTATAATATTATTTTTTTTCCCCCTCAATATTCTGGAGAATCCACCAGCTTCCGTCCAACACACTCCATCAGCCTATGGACACCTTTTCCTATCACTCTCACACTGTCGTACTATGCCCCCTTCTCATACTTCCCCAACGCAACATACTCAACAACTCTTGCTTCTAGAAATTAATAAAGATTAATTTATTAAAATAAAAGTGTAACGTGTATGAGACGTGTATGCGAAGAAAATGTGTGACGTGTTCTATAAAGTGTGTAGACTCTGTCTCTCAGACATCAACTCAGTCAGCTGATCACAGCAAAGATAGACCACAGCACGTTACGTCAGAACAAGTACGTCTCACCCGTTGCCGGAACCATCTTGCCGGATAATGCTTTGCCTCTGTAGACCTCTGGTAATCCAATTTCATGAACATCCGAAATAGACACCGGTGGTATTAAGAGTTAATCAGGGACCGGTTGCACTCTACACAATGTCCGTTCCTAATGTTCCTAAACAAACTGCACAAGTCTTTTGCAGTGTGTACGCAGTTAGTTAGTTAGTTAGTTAGTCGACAGATCATCCTCGTTGCACATCGAACCATTCAGTCCATAAGTGCTAATTACTAATGTTAATTGTTACTGTACTAACACTAGGTACTCTTAGCCGGTTCTCGGTTCGTTACTACTGTCTGATGCTGTGTGGTGCATCAGTATGCATCACTCTCTTTGATGAATCAATTTCCTTCTAGCGTAAGTTACGTTTCTGTATGCAACTTTATTGACTCTTGAACTGGTGTTCTTCAGAATGGGTTTTTTAATTCTTTCCCAAAACTTGTAGAGTTTCCTTGGATCTGGTAGGGAACCTAGGATAGAAACAACACATCTGGTGATAGTACTAGTCACTGATCCTTTCGGCTGAGTGTAAGCCTATCACCTTGCTTAATGATCTTTAGCTAACTAGACTTAGTCATAGAGCAGATTAGCTACCCACCTAGAGTCGAATCAGGCTATGACAAAGAAAAAATATCAGCAAACAGAATGCGGAACCCCGCCCACCAGGGACACCTACGGGAAGATCCCAATTATCCTTCATTACTCAACTAGTAAAGCTTATCAACACTTCACTAATCTATTCTAGCTAGTTTCCACTAACAGTGCTAATCATCACACTATAGTTTAACAAGGCTACTGCCTATAGTAATTATAACGAATATATTATAATAAGGTTATACCTTAAATGGCACTACTGCAGTCCTATAAATCATATCTACATCTGCCATATAGGCACGTGTAAAATTAAGTCACTAATTAACACACGGTAGATATTATTTCCACTGGCACTGCAGTGCCCTGCACTCTGTCTAGAGCATTATTCAAGTCCACCCTAGTTGATCTCAACTCGAGTTTATATGGCAAACTACCAAAGTTGTCCACGTGACGTTATCCTTTACTCCCCCACACAGGTGGCACAGTGGCAAATCATCCCCTGTCAAGAACTATTTTCCTGGCTTAAATCCTGTCAAAGTTGTCAGTAATTGCCTAGATTCTCAAAACAAGCCAGCTAGTTTCTGTAAACTCCCAACAAAGAGTTTCGATACCAAGCTGCCAATCATCTTGATGTTCCGGAAACCAAGAATTGACAGATGCACTGTTTTCCGTACTAGGTACTTCCGTTTTACATCTGCCCCTGTGATCTCACGGCTTCCATCTGCATTCAAATGTTGACAAACTTGTCACTCTTCTGTTCCGTGGTGACAATCCCAGCAGCCATTTCCGTCTGATGTCCGGCAGTATAGATGACAAACGGAACCATTCCATATCCTTCTCCCTCACCACCAAATGTGTTTATGGGCTGACACGATGTAACCTGTACAACTGTGTTTACTCTGTTAGTACAAATAGATGTCGCTGGTCGATCGTCCGCTTAATCCGAAAATCCTCTGTAATAATCAACCGGATAAACACACGGTTTCATTTTGTGACATAGGCCCCCTCCTAAGAGAGTAGTCCATCTCACTCTTCTCCACCGTGAGTTTAATCCAGATGATTCATTCTTCTTCTTCAGGAGCTGGGTGTCTTGACAAGAAATCCGCTCCAACATTTTCCTTCCCAGGAATGTACTCTACTGTGAAATTATACGGTTGAAGTAACAACGACCACCGCATCAAACGTGCGTTGAGCTTCTGAGAAGTAGCCAGGAACATCAGGGGCTGATGATCTGACTGGACCCGAAACTTAACTCCATACAAATATGGCTGAAATTTTTGCACTGCCCATACGAGGGACAAGCATTCTCTCTCGACGGTTGAATAATTCCTCTCCGCCTGTAGAAGTTTCTTACTTGCGTATGCCACAGGTTTCAAAACCGAAGCATCGTCTTTTCCTTCCTGTAACAAAGCGGCTCCAATTCCAATCGCACTCGCATCCGTTCTCAACACAAATGGTTTGGAAAGGTCAGGGAGCTGTAATACAGGTTTGCTGACCAAGGCCTCCTTTAACTGACTATAGGCATTCTCACATTCTGGTGTCCAAATGATTTGATCCGGTAATCCCTTTTTCAAGGTTTCCGTCAACGGAGCTCCCAGTTCAGTGAAATGTGGGATAAATTTGTGGTAGAACCCACACAACGAGAGAAAAGATCGCACATCCTTCTTCGTTTTTGGCCTTGGTGCATTTCTGATTTTCTCCAGGTTCTTCTCTTCTGGAACAATGTGTCCTGGAGTGATGGTGTGACCTAGAAATTCCAGAGTCTGGTAACCAATCATGCACTTGGTTGGACGAGCAGTAAGCCCTGCTTCCTTGAGTCTATTAAACACTCTCTCCAAGGATTGTAAGTGGTCATCCAAGCTGTCACTGGAAATCAGAATATCATCCATGAATGAGATGATGGACGGATCCTGTAACGGATCTAGTAAAGTCCTCATCATGCGTGTAAACACACTAGGTGCATTGCTGAGTCCAAAGGGCATGACCTTGAATTCGTAGTGTCCACTGGGTGTACTGAAAGCTAACAGTGGTCGAATCTCCGGTTTGACTGGTATCTGATAGTACCCCCGACTCAGATCCACCTTTGAAAAGTACCGAGCCTTATGGAGCCTAGCGAATAACTGAGTTGGATTCGGCAAAGGTTCCACCTGAAACTGTGTATGACTGTTCAGAAGTCGGTAATCTATACACAACCTGTGTTCTCCACTTGGTTTGCGTAACAAAACTACCCCCGCATTGTATGGGGATGTGGATGGTGCAATCACGTCATCCTCCAGCAGTTTTTTTATTTCCTCCTCCAGGGCCTTTTCTTTAGAGAATGGCACTGGGTAAACCTTTTGGCGAACAGGCTCCTGTGTGGTCAAAGTCATCTCGAACTCAACCAACCTCGTTCGTCCATGGTTTATCAGTCAGTATCTCCTTATGAGACTTGAGAACCTGGGTTATCCTTTCCCTCTCCTGGGAGGTCAGATCAGGGTTCACTTGCACATCCCTATAGGTTTCCTGGTGTACTAAGGGATATTCCCTGCCCTCGCTGGTTCCCACTTCTGTCTCCACTGCAACTGCCATTGCCATGAGGTGAGCTGCCTTGTCTCCGGGTCTCTCTTCGTATTTCCGCAAGAGATTGATATGGAAAATCTTCGACTTTCCCCGGATCCGGATTTGATAGTTGGTTCTGGATATTCACCCTTTCCACGGGAAATGGTCCTTGCCAACCTATCTCCAGTTTGTTGTTTCCCGTTGGGAGTAGCAACAAGACTTTATCTCCTACCTCTAGAGATCTTTCTTTAGACCTACGGTTGTAGTAAGCCGCATGTCTTTTCCTGGCCTTTTTCAAGTTTTGATTTGCCAGAGTCCATCCCTTGTGGAGTTTTTCTTTCAGTTCCTCCACGTATTGATAGGATGAGATCACTTCTTCTGACGTCCCCTCTTCAGTCCAACTCCTCAACATGGCTTCCAACGGTCCTTTGATTGGACGACCAAACAGCAACGTAGCGGGTGGTAGTCCTGTTGAGCCATGAGGAACTTCCCGATAGGCAAAGAGTGCTGCTGGGATATATTCATCCCACCTATCAGGTTTTTCCTGCGCTAGTTTCCTGAGCATTGTCATCAACGTGCCGTTGAAACGCTCTACTTGTCCATTGGCTTGAGGGTGGTAAGGGCTGGTATGTATGTGGTTAGAGTGAAACACCCTAAATACCTCCTCCATGAGTTTTCCACAAAACTGAGATCCATTGTCCGTCAGAATTTGATCCGGAAAGCCTAATCTGGTAAAGGCCTCCATCAGTGCGTCCGCCACTCTTTTCGAGTCAATCGTGGTCAACGGTATAGCCTCACCCCACATTGTACAGCAATCCACCATTGTGAGTATATACATGTTCCTCTTCCTAGTCCTGGGAAGTGGACCCACGATATCGATGGCTACCCTCTCGAAAGGAGAGTTCATGATGGGCATCTCACCCAACATCACCGGTGCTGTCCAGTGTTTCGGTGCCACCCTCTGGCACTCAGGGCATGACTTCACATACCGACGCACATCATCTGTCATTCCCGGCCAATAGTAGTGGCAGGAAATCCGCTGCATGGTGGCGGCAATACCCATGTGTCCACTAAAGGAGATGGTATGCCCCATATGAAGAATCTGGGACCGATGAGCTTTCGGGACGACCAACTGACCGTATAGGTTGTCTCCCCTTCCTGCTCTCCTGTAGAGTATCCTATTCTTCATGTAGTACTGCCCCCGTCCTGGTGGATCAGCACTTTTCTGCAGCTTTTTGTAGCAAGGACGTAAAGTATCATCCTCACTCTGGGCAGTTCGTAGCTCCCCCGGCATTGGGTTAGTCACAATTGCGTCTGCCTCTTCCGTTTTCGTCTGAGAGCGAGTCTGCATTGCTCCCATATGGATTGGCTCCCTGGGCATTCCCAGAAAGACATACCGGCAACCTAGGATGACTGGAAAAATGGGATCGGTCAATACAGCGGCCTTGATGGTGCCGGTGACGTACCTTGACCGAATCTCCACATTAGCAATGGGCAACTTCATGGTTACAGCACTCTTCTGTGCAGGCTGTATATCCAATGTTTCACCTGTGAATTGTTCTGGATGTACCAGATCCGCAGAAATCACGGCCTCCCCGTCCAGTCCTGTGTCGTATAAACACTCCACTTGACGACCGTTAACCTCTACCAATTCCACTACAGGTGGTTTTTCCTGGTCTGGAGTCTCTTCCTCGGCCTCGACCTGTTCGGTGGGCTCCACCTTAGGTTTCCCTGAGCACACGACGAATTGAGTGTCTCCTGACTTTCCCCTGCAGTCAATAGCATTGTGCGTGTTTGACTGACATTGGTTGCACCATTTCCCTGTCCTAGATTTTCTATTGTCGGACTTGAATGAGCTCTCCTGGTGGCGAGCTTCCTTGTTGACCTTGGCATTTTCCGTGACAACCTCCTTGGAAGTCACTTGACATGCTGCAAAGTGAGGGTTCTTAGCCTTCGATTTGCAGTCCCTCGTATTGTGAGAGGGTGACTTACAAATTGAACACCACTTCTCCGACCACGGTCGTTTAGGTGTAGAGCTTGAAGTGCTCTTGCTTCCCTCCTTCTTCTTCTCTGAACTATCCTCTGATTTTTGCACATAAGGTTCCCACTTTTTGGTTCCTGAGTTTTTGGCTTTCTTCTTGTCATGTTTCTCTTGACTTTTGGTGTTGGTGGAAAGGTTTTCCCCTGCCTCCCCATGTACCTCGACGAACCGTTCTGCTAATTTATTCACGAGGTCAATACGTTCCGCTCCTTGTTCTCCCAGGAACGTCCTGAGAGGTTTAGACATTTGCTTCTTCAGCTGGTCGACCACCATGAGCTCTTCCAGACTCTCATAGTCATGTGCGAACCCAGCCAAATCCATCCACTTATGGAGATAAGATTTAAGACGCAAACTGTAGGCGGCAAACAACTCTCCCGGTTCTCGTTTCGCTGCTCGAAATTTTTTCCGGTAGGTATGTGACGTAACCTCGAATCGTTTCAGCAGAGCCGTCTTTAACTCATCATAATTGTTCTCATGTCCTGGTGGCAGGCGAGTATAAACCTCGTATCCCGTCCCGCGTAATCCCTGGGATAGCTTAAGATTCCATTTGTTACGCTCCAGACCCATAGCAACTGACATAGCCTCGAAGCGTTGAAGGTATTGGTCAATCTTCTCTTTGTCCTCCTCGTAGACCGCTAAAGGAAACTTCATAGCATGGTACCCATGTCCACCTACTGGTGTTGATCCTGGGATGGAGGAACCTCCAACTGCTCCCTCAGTTTCTCCATTAGATTGACTCTTCAACTCGAGTTCCCTCATCCGGTACTCGTGCTCCCTTTTCTGTGCTTCCTGTTCAGCTTCTAATTTCCTAGCTGCTTGCTCAGCTTCAAATTTCCTAGCTGCTTGCTCAGCTTCCAATTTCCTAGCTGCTTGCTCAGCTTCCCTTCTCAATTCCAACTCGGCCTTTCGCTCTTCCCGTTCCGCTTGACGATACTCTCTCTCCACTTCCTGTATGTAATCCGTTAGAGAAGACCCAGCCAATCCCATTTCTTCCCCCCTTGCCTTTAATTCTAACGTGCTAAGTTTAGGGGTGGCCATTATACAGAGAGGTAAGCTAGCAGGTCTAGTACAATATAACTGCAAATTACTATACCGATATATGAACAAGTACTATAAATCTAGATATTACCACACACAGTACATTCACTCAGTGACAAGAGTAGAATCAGGACCACAGACCTATGCAGACGTGTGAAGTGTGAACAGGTAAGATATTAGTCCTAACCCCTATCCACATTCACTCTAGCTGGATTCTCCAAAATGATATCTCCCTCTTATAACTAAGGATCCCGTGTCAAAAGACCCCGTTGTCAGAAGATCCCACTGTCAAAGGTTCCTGCTTGCAGGAGATCTCGCTGTCCAAGGATTCCGTTTACGGGAGATCCCGCTGTCCAAGGATCCCGTTTACGAGAGATCCCGCTGTCCAAAGATCACGTTTACGAGAGATCCCGCTGTCCAAATATCACGTTTACGAGCCCCCAATAATGTCGTGTCCTCCTTTAAAGTGTCGTCCCTGGAGTGAGGAGATCCGACACCCACATTATAATATTATTTTTTTCCCCTCAATATTCTGGAGAATCCACCAGCTTCCGTCCAACACACTCCATCAGCCTATGGACACCTTTTCCTATCACTCTCACACTGTCGTACTATGCCCCCTTCTCATACTTCCCCAACGCAACATACTCAACAACTCTTGCTTCTAGAAATTAATAAAGATTAATTTATTAAAATAAAAGTGTAACGTGTATGAGACGTGTATGCGAAGAAAATGTGTGACGTGTTCTATAAAGTGTGTAGACTCTGTCTCTCAGACATCAACTCAGTCAGCTGATCACAGCAAAGATAGACCACAGCACGTTACGTCAGAACAAGTACGTCTCACCCGTTGCCGGAACCATCTTGCCGGATAATGCTTTGCCTCTGTAGACCTCTGGTAATCCAATTTCATGAACATCCGAAATAGACACCGGTGGTATTAAGAGTTAATCAGGGACCGGTTGCACTCTACACAATGTCCGTTCCTAATGTTCCTAAACAAACTGCACAAGTCTTTTGCAGTGTGTACGCAGTTAGTTAGTTAGTTAGTTAGTCGACAGATCATCCTCGTTGCACATCGAACCATTCAGTCCATAAGTGCTAATTACTAATGTTAATTGTTACTGTACTAACACTAGGTACTCTTAGCCGGTTCTCGGTTCGTTACTACTGTCTGATGCTGTGTGGTGCATCAGTATGCATCACTCTCTTTGATGAATCAATTTCCTTCTAGCGTAAGTTACGTTTCTGTATGCAACTTTATTGACTCTTGAACTGGTGTTCTTCAGAATGGGTTTTTTAATTCTTTCCCAAAACTTGTAGAGTTTCCTTGGATCTGGTAGGGAACCTAGGATAGAAACAACACATCTGGTGATAGTACTAGTCACTGATCCCTTCGGCTGAGTGTAAGCCTATCACCTTGCTTAATGATCTTTAGCTAACTAGACTTAGTCATAGAGCAGATTAGCTACCCACCTAGAGTCGAATCAGGCTATGACAAAGAAAAAATATCAGCAAACAGAATGCGGAACCCCGCCCACCAGGGACACCTACGGGAAGATCCCAATTATCCCTCATTACTCAACTAGTAAAGCTTATCAACACTTCACTAATCTATTCTAGCTAACAGAGCCAAGTATCACTTCACTACTCTAGCTAGTTTCCACTAACAGTGCTAATCATCACACTATAGTTTAACAAGGCCACAGTCTATAGTAATTATAACGAATATATTATAATAAGTTATACCTTAAATGGCACTACTGCAGTCCTATAAATCATATCTACATCTGCCATATAGGCACGTGTAAAATTAAGTCACTAATTAACACACGGTAGATATTATTTCCACTGGCACTGCAGTGCCCTGCACTCTGTCTAGAGCATTATTCAAGTCCACCCTAGTTGATCTCAACTCGAGTTTATATGGCAAACTACCAAAGTTGTCCACGTGACGTTATCCTTTACTCCCCCACACAGGTGGCACAGTGGCAAATCATCCCCTGTCAAGAACTATTTTCCTGGCTTAAATCCTGTCAAAGTTGTCAGTAATTGCCTAGATTCTCAAAACAAGCCAGCTAGTTTCTGTAAACTCCCAACAAAGAGTTTCGATACCAAGCTGCCAATCATCTTGATGTTCCGGAAACCAAGAATTGACAGATGCACTGTTTTCCGTACTAGGTACTTCCGTTTTACATCTGCCCCTGTGATCTCACGGCTTCCATCTGCATTCAAATGTTGACAAACTTGTCACTCTTCTGTTCCGTGGTGACAATCCCAGCAGCCATTTCCGTCTGATGTCCGGCAGTATAGATGACAAACGGAACCATTCCATATCCTTCTCCCTCACCACCAAATGTGTTTATGGGCTGACACGATGTAACCTGTACAACTGTGTTTACTCTGTTAGTACAAATAGATGTCGCTGGTCGATCGTCCGCTTAATCCGAAAATCCTCTGTAATAATCAACCGGATAAACACACGGTTTCATTTTGTGACATAGGCCCCCTCCTAAGAGAGTAGTCCATCTCACTCTTCTCCACCGTGAGTTTAATCCAGATGATTCATTCTTCTTCTTCAGGAGCTGGGTGTCTTGACAAGAAATCCGCTCCAACATTTTCCTTCCCAGGAATGTACTCTACTGTGAAATTATACGGTTGAAGTAACAACGACCACCGCATCAAACGTGCGTTGAGCTTCTGAGAAGTAGCCAGGAACATCAGGGGCTGATGATCTGACTGGACCCGAAACTTAACTCCATACAAATATGGCTGAAATTTTTGCACTGCCCATACGAGGGACAAGCATTCTCTCTCGACGGTTGAATAATTCCTCTCCGCCTGTAGAAGTTTCTTACTTGCGTATGCCACAGGTTTCAAAACCGAAGCATCGTCTTTTCCTTCCTGTAACAAAGCGGCTCCAATTCCAATCGCACTCGCATCCGTTCTCAACACAAATGGTTTGGAAAGGTCAGGGAGCTGTAATACAGGTTTGCTGACCAAGGCCTCCTTTAACTGACTATAGGCATTCTCACATTCTGGTGTCCAAATGATTTGATCCGGTAATCCCTTTTTCAAGGTTTCCGTCAACGGAGCTCCCAGTTCAGTGAAATGTGGGATAAATTTGTGGTAGAACCCACACAACGAGAGAAAAGATCGCACATCCTTCTTCGTTTTTGGCCTTGGTGCATTTCTGATTTTCTCCAGGTTCTTCTCTTCTGGAACAATGTGTCCTGGAGTGATGGTGTGACCTAGAAATTCCAGAGTCTGGTAACCAATCATGCACTTGGTTGGACGAGCAGTAAGCCCTGCTTCCTTGAGTCTATTAAACACTCTCTCCAAGGATTGTAAGTGGTCATCCAAGCTGTCACTGGAAATCAGAATATCATCCATGAATGAGATGATGGACGGATCCTGTAACGGATCTAGTAAAGTCCTCATCATGCGTGTAAACACACTAGGTGCATTGCTGAGTCCAAAGGGCATGACCTTGAATTCGTAGTGTCCACTGGGTGTACTGAAAGCTAACAGTGGTCGAATCTCCGGTTTGACTGGTATCTGATAGTACCCCCGACTCAGATCCACCTTTGAAAAGTACCGAGCCTTATGGAGCCTAGCGAATAACTGAGTTGGATTCGGCAAAGGTTCCACCTGAAACTGTGTATGACTGTTCAGCAGTCGGTAATCTATACACAACCTGTGTTCTCCACTTGGTTTGCGTAACAAAACTACCCCCGCATTGTATGGGGATGTGGATGGTGCAATCACGTCATCCTCCAGCAGTTTTTTTATTTCCTCCTCCAGGGCCTTTTCTTTAGAGAATGGCACTGGGTAAACCTTCTGGCGAACAGGCTCCTGTGTGGTCAAAGTCATCTCGAACTCCACCAACCTCGTTCGTCCTGGTTTATCAGTCAGTATCTCCTTATGAGACTTGAGAACCTGGGTTATCCTTTCCCTCTCCTGGGAGGTCAGATCAGGGTTCACTTGCACATCCCTATAGGTTTCCTGGTGTTCCAAGGGATATTCCCTGCCCTCGCTGGTTCCCACTTCTGTCTCCACTGCAACTGCCATTGCCATGAGGTGAGCTGCCTTGTCTCCGGGTCTCTCTTCGTATTTCCGCAAGAGATTGATATGGAAAATCTTCGACTTTCCCCGGATCCGGATTTGATAGTTGGTTCTGGATATCACCCTTTCCACGGGAAATGGTCCTTGCCAACCTATCTCCAGTTTGTTGTTTCCCGTTGGGAGTAGCAACAAGACTTTATCTCCTACCTCTAGAGATCTTTCTTTAGACCTACGGTTGTAGTAAGCCGCATGTCTTTTCCTGGCCTTTTTCAAGTTTTGATTTGCCAGAGTCCATCCCTTGTGGAGTTTTTCTTTCAGTTCCTCCACGTATTGATAGGATGAGATCACTTCTTCTGACGTCCCCTCTTCAGTCCAACTCCTCAACATGGCTTCCAACGGTCCTTTGATTGGACGACCAAACAGCAACGTAGCGGGTGGTAGTCCTGTTGAGCCATGAGGAACTTCCCGATAGGCAAAGAGTGCTGCTGGGATATATTCATCCCACCTATCAGGTTTTTCCTGCGCTAGTTTCCTGAGCATTGTCATCAACGTGCCGTTGAAACGCTCTACTTGTCCATTGGCTTGAGGGTGGTAAGGGCTGGTATGTATGTGGTTAGAGTGAAACACCCTAAATACCTCCTCCATGAGTTTTCCACAAAACTGAGATCCATTGTCCGTCAGAATTTGATCCGGAAAGCCTAATCTGGTAAAGGCCTCCATCAGTGCGTCCGCCACTCTTTTCGAGTCAATCGTGGTCAACGGTATAGCCTCACCCCACATTGTACAGCAATCCACCATTGTGAGTATATACATGTTCCTCTTCCTAGTCCTGGGAAGTGGACCCACGATATCGATGGCTACCCTCTCGAAAGGAGAGTTCATGATGGGCATCTCACCCAACATCACCGGTGCTGTCCAGTGTTTCGGTGCCACCCTCTGGCACTCAGGGCATGACTTCACATACCGACGCACATCATCTGTCATTCCCGGCCAATAGTAGTGGCAGGAAATCCGCTGCATGGTGGCGGCAATACCCATGTGTCCACTAAAGGAGATGGTATGCCCCATATGAAGAATCTGGGACCGATGAGCTTTCGGGACGACCAACTGACCGTATAGGTTGTCTCCCCTTCCTGCTCTCCTGTAGAGTATCCTATTCTTCATGTAGTACTGCCCCCGTCCTGGTGGATCAGCACTTTTCTGCAGCTTTTTGTAGCAAGGACGTAAAGTATCATCCTCACTCTGGGCAGTTCGTAGCTCCCCCGGCATTGGGTTAGTCACAATTGCGTCTGCCTCTTCCGTTTTCGTCTGAGAGCGAGTCTGCATTGCTCCCATATGGATTGGCTCCCTGGGCATTCCCAGAAAGACATACCGGCAACCTAGGATGACTGGAAAAATGGGATCGGTCAATACAGCGGCCTTGATGGTGCCGGTGACGTACCTTGACCGAATCTCCACATTAGCAATGGGCAACTTCATGGTTACAGCACTCTTCTGTGCAGGCTGTATATCCAATGTTTCACCTGTGAATTGTTCTGGATGTACTAGATCCGCAGAAATCACGGCCTCCCCGTCCAGTCCTGTGTCGTATAAACACTCCACTTGACGACCGTTAACCTCTACCAATTCCACTACAGGTGGTTTTTCCTGGTCTGGAGTCTCTTCCTCGGCCTCGACCTGTTCGGTGGGCTCCACCTTAGGTTTCCCTGAGCACACGACGAATTGAGTGTCTCCTGACTTTTCCCTGCAGTCAATAGCATTGTGCGTGTTTGACTGACATTGGTTGCACCATTTCCCTGTCCTAGATTTTCTATTGTCGGACTTGAATGAGCTCTCCTGGTGGCGAGCTTCCTTGTTGACCTTGGCATTTTCCGTGACAACCTCCTTGGAAGTCACTTGACATGCTGCAAAGTGAGGGTTCTTAGCCTTCGATTTGCAGTCCCTCGTATTGTGAGAGGGTGACTTACAAATTGAACACCACTTCTCCGACCACGGTCGTTTAGGTGTAGAGCTTGAAGTGCTCTTGCTTCCCTCCTTCTTCTTCTCTGAATTATCCTCTGATTTTTGCACATAAGGTTCCCACTTTTTGGTTCCTGAGTTTTTGGCTTTCTTCTTGTCATGTTTCTCTTGACTTTTGGTGTTGGTGGAAAGGTTTCTCCCCTGCCTCCCCATGTACCTCGACGAACCGTTCTGCTAATTTATTCACGAGGTCAATACGTTCCGCTCCTTGTTCTCCCAGGAACGTCCTGAGAGGTTTAGACATTTGCTTCTTCAGCTGGTCGACCACCATGAGCTCTTCCAGACTCTCATAGTCATGTGCGAACCCAGCCAAATCCATCCACTTATGGAGATAAGATTTAAGACGCAAACTGTAGGCGGCAAACAACTCTCCCGGTTCTCGTTTCGCTGCTCGAAATTTTTTCCGGTAGGTATGTGACGTAACCTCGAATCGTTTCAGCAGAGCCGTCTTTAACTCATCATAATTGTTCTCATGTCCTGGTGGCAGGCGAGTATAAACCTCGTATCCCGTCCCGCGTAATCCCTGGGATAGCTTAAGATTCCATTTGTTACGCTCCAGACCCATAGCAACTGACATAGCCTCGAAGCGTTGAAGGTATTGGTCAATCTTCTCTTTGTCCTCCTCGTAGACCGCTAAAGGAAACTTCATAGCATGGTACCCATGTCCACCTACTGGTGTTGATCCTGGGATGGAGGAACCTCCAACTGCTCCCTCAGTTTCTCCATTAGATTGACTCTTCAACTCGAGTTCCCTCATCCGGTACTCGTGCTCCCTTTTCTGTGCTTCCTGTTCAGCTTCTAATTTCCTAGCTGCTTGCTCAGCTTCAAATTTCCTAGCTGCTTGCTCAGCTTCCAATTTCCTAGCTGCTTGCTCAGCTTCCCTTCTCAATTCCAACTCGGCCTTTCGCTCTTCCCGTTCCGCTTGACGATACTCTCTCTCCACTTCCTGTATGTAATCCGTTAGAGAAGACCCAGCCAATCCCATTTCTTCCCCCCTTGCCTTTAATTCTAACGTGCTAAGTTTAGGGGTGGCCATTATACAGAGAGGTAAGCTAGCAGGTCTAGTACAATATAACTGCAAATTACTATACCGATATATGAACAAGTACTATAAATCTAGATATTACCACACACAGTACATTCACTCAGTGACAAGAGTAGAATCAGGACCACAGACCTATGCAGACGTGTGAAGTGTGAACAGGTAAGATATTAGTCCTAACCCCTATCCACATTCACTCTAGCTGGATTCTCCAAACTGATATCTCCCTCCTTATAACTAAGGATCCCGTGTCAAAAGGACCCCGTTGTCAGAAGATCCCCCTGTCAAACGGTTCCTGCTTGCAGGAGATCTCGCTGTCCAAGGATTCCGTTTACGGGAGATCCCGCTGTCCAAAGATCCCGTTTACGAGAGATCCCGCTGTCCAAAGATCACGTTTACGAGAGATCCCGCTGTCCAAAGATCACGTTTACGAGAGATCCCGCTGTCCAAAGATCCCGGTACGAGCCCCCAATAATGTCGTGTCCTCCTTTAAAGTGTCGTCCCTGGAGTGAGGAGATCCGACACCCACATTATAATATTATTTTTTTCCCCCTCAATATTCTGGAGAATCCACCAGCTTCCGTCCAACACACTCCATCAGCCTATGGACACCTTTTCCTATCACTCTCACACTGTCGTACTATGCCCCCTTCTCATACTTCCCCAACGCAACATACTCAACAACTCTTGCTTCTAGAAATTAATAAAGATTAATTTATTAAAATAAAAGTGTAACGTGTATGAGACGTGTATGCGAAGAAAATGTGTGACGTGTTCTATAAAGTGTGTAGACTCTGTCTCTCAGACATCAACTCAGTCAGCTGATCACAGCAAAGATAGACCACAGCACGTTACGTCAGAACAAGTACGTCTCACCCGTTGCCGGAACCATCTTGCCGGATAATGCTTTGCCTCTGTAGACCTCTGGTAATCCAATTTCATGAACATCCGAAATAGACACCGGTGGTATTAACAGTTAATCATGGACCGGTTGCACTCTACACAATGTCCGTTCCTAATGTTCCTAAACAAACTGCACAAGTCTTTTGCAGTGTGTACGCAGTTAGTTAGTTAGTTAGTTAGTCGACAGATCATCCTCGTTGCACATCGAACCATTCAGTCCATAAGTGCTAATTACTAATGTTAATTGTTACTGTACTAACACTAGGTACTCTTAGCCGGTTCTCGGTTCGTTACTACTGTCTGATGCTGTGTGGTGCATCAGTATGCATCACTCTCTTTGATGAATCAATTTCCTTCTAGCGTAAGTTACGTTTCTGTATGCAACTTTATTGACTCTTGAACTGGTGTTCTTCAGAATGGGTTTTTTAATTCTTTCCCAAAACTTGTAGAGTTTCCTTGGATCTGGTAGGGAACCTAGGATAGAAACAACACATCTGGTGATAGTACTAGTCACTGATCCCTTCGGCTGAGTGTAAGCCTATCACCTTGCTTAATGATCTTTAGCTAACTAGACTTAGTCATAGAGCAGATTAGCTACCCACCTAGAGTCGAATCAGGCTATGACAAAGAAAAAATATCAGCAAACAGAATGCGGAACCCCGCCCACCAGGGACACCTACGGGAAGATCCCAATTATCCCTCATTACTCAACTAGTAAAGCTTATCAACACTTCACTAATCTATTCTAGCCAACAGAGCCAAGTATCACTTCACTACTCTAGCTAGTTTCCACTAACAGTGCTAATCATCACACTATAGTTTAACAAGGCCACAGTCTATAGTAATTATAACGAATATATTATAATAAGTTATACCTTAAATGGCACTACTGCAGTCCTATAAATCATATCTACATCTGCCATATAGGCACGTGTAAAATTAAGTCACTAATTAACACACGGTAGATATTATTTCCACTGGCACTGCAGTGCCCTGCACTCTGTCTAGAGCATTATTCAAGTCCACCCTAGTTGATCTCAACTCGAGTTTATATGGCAAACTACCAAAGTTGTCCACGTGACGTTATCCTTTACTCCCCCACACAGGTGGCACAGTGGCAAATCATCCCCTGTCAAGAACTATTTTCCTGGCTTAAATCCTGTCAAAGTTGTCAGTAATTGCCTAGATTCTCAAAACAAGCCAGCTAGTTTCTGTAAACTCCCAACAAAGAGTTTCGATACCAAGCTGCCAATCATCTTGATGTTCCGGAAACCAAGAATTGACAGATGCACTGTTTTCCGTACTAGGTACTTCCGTTTTACATCTGCCCCTGTGATCTCACGGCTTCCATCTGCATTCAAATGTTGACAAACTTGTCACTCTTCTGTTCCGTGGTGACAATCCCAGCAGCCATTTCCGTCTGATGTCCGGCAGTATAGATGACAAACGGAACCATTCCATATCCTTCTCCCTCACCACCAAATGTGTTTATGGGCTGACACGATGTAACCTGTACAACTGTGTTTACTCTGTTAGTACAAATAGATGTCGCTGGTCGATCGTCCGCTTAATCCGAAAATCCTCTGTAATAATCAACCGGATAAACACACGGTTTCATTTTGTGACAACTACCCTACTTGATATAGCTATCTGTGACATGACAATAATATAGCTATAATATGTGACACTACTCTAATTGATATAGCTATCTATGACATGTCAATAATATAGCTATAGTATGTGACACTACCCTGCTTGTTATAGCTATCTGTGACATGACAATAATTTAGCTATAATATGTAGGCGAACGGAAGAAGAAGAAGAAGCTATAATATGTGACACTACCGTACTAGATATAGCTATCTGTGACATGACAATAATATAGACAGAGCCCTGCCTTCAACAGCGAGACATTCTAACATAACAGTTGAATATTCACAGTAGAGTCGCTGATGTGGTTCTCGTATATTCCTTAGCCTCCGACACCAGACGACATCTATTCTATATGTTATACCAGTGGGACAACAGGTGAGAAGCCACAAACGTGAAACAATCTTTCATATGTCATCTTTCCTTGTTTCTATCTTCCGTTGTCCTTTCCTTCCTTTCGTCTTTCCTTAGTTGCTTCTTTCCTTCATCTATTTCTTCCATCCTTTCGTTCTTAGAACCTTCCTGTGTTGCTGCCTTCTTTCTGTCGGTGCTATCTTCTTTCATTGTTTCGATACTTGCTTGCTTTCTTCTTTCGTTAATTTAATCCTTCCTTCAATACCCCCCTTCCTTTCTTCCTGGCTCCCTTATTTCCTATGGTGATTGCTTGTTTTCTGCCTTCATTGCTTCTTCTTTAATTCTTGAGCTGATTCCATGTTTCCTCCGGTGCTTCCTAAATTTCTCTGTTGTTTCCTTCCTTCCTTCCTTCCTTCCTTCCTTCCTTCCTTCTTCCTCCTTTTATTTGAGGCTGTTGTATGTTATCCCTACCTATCTAACTTGATTCCCTCTCCAATCCTCGTTTCCTCCCGTTGTCTTGCTAATGGATGTATGTGTCTGTATGTTTGTGTATATATGTATATACGTTTGTGTATGTGTGCATGCATGCAGTGTATTAGAGGGTGTTTATCTGTGTGTTACTTAGAGTGAAGCAACAGCGATTCACCTAAACGAACATCACTTGAAACAAGTAAAGAGTTTCAAGTACCTAGTAAGTATAATATCATCCGATGGCAAATCAGAAGACGAGATCAAAAATAGATGCAATAAAGCAAACCAACTCATTGGACAAATTGCACCAATACTAAAGAACAAACATGTATCAATAACTACTAAGAAAGCGCTTTACAACACAATCTTCCTACCAACTCTGTGTTACCAATGCCAAACCTGGACAATAACAGAAAAAGAGAAAAGACAAATCACAACAGAAATAAGATTCCTGAGAAGAATTCTCAATATATCAAGAAGAGATAAGATCAGAAATGAACAAATCAGGACTGAAGTGAGTGTTATAGCTGCACTTAATTTTATTAGAAGGCAGCAAGTCAAATGGTTTGGCCATGCAAGTAGGTTACCAACTAACTGTATACCACAACAAGCAATGATGTACAGACCAGAGGGAAGCTGAGGAAGAGGTCGACCACATAAAAGATGGACGCAGGGAATAACAGAGTCCATGGGAATATCGAAACATGAAGCCCATAAGTGGGCACTCTCCCACTGTTTATACTTCACCTCGACACCGCAAGGTACAAGAGGAACATGATGAGATGAGATGAGAGATTAGTGTGTGCATAACTGTCGCAGTTTGAGCAAATGATGTAAGTGTGTATGCAGGTATGTATGAGTGTTTGTGTTTACGTGTGTAACGAAAAATGGGTGATTGGAAGGGCTGAATGTAAAACGGGC
>JACEFZ010020901.1:147500-255000 GCA_014155875.1 Cepaea nemoralis | reverse complement strand
TGTCACATCAGGTGAGAAAGAAAATTCATAGGGCTATACAGTGGGGTCAGCATGGCAGAATGGATAAGACGGCTTGCTATTAAACTTCCGGTGTGTTGGTGGCGAGGTAGCGAGTTCAACCCCTACACCGGTCAATTGGACTAAAATGTTGACTTCTCGTCCTTGGCAGGGGACATAATTACAAATACCTCGTAAGTCGGGGTGGGTTCGCATGATGACGAGGGACACTGGCAATAGGGAAATCTAGCCACTCGCAAACAAATCAGTGGACTAAACTCGAGTCCAAAGCGAGCCAAAGAAAAACGCAAAGGTCTATTCTTAGCCAATCCTGATGTGTGGAAGTGAGTTATGGACAATCAGCAGATTAGTGAGAACTGCTATGGAAACTGTATAATTACAATGCACACAGCTAGATGATACCACAGAACATGTCAACAGGGCTGAAGAAAAACATGGCTGCGGGCCGAAGAGTTACTCGAGCAGCGTGTTGCACCAGTCAGTTATGTATCAATTCATTAACTTGGTTCATGTTTATTTTTATCCCTTCAAGGAAACCCAAAAGGCGTTGTGCTGACCCACTATGCTTTTGTGTCTATGGTACAGTGTATCATGTGTGGAGCGCAGGTAAGTCTTGGGTTTCTGTGGCACACAGGTTCATGCCTGTAAGTACGGGGAAATTTGTTAGATAATATCTGTACCCACGAGGGGAAGTCAATAGGTAAGTCACAAATGGCTGTAGAAAAATAACTAAATATGATAACAACTTGAAACGAGTTTATTTTTATGCAGACATTGTCCCTTTATTTCTAAACATAATTTCCACCAACATTGATGCACTTATCCCATCGTTTTATCAGTCCTCCCAAACCGGCTGCATAGAACTGCGTGCTCTGTTTTCTAAACCACGTTTTCACTTCAAATTCAACTTCGGCGTCATTCGCGTTCTTGAGAAAATCTTTCTACCTAGCTATGCACCGCTTTACGGGACAAAAATTTGTCAGCATAAACAGAAAGGATTTCCTTATGAATGTCCTTTGCAGGCAGTCCTTTTGCCCACCAACAAAAAAAAAAAAAAAACACGCACAACAGCACGTTGCTCTTTGGTTGTACACTCTGTAAGTGCAGTCGCCATTTTGTTTATGCGCTGCGCATGCCCATGAGACACCTAGCGCCATCTGATGAACGGGAATGCACAGTTCGATGTTGCTGTCACCTAATGACGAATGTGCAAAACACTAATTACAGTTATCTGCCGGCCCACAAAACTGCGTGACTTACTTATTGACTCGCCTTCGTCCTTCAGGCTGGGTCGACACAAGAGCAGAAGTCGATATGCTAAATCCACCTAATGGCAAACGGTAACCTTGCCCACAGGGTATCTTGCTTGCAGCTGAGGTAAACGATATGTTTTTACCGTATAGAGTATAGTATTTGGAGCTGAGGTAAATGGCATGTTTTATACTATAGAGTACTGTATTTGGAGCTGAGGTAAATGATATGTTTCTATGGCATAGCGTATAGTGTTTGGAGCTGAGGTAAATGATATGTTACTATGGTATAGAGTACCAAGCTTGGAGCAGAGGTAAATTATGTTTCTATGGGATAGAGTACACTGCTTGGAGCTGAAGTAAATTATATGTTTCTATGGTATAGCGTACCATTCTTGGAGGTGAGGTAAATTAGAGGTTTCTATGGGATAGATGTTTGGATCTGATATAAATGATATGTTTCTATAGTCTAGATTATCATGTTTCGAGCTGACAAAGACCACATTATGTGATTCAGTAGAACAACAGAGCAGTGCTACAGTTGATGATGATGGTGATGCTGATGATGATGCTGATGATGACAATAACTTAACAAAGTTGGAGCAACAACTCGCCCTCAACATCAAAGCTACAATCACACTGAACAACAACACGCCCTCAACATCAAAGCCCCCATCACATGGGACAACAACAAACTCTCAACATCAAAGCCACAATCACATGGAACAACAACACGCCCTCAACACCAAAGTTAGAACTCAGGCAACTACGAACCAGCGTTATAACCTCATTGAGCAATGCAGGGTGTTTGTTTCGCATCCTGGCATGACACTCATCACTATAATGCGAAAGTCCAGGCAGTCATGATGGCAAATTCCTCCGAAGTCGGAGAGTGTCTGCTTGCACGGCGAGGAACCACCAGTCTGCACACCAATAAGCCAGACATGGGACAACGGATACTCACGCAAACATCAGGTCATGTATGACATCACACTGATGTTGGACAACCGGATGTCTTCATCCGGCATACAGGACTTCGCGCTGGAGATCACAGCCAGCGAACACAAGCAAGCAAGCATGATGGCAACAGAGACAGTACTGAATAACAATCATGGTACACAGCCGGCGGGGCTATTGATAGATGCGAAAGATGTACTTGAGGAGCTCCAGTCAGGGACATTGCTTGTAATGCGGATACTCCTATTGGAACTAGTCAGCCAGCGTAAGGTCACCATACAGTGGATACTATCTCACTGCTGAATACCCGGCAACGAGAGAGCTGATCGGCTAGTTAAGGAAAGAGCAACAGAAGAACAGCCTTATGGTACAACCCCATACTACCAAAAGATAAGAATCATCAAATCAGCCAGAAAGCCAGTCACACCAGCACCAGGCGATTACCATTTTATAGACCAGAACAAATCATTATTCTGCCAATACCTCCGTGAACTGAGACACACAAACAGTGATGATGCTTACACTTCACAGGCCGACAGCAGACCCCCTCTACAAGTTCTTCTTTACAACACAATTTGTTCATGCTCCCGAAGACTGCCACCTGGTTAGCTAATTCCGGAGAGAACAGTGGCAAGCAAAGGCAGACCTCCACACGAAGCTAACAGCGTTGTTATGTGATATGATAGGGATGGTTAGGATGATGTGGTGTCGATCGCGTGATGGAACGACAAAATCTATCTTAGTGTGAATCATAACTATGCACAACACTACTCTCTGAGGTGTTGCTAGATGACCGGAAACTTTATCTTCCACAGACCAACTTCGTGCCGACCTGTGACGACGTGTTCCTTTCCTACCTGCCGCTGGCACACAACTTCGACAGAGCCGTGCACGTGAGTTTCTATCTGACTTCTCGGGGCCATTGTTCACCTTGGCAATAAATCGTGCAGCGTATTGTTTACGGCTTATGTGTTTAAGATAACACGCGCCGCCTTAATACACGAGGTAACAGCAGAAGAGAACACGTTAGCTAAATACTGATTCGCATCAGTTGAATTGCAATAACCTTATTATGATGACATTTATATATATGTTATGTTCTTAATTTTTAACAGGTTAGGTTTTGGTTGGAGTTTTGATCGAAATTTCCTAGAATGGCACGCAGAAACGTATATTTTCAATTGTATGTGGTGATTCTTACGCGTCTTAATAAACGACCAATCGTTGAAATTATTTTCATTGGGCGGACAGACTCGTAGGTACAGTTGTATATTAGCGAAGGTAGATGTATATGATTGTGAGTATACTGAGAGATGTGTAAGCCGAAAGACACAAAGGTAGATAGATTAGTCAGAAGATCGGAACGTAGTTGGTAGTCAAGCGAGCAGACCTGTTTTGTGGGCAGGTAGGTAAGCAGGTACGAAGGTAGGTATTTAGATGGATGGACAGACAGACAGACAGACAAGACAGACAGACAGACGGACAGACAGATAAGTAGGTAGGTTGGTAGGTAGGTAGATAGGATGATGGATGGATGGATATATGGATAGACAGATAGTAGGTATGCAAGCAGCAAGAATGCATTTAGATAGTTTGATAGGTAGGCTGGTAGGTAGACAGACACACAGGCAGGTATATAGTTAGGTCGATAGGTAAACACTATGTAGACAGACCAGTTAGGTAGATATGTCGGTAGATAGGCAGGCTGCTATGTAGGTAGTAGATTGGTAGGTATGTTGGCAGACAGGTAAGTAAGTAGGCTGGTAGATATCATTTAAAGAAGTAGACTCGTAGATAGAAAAACAGATAAAATATATAAAGCAAACTATGCAGGCAGTTGGAAAGTCTGAAGCTGTGTGTGACATTTCCAACTGCAGAAACACATGTCTCATCAAACGTCATCTCTCCCACAGGTGATGATGTTCCTAGTCGGAGGTCGAGTCGGTTACTTCAGTCGAGACATCAAGCTACTCACTGATGACCTAATGACGCTCCGACCAACCATATTTACTACAGTTCCACGACTACTCAACAGGATCTACGATGCTGTAAGTCCTGTCTTTGATTGTTGCCGTCAGATGACCTGATCCGGGAGAAGTTATACTGTATTAAGAACCTTGGCACACATGAGTACTACTACACGACAAGAATTGAGAGCATCCGGTAGATCTTTTCCTAAAGGCATGCTGGTGTATTAAGAAACCAGACACATGTGTGTATACTACACTCCAAGGACCTTGGAGCACCCGTTGGATCTTTCCCCAAGGGCATGCCAGTATGTCGGGAAACGAGAAGTGGGACAGATTGGCTGGGTCTGTACTGTTGGGTGGGTATTGGTGCATGATATTACAGATGTGGTCATGGCCCTGTGAGATCATGTGAATAGTCTGGAGGAACAGGCAAATCATCTTGTCCCTGAGATCATGTGAATAGTCTGGAGGAACAGGCAAATCATCTTGTCCCTGAGATCATGTGAATAGTCTGGACGAACAGGTGAACCATCTTGTCCCTGAGATCACGTGAATTGTGTGGAAGAACAGGTGAATCATCATGTCCCTGAGATCACGTGAATTGTGTGGAAGAACAGGTGAATCATCTTGTCCCTGAGATCACGTGAATTGTGTGGAAGAACAGGTGAATCATCTTGTCCCTGAGAGAATGGTGCGGCAGGAAGTGACCCGAGGATCACCCAGTGCTCAGAGGAAAGACCAGACGGACACTTCACCAGACTGCAACCGGTGCCTTGAACTCTGGGGCTCTTCGCTGATTTATAAGATGCGTACGTAGGAAGTACAGTCCCGAATGCTGAGATATCGGTTCTTGACTCATCTTCACTCATCCCAACTCCACTCAACTCACCTCGACTCCACCCCACTAAACTCAACTCAACTCAATTCAGCTCAGCTCAACTCAGCGCAACTAAAAACTCTATTAACAACCCAGGCATACGAGTGCATGCTTCACTCCTGTCACAAGGTAACTATTATGAAGTACTGTTATACTGGAATTCTTTCGTGGATGAGTCTAGCCCCATGGCATGAGGGCAAGTTCAGGCGCACTTGCCTAGTAAGAAGGACACGTCATGTAGGTTAACGGGTACACCAGCCATCTGTACGGTGACAAGTTTGAAAGTCTGTAGCAAAACCCATTATGGTTTTATAGAATCTCGTGCAAACTTCTGCCAAACACCAAAGTCGTACACCATGTGTATAAGCTCCCCCACCTCAGGACAGGAAATAAAGTTTTAGAAGATCTTGGAGCAGGTGGCACATCCCGCTGGCATGTGGTATATGTTCTAGCAGTTATGAATCCACTCCCAAACCATGGATTACGTGACATAACCAGACCCTAGTTGAAGACCGCAGCAGTTGGCCAGAAAACGCACAGCAACCACCAGGTGGGTTACCACACGTTAACATGCCTATGTCATACGGTCATCAAGAAACTGTCTACGAAATCTTGTAGGAACAGGCAGATGGCAGTGAAATTCATACAAGAAATAACGGCAGATATAGGCTCAGTCTAATCGATCGAAACAAACAAACAACAAATCATCAATAACGTTTATCTCTGAGAAGGTATCGACGAACATTGAACTAAGACTCGAGATTTCGCTGACCAACTTTTCATATTCGTGGCCTGCACTCTGCTTGTCAAGATGTATTGTGTCATGGGTCAAAATGATAACAGCTCGCGGTACAATAAATTTGCTGTGGTTAACCCCACTTTAAGATGTCAGAAGTAAGGCTTTGACATTGGAAGTGTCATGGCCTGATATTGGGTTTACACTGTGTGTCCTCAAGTTTTCATGAGTATAGTATAGTACTTTGTTGAGTGAACTGAGTTATGAGTGACTATTTATAATATAACACTTTGAATCTAACATTCTTCCATCCTATACATGACAAATCACGAGTGACACACCAACCACAAGCACATGTCTTCTAATGCACTGACGCGTTTACAATAAGCACACAACTATTCTCAGCTATCAGTCACCATTTTTAATCAAAGTAAAATGTCTAACAACAATAGTGATTAAGACCATAATATATCTACCGGTAACCTCCATTTTTTCATTCTCCTACCACGAGCCTGACCCAGTCTAGAGACTTTTCTCTTCCGGACCCGGTCGAAAGCGTGCCTCTCGCACAAGGAAATCTGCCCTTTCAACCGTGATAAGAGTGTGAGCTTTAGTCACTCTCATTGGTCCATAAAAGTTCTATTTACTACTCAGTACTTGTCGCTATATTTAGCTCTCTGTTGATACAAGCTTGGGTTTCTTTTCATTGATGCCACGTCCACTGTTTGTTGATGTTTTTGTCTCGTTCGTTTAACTCATTCCCTCTTCTCTACTATTAACCTTTCATCTGACCCTCCCTTGGCATATATATATATATATATATATATATTCAGACATCACACACTTGTGTGTATTTCAGGTACAGACGGAAGTGAAACATTCAAGGACGAAGTCGGCCATTTTAAGATGGGCGCTTGCCAGCAAGCAGAAAGATGTCCTCAGGTACACGTGCTGTGTGTTTTCGTTGTCTACAGCTTGAGTCAACAGCCACGACTTTAGTCAACAGCCACGACTTGAGTCAACAGCCATGACTTGAGTCAACAGCCACGACTTGAGTCAACAGCCACGACTTGAGTCAACAGCCACGACTTGAGTCAACAGCCACGACTTGAGTCAACAGCCATGACTTGAGTCAACAGCCACGACTTTAGTCAACAGCCACGACTTGAGTCAACAGCCACGACTTGAGTCAACAGCCACGACTTGAGTCAACAGCCACGACTTGAGTCAACAGCCATGACTTGAGTCAACAGCCACGACTTTAGTCAACAGCCACGACTTGAGTCAACAGCCACGACTTGAGTCAACAGCCATGACTTGAGTCAACAGCCACGACTTTAGTCAACAGCCACGACTTGAGTCAACAGCCATGACTTGAGTCAACAGCCACGACTTGAGTCAACAGCCACGACTTGAGTCAACAGCCACGACTTGAGTCAACAGCCACGACTTGAGTCAACAGCCATGACTTGAGTCAACAGCCACGACTTTAGTCAACAGCCACGACTTGAGTCAACAGCCACGACTTGAGTCAACAGCCACGACTTGAGTCAACAGCCACGACTTGAGTCAACAGCCATGACTTGAGTCAACAGCCATGACTTGAGTCAACAGCCATGACTTGAGTCAACAGCCACGACTTGAGTCAACAGCCACGACTTGAGTCAACAGCCACGACTTTAGTCAACAGCCACGACTTTAGTCAACAGCCATGACTTGAGTCAACAGCCACGACGTGAGTCAACAGCCACGACTTCAATCAGCCGTGACTCAGCCTCGGACATGCTGAGGTTGCCTGGCTAGGGAAGAACCAACATATTCTGCTCTGCTCAGTCTCTTTAACCAGAACAGCCTGCTGTACACACCTTACCCAGAACAGCCTGCTGTACACACCTTACACAGAACAGCCTGCTGTACACACTGACTCCAGCTGCTGATTGACATACATGTTCTGTTATTGAGCTGTACACAGATTCATTATCGCTCTTTTCACATGGCTCTTGTCTGTCTGTGTCTCGGTCTGTCTGCCTCTGTGTCACTGTCGGTCGGTGGGTTCTTCTGTATGTTGACTGCATGTGTCTCTATTTGTCGGTTGGTCAAACAAAATGGGATGGTCATTAGCCATTGATATTAATGCGGGAAGTATGATGAATCTCTAACATTATCGACGAATCTATCTTATTATCGGTGAATCTATCAGACTATGGACGAATCTATCCATTTATCGGTGAATCTATCCCATTATAGACGCACCTATCCACATTATCGACGAATCTATTACACTATCTCCCAAAGAATGATATTATAAATTGTCTGTTGTCCCACAGCAAATTCCTGCTATCCGTCCACGATGTGCTAGCGCTATCACACTTTGTAGACCTGAGAGAAAGGGGAAATACAGCCTTTCCCCTCACTTTGACAAGCGACGAGCCCAGGTGTCTAACCTGGGTCTGTCCGTGCGCATGACATTACCAGTGCAGTTCCCTATCAATTTCGGTGGCACGCCCCCCAGATAATGCCACAGGCAAGTCAGAATTCAATAATTGGCGAGCGACAAATTAAGAAACAATATTTCAGTCTTCGGATAGAGCAATCTGACTCAACAGCCTACTATCTTCAGTTGTGAGATAACATACAAATTTAGACCCATGTTACTGTGGTTAATATACAAGTACATGGGGGTATTCTTAAACAAGTGAATCGGTACAATTATCTCGGATCAGTCATTACATCTGATGGGGGATGCCTTGAAGAGAATAGAACAGGAATCACCAAGGCAAAGGTAGTCTTTTGCAAGATGGAAACCATACTGACTAATAAAACAAAATGTCATTTGCAACAAGAAAAAGGGCGGTGAGATGCTTCTTATAACCTGTAATTTTGTATGGACGTGAGCCTGGACAATGAGCAGATAAGCTGAAAACCATCTGATGGCTGTGGGAATCTGGTTTCTGAGGAGAATGCAAAAAATACCATGGACAGACATACAAATTAATGCTCATGTCATACAAGAAACAAATAAAAATCGTAAAATGATTACAGAATTTAGGTGTAGACAGTCACACATTTTGGGCACGTTATGAGAAAAAACAAACTAGAAAACTTGGCGACAACTGGGAAAAAAAATCAAGGGGAAGGCAGAGAAGTACATCATAGATAGCTTAGCCATGTG
Source organism: Cepaea nemoralis (assembly GCA_014155875.1). Lineage (NCBI taxonomy): Eukaryota > Metazoa > Mollusca > Gastropoda > Stylommatophora > Helicidae > Cepaea > Cepaea nemoralis. Next base: position 246,020 of record JACEFZ010020901.1, on the reverse strand, counting down.
GTATGGTTAAGACAAGAACACAGAACTGATCCACGACTCTGGTGATCGTGTAAGATGCAGAAACATGACTGCTCACGCTTATCAGCATGGCGCATGATGATGATGAACTGTGGCATCTTTGCAAGCCGCCTTCTGACCTATGGCCTTATAGAAAGTCGCCACAATCATGACCACCCCTTCTGTGTTTCAGGCGGATCTACAGAAGAGACACCATTTGGGACAAGATCCTCTTCAACAAAATTCAAAATAAACTGGGTGGGCGTGTCCGTATTGTTATCACTGGCTCCGCCCCTCTGTCAGCTGAGGTGATGCAGTTCCTGAGGTGTGCCATTGGCTGTATGGTAAGTGTGACTTTATTCTGAACTAGCCTCTGCAGGCGTGCCTGTTATATCGTGTGGATGTCAGAGATAAACATTTGCCGTGGATTTGGAGCACACAATCCTGGTTATGGAGCACACAATCCTGGTTATGGACCACACAATCCTGGTTATGGAGCACACAATCCTGATTGATTGATTGATTGATTGATCTAGGAACCGACATCACAACATTCGGGGCATTCCCATAGGCGCTCCGCGCCCATTCTCAGCAGCCAGCGAAGAGTTCCAACACCAACAGTACCAGTAGCAATCTGATTATATGTCCGTCTCGCCTTTCCTCTGAGCGTCGAGCGTCGGCCAGATCCCCTCGTCACTCCTCGCTGCCTCATTCTTGCCAGACCATGATGATCCATTTGCTCCTCCGAGGTGTACACGTGCTCCTACAAGGCCGCAACCACGTCTGCCTTGTCATGCATCAATACTCCACCAAGTTTTGCAGAGCCAGCCAATCTGTCCGCCTGTTCATTCCCCAGCACACCGGCATGCCCCGGAGAAAAGATCCAGGCGATGCTTGCCACCCGTGACCTCCGAAGCGAAGCAAGCCACTCTGCACGAAGCATGCCTGTCCTCACCTTCCTCAGCATGCTTTCTGAGTCAGTTACAATCACGATGTATGTGTGTATCGTATTCTCGATCCAGCGGAAAGCTGCAGTGACCGCCTCCACCTCCATTCTTAAGCTAGATGTTGTGGTATCATATGCCAGGCTCTCCTGCACCAAACGTCGGCCATTAGCTTTTGCTATGAACCCCCAGGCACTTCTCCTACCTCTCGACACCGAACCAACTGTGTAGATAATCACATCACCCGAGCGAGCATTATCCTGAATTAGTTGCTGGATTTCCACTTCCGTGGCCCCTGCTGGCCACTCCCTGCACTCCCGGCTCAATGTGATTATAACTCTGCACAAGTCTGACTGCTCCGCTGGCACTCTGACCCATTCCTCTCCTCGCCTAATGTTCTCCAAGATGCACACATGTCTGATCGTATCCTCCGCCTGAGCCATCCATGATTTCCCTCTTATCAGTCGCTGACCCTTAACTGCGTCCAGCGCCTAATGCAAAGGGTGATCTGTGTCTGCAGCTACTCTGAGGTATGCCTTCGCCTGCATCACCTTGAGCCTACCAGCAACAGTCGGCAGACCAAGGATGTAACGCATACACACGACTGGGGTGTCTCTGGTGCATCCCAGAATGACCCGCATAGCTTCGTTCTGTATGTGCTCTAACTTTACCAGCTGACTCTTTGAGACAGTGAGCAGTCCTTGTCCATAATCAATCACTGAGAGGATCAAGTGCTGGTATAGTGTGAAAAGCATTTTCTGCTCTGTGTCCATTGCAGCCATAGTTTTAAGTGCATTGAGTCCCTTTTGAGATCTTGTCACAACCGTCTCCACATGGTCCTTGAAGGACAGGCTCCTGTCAAATGTGATTCCCAGATACTTCAGTTAGTTCTCTCTAATCACAATCTAAACACAATCCTGGTTCTGGTTATAGAGCACACAATCCTGGTTATGGAGCACACAGTCCTGGTTATGGAGCACACAATCCTGGTTATGGAGCACACAGTCCTGGTTATGGAGCACACAATCCTGGTTATGGAGCACACAATCCTGGTTATGGAGCACATAATCCTGGTTAAGGAGCACACAATCCTGAATTTGCAACACACATTCCTGGTTTTGGAGCACACATTCCTGGTGTTGGAGCACACAATCCTAGTTTTGGAGCAAACCGTCCTGGTTTTGGAGCACAAAAACCTGGTTTTGGAGCACAAAGTCCTGGTTTTGGAGCACACAATCCTGGTTTTTGAGCACACAGTCCTGGTATTTGAGCACACAGTCCTGGCTTTTTAGCACACAGTCCTGGTTTTGGAGCACACAGTCCTGGTTTTGGAGCACAAGGTCCTGATGTTGGAGCACACAGTCCTGGTTTCGGAGCACACAGTCCTGGTTTTGGAGCACAAGGTCGTGGTTTTGGAGCACAAGATCCTGGTTTTGGAGCACAAGGTTCTGGGTTTGGAACACAAAGTCCTGGTTTTGGAGCACACATTCCTGGTTTTGGAGCACATAGGTCGAGGTCAAATATTGCAGAAATCGCCACCTTGTGTCGTGAGTGGAGTAAAGAACTCACGTTTATCGGGAAATGTATGATGCATGTTCGGGATGTCGGAAACCACATTGTCGGATGTGAGTTGAGTTGAGTGAAGAGCCGACATCATGGCATTCGGGACATTCCCACACGTGCTCACTCCTCATCTTCAACAACCAGTGAAGATTCCAAATACTAATGATACCAGGGCATTCTGATTACGTGTCCGCCTGATATTTCTTCGAAATAATGAGTGTCAGTCAGATCCTGTGATCTCTGTCTGCCGCTCCATTATTTCCAATCTATGATGATCTGTCTGTTCATCCACGCTACAAGCATGATCAGAAAGGGCCGTGACCACATCTGCCTTATCTTGCACCAATACACCACCCAACAACGCATACTCAGCCAATCTCTCCGCTTGTTCGTTTCCCAGATACACCACCCAACAATGCATACCCAGCCAATGTCTCAGCTTGCTCGTTTCCCATAAGACCAGATGTCCTGGGTATTTGTGTTATGTGAGGGGCCGGATATTCCCCAAGTTTAATCATTTGTTAATCTCCATGGTTCCTTGTGGACAAGTATTCTCCAGTTACCAGTTGAAGCGGGCGGTGCGGATGTAGACCAGGAATCATCGGCGGTTGACGTTATTGTCAACTGTACAGAGGAGCGAAGGAGTTACGAATGTAATTCATGAACCCGCATACCGCATTCACAACACAGCTGCGGGCGATTTGAAAGCACATTGCCTTGTGTTGGTTTCCATATAAAGGTATGAGTGCAGGAGAAAGCAATGACAAATCACTGAACCTAAACTTGCCAAGAAATCACAAAATCACAAAAAGCCAAAAACACAGCAGTTGACTGCCACATCCTGTAAAGGATACGCAACTAACTGGCTTGGTATTGCTACATTTCTAATTCCTGCTGAAGATGGCAGGAATCAGCGGACGTTCTGGACTTTTAACGATCCATTCTGGCAACCCAAATTCCCGCATGGCTGGGGTGTTATATGACAGCAGATAAAAACAAACTAAATTAGCACAGTGTGATGAATTCCTTCCTATAGGAGCACCGACTCTTCTTGTTTCCAGTGTTGCCATCTCCTTTTGATGAAAAAGCACAAACATCGACCTAAAAAAAGCACCAAAACTTTTGGAAAGCACCAAAAAAAGCATCAACGGTTTTTATTACACATGTAACACGGTAGCACATTATAATGTATTAATATCAATGAATATTACAATGAAGTTTATTTCAGATCCGCCAAATCCCAGTCAGACAACTCCTCTTCAGTTTCTGCAGCTATTTCCTGCTGTGTTTGCTGATGATGATGATGATGATGATGATGATGATGATGATGATGATGATGATGATGATTTAAGAAACGTGTATACGCCTCCTGTGATCCAATTTTTCGTAGAATATCCTTAGGTAGTTTTTAATCATGACAGCATTTACGATATCTTTTCATTCCATATCTAATAGTCAAAACAGCTGTCAAACTCTTGAAGCTCAGTCCGTTCCGCAATGTTGTTTTAGAACTCCCATCTGACTGAAAATACGCTCCACGTCCGCATTAGAATGAGGTAAAATGAGCACAGTTAAAGCTAAATCTGTAAGATCTTGGAAAGGATTTTCACCGGTGGCATCCCTGTATGAGGCTATTTCTGCCCACAGTCCAAGTGTGTCAGAGGTCTGTGTCCACTGCATATGATGAAGTTTTCTCCACTGGAAATCGATGCGGGTGAGAGTAGCTGCATCTTCTACAAACATTTTAGCAAGATCCAATATACAAGGCTTCATTGGCTGTAGACATTCACTTCCACTAAGACATGACATGGACTGCAACACTCGAACGTTATCCGGCAAACGTAAACGCAGCTGTGTCAATAGCTCTATTAAAAACTGTATGCACCTTCCACGAATGTCTTTCTCATTAGGAAACTTGTAGCCTGCTATTTCTTTCTCAAACTCATAACCTAGATTGGGATTAGGATCTAAATAATCTTGAATAGCACCACTTTCTGTTATTTTTTTCTCCATGAACAGCAATCTTTGAACTGATAGAATCAGTGAGTTGGACAAGATCGTTGAGTAGTTTTGTTGGATCCTGTATATCTGCTTCGAATTTCTTATTCACACTTTGAACTTCTCCGAGAATATGCTTGAGAAATATGATAAACACATCGTTTTTCATGTCGCTAAACATAGAATTTAGAAGTTCTGCTGTATAACAGCGCTCGTTGAGTCTTGCTATATCAAAATGAGTTCTGAGCTCGACTCACTGCTGCAATATTCTGACAATGGCAGATTGAATGGACATCCATCGTGTCTGCTTAATTGAACAACCTTCCATCATTTATTGAAGCAAAAAGCTCCCTGTACTTTGCTTGACGAAGACTTGAGTGAGAAAACCAGTTATATGTTTCTCTAATCATGAACTCTATGTTCCTGGGCAGACAAGCAGCTGCAGCCTGTGACACTGCCAGCTGAAGGGAATGACATACACACCTAACTAGTACCAGATGAGGAACTTTGGATTTTCATTTTGAATACACTCCATTGTTTACACCTGTCATGACAGATGCATTGTCAGAGCCGAGTGTAACTAATCTTTGCAACTCAAGTCCATTCTTGTTTAAACAATCTTTTAACGCATTGCATACTGCCTGCGCGTTGCAGTCACTCACTTCAACTAAGTCTAAGTAACCACAAACTGCTTTCTTGTCTATGAATAGTACCTAATAGCTACTCCAAGGAGCTTAGTTTCCTGACCTTTGGTAAGGATGACTTCTCAGTTTCCTGGCTTAGTTTAGTGACCTTTGGTAAGGATGACTCTCATGTTCTTTTCAGGACCCATCCCCCACTGGTCCAAGCCTGACACCCAGCTCGTGCCTGTGGCTCGTAGTAGCTGTCAGCATGCGACAGCGGCCACCCCGGGCAACAGCTGTGAGAGGCTGGCTAAACCAGGCATGGGTATCCGATTTGGTGTCAAACCAAGAGGTAAACTAGGGTATGCCTACCCAGCATGTGAAGACAGGATTCGGCAGACTGCGCGGAAGAAATCATTCCTGATTCAACGGGCAAGACGGCGTTTACCTGCAAAGGGTTGTGGAACGTAATGAGCACGGCAAGGCACGTAGAGCGCCCTGGTCATCCACTGCACCTGTATTCGTCTCCAGTCGTCTCGACTTGTCTTGCCACTGGACTCAGATGGACTCAGGCGAGAGAGTGAGGTCGACGAATTGCGCAACTCTTCCTCACTTTAATCCAAGTCATCGCGCAAGTCATTCTTTCTTCTTCAGCTTAGTTTCAGAAATGTCATTGCTCTCATCAATCAATAAGCTGTATTTACTTTTGCCAATATCAGCTATCAAGTCAGTTGTGAAATATGGTGCACGTATATGTGACATAAGTGCTCTGCACTTAGTTCTCCTAAGCTTAAAGTTCTTGCAACCTTTGCTGTCACGAAAGTGTACCTTGCAGAGTTCACTTAAATGGTCAACAACGCCCAGCGAACAATGGCCAGCAATGAACAAAGACATGCATCTTTCTGTTTCTTTGACATCATCTTTCAGTTTGTCAAATGCAATTGTTGTTTGTCTTTATGTACTGAATGGTTGTTCGGCTTTCTGATGTTTCGTTGTATTCTTGTGCCTCTCAATATCATTTAACCTGGCTGCAATTGAACATTTGCAATATTTGCAAAAACACTTAGTATTATCCCCTTCTACTTTTAACAATCATTTTTGAAATCTCGTGTCACTGAGGCACTGTTCTCTGAAATGTTGACAATATTTCTTGCTCATGGTGAAACACAAATATGCGTAAATGAAAGGATAATGTAGACACCACAAAACTATGAACTAGATTACAAGCTAATATACTGACGTTTGGACTTGTCTGCAAGATGGCGTTCGCTTTTAGCTAAATCGTATTAAAGGGAGTTAAATTAGTTTAATATTGCGTGGTAACCTACTAAGAATGTCCAATCCCTAGCTTCAGTTCAAATTCGGCTTTTTAGTGCTCCCAAAATGATGTTTAAAGTAATTTTTAACCACCACCCCCCCCCCCCCCAAAAAAAAAACAAAAAAACAAACACACACACCAAAAAGCACTGTAAAAAAAGAATAAACAATTGTGTAGCACCAAATTCGCGCGGCCACGCCAACTGCAACATTTGGCACCAAATGACTCGAAAAAGCACCAAATATGGTGCGAAAGCGTCCAAATGGCAACACTGCCACTGTTTCTCTCTTTGTACGCAACAACGCTACAGATTGAACTGCATACTTCACCTGTCACCAAACTTGTATAACATCGACAAGAAGCGGGATTTGACCAGAAAGAGCATCACTGACCTGACCATGCTATGTCCCAGACTGCTCCGAGATGTAAGGAGTCACTGGCCACGCTAAGACATATAGTTATTTGTCATGTAAGGAGTCACTGGCCTCGCTAAGACATATAGTCATTTATCATGTAAGGAGCCACTGACCACGCTAAGACATTTAGTCATTTGTCATGTAAGGAGTCACTGGCCACGCTACGACATATAGCCATTTGTCATGTAAGGAGTCACTGGCCACGCTAAGACATATAGTTATTTGTCATCTAAGGAGTCACTGACCACGCTAAGACATATAGCCATTTGTCATGTAAGGAGTCACTGGCCACGCTAAGACATATAGTTATTTGTCATGTAAGGAGTCACTGACCACGCTAAGACATATAGCCATTTGTCATGTAAGGAGTAACTGGCCACGCTAAGACATATAGTTATTTGTCATGTAAGGAGTCACTGACCACGCTAAGACATATAGTCATTTATCATGTAAGGAGTCACTGGCCACGCTAAGACATATAGTTATTTGTCATGTAAGGAGTCACTGGCCACGCTAAGACATATAGCCATTTGTCATGTAAGGAGTCACTGGCCACGCTGAGACATATAGTTATTTGTCATGTAAGGAGTCACTGACCACGCTAAGACATATAGTCATTTATCATGTAAGGAATCACTGGCCACGCTAAGACATATAGTTATTTGTCATGTAAGGAGTCACTGGCCACGCTAAGACATATAGCCATTTGTCATGTAAGGAGTCACTGGCCACGCTAAGACATATAGTTATTTGTCATGTAAGGAGTCACTGGCCACGCTAAGACATATAGTTATTTGTCATGTAAGGAGTCACTGGCCACGCTAAGACATATAGCTATTTGTCATGTAAGGAGTCACTGGCCACGCTAAGACATATAGTCATTTGTCATGTAAGGAGTCACTGACCACGCTAAGACATATAGTCATTTATCATGTAAGGAGTCACTGGCCACGCTAAGACATATAGTCATTTGTCATGTAAGGAGTCACTGACCACGCTAAGACATATAGTCATTTATCATGTAAGGAGTCACTGGCCACGCTAAGACATATAGTCATTTGTCATGTAAGGAGTCACTGGCCACGCTAAGACATATCGTCATTTATCATGTAAGGAGTCACTGACCACGCTAAGACATATAGTCATTTATCATGTAAGGAGTCACTGACCCCGCTAAGACATATAGTCATTTATCATGTAAGGAGTCACTGACCACGCTAAGACATATAGCCATTTGTCATGTAAGGAGTCACTGGCCACGCTAAGACATATGGTCTTTTTATCATGTAAGGAGTCACTGACCACGCTAAGACATATAGCCATTTATCATGTAAGGAGTCACTGGCCACGCTAAGACATATAGTCATTTGTCATGTAAGGAGTCACTGATCACGCTAAGACATATAGTCATTTATCATGTAAGGAGTCACTGACCACGCTAAGACATATAGTCATTTGTCATGTAAGGAGTCACTGATCACGCTAAGACATATCGTCATTTATCATGTAAGGAGTCACTGACCACGCTAAGACATATAGCCATTTGTCATGTAAGGAGTCACTGACCACGCTAAGACATATAGTTATTTGTCATGTAAGGAGTCACTGACCACGCTAAGACATATAGCCATTTGTCATGTAAGGAGTCACTGACCACGCTAAGACATATAGTCATTTGTCATGTAAGGAGTCACTGACCACGCTAAGACATATAGTCATTTATCATGTAAGGAGTCACTGGCCACGCTAAGACATATAGTCATTTGTCATGTAAGGAGTCACTGATCACGCTAAGACATATAGTCATTTATCATGTAAGGAGTCACTGGCCACGCTAAGACATATAGTCATTTGTCATGTAAGGAGTCACTGGCCACGCTAAGACATATAGTCATTTATCATGTAAGGAGTCACTGACCACGCTAAGACATATAGTCATTTATCATGTAAGGAGTCACTGACCCCGCTAAGACATATAGTCATTTATCATGTAAGGAGTCACTGACCACGCTAAGACATATAGCCATTTGTCATGTAAGGAGTCACTGGCCACGCTAAGACATATGGTCTTTTTATCATGTAAGGAGTCACTGACCACGCTAAGACATATAGCCATTTATCATGTAAGGAGTCACTGGCCACGCTAAGACATATAGTCATTTGTCATGTAAGGAGTCACTGGCCACGCTAAGACATATAGTCATTTATCATGTAAGGAGTCACTGACCACGCTAAGACATATAGTCATTTGTCATGTAAGGAGTCACTGACCACGCTAAGACATATAGCCATTTGTCATGTAAGGAGTCACTGACCACGCTAAGACATATAGTTATTTGTCATGTAAGGAGTCACTGACCACGCTAAGACATATAGCCATGTGTCATGTAAGGAGTCACTGACCACGCTAAGACATATAGCCATTTGTCATGTAAGGAGTCACTGACCACGCTAAGACATATAGTCATTTGTCATGTAAGGAGTCACTGACCACGCTAAGACATATAGTTATTTGTCATGTAAGGAGTCACTGACCACGCTAAGACATATAGCCATTTGTCATGTAAGGAGTCACTGACCACGCTAAGACATATAGTCATTTATCATGTGAGGAGTCACTGACCACGCTAAGACATATAGTCATTTGTCATGTAAGAAATTACTTAGGTGTATCTTGACCGTTAGTGTAGAAGAGAAGATTTAACTTGACCATTAGGGTAGAAGACAAGATTTAACTTGACTGCTGAACACCCAACATTCCATAATAGAATAGGACGATTAAATGTTGACGGTGAAATATCTCACAATGCAGGGTAGACGAGGAAAGATTTAACTTGACCGTTAGATACCTCACAACCTAGGGTACAAGAGGAAAGGCTGAACTCGCCCGTTTCATACTCACACCACGACAGTGAAGAGACAAGGAAAGAACAGTCTATGGTATTATGAAGTAAACACGTTGTTCTGGCGGAATGGTCACTCAAAGAGCATCAATAACTCACACAGGTTCTGGAGGGCTACGGACAGACGGAGTCCGGCGCTGGTGCCTCGCTGACCATACCCGGAGACCCCAGCCTAGGTGAGTGGTACAGCACGTGCATTGATCACACTTTTACCTGCTTTCTGACTTCTCCAGTAGCTGTACCAGCTGGATGATAACTGTTCGAAACCATAGTTTTCTTTTTAAAATAGACTAAAGTTTAGTTTAGTTTAGTTTAGTCGACGGATCAACATCACGGCACATGGGTGTAAACCATAAGTTCTCCGTTCTACTCCGAACTCAAACCTGAGTCTGGAGAATCTCAGCTCAGTGCACGAACTCCGTAGCACCGGCGAGGATCCTGAAATACTTTGGGTAGATTTTTAACTCGACATTTTGCCCGGGCAGCGCCGTTAGGCTACTCTTTTTCGATTTCGAACTGCCAAGGGATGTTTTACGTGCGCAATAATACACATGGGCGTCCGATCTCATGACCCAGAGACCAGGGGAAATTTATTACTAGAAGTCCACGTGAAAAAATCTCGGCATCACCAGGGCTTGAACCCGGGACCTCCAGGACTCGAGACGGACACCATATCTCGAGACCACTCAGCCCCCGTAAAAATCTAAAAATGTCTGTAAAGTAAACTAAAATGTACAGATTATATCAAAGCTGAAACCTGCTACTTCATTAACTCTGTTTTCTTTGACGCCACTTGGGATGGCTAAAACATAAGTCGCAAATACTCTAATGATGAAAAGAGTGACATGTGACAGATTTATCATATACTAGAATATACAATGTGTGTGTGTGTGTGTGTGTGTGTGTGTGTGTGTGCGCGCGCGCGCTCGCGCATCTGTAGATGTATGCAATTATGTATCATTACCACCACCATCACCCTCACCATCATCATCATTATGCGGCATGCCGATAAGTGTGGGCGGTCGTGATTCTCCCAGGCCCTGGTACAGAAGCTTAGGCTCCCCACACCCACTCGCTTACCCGCAAGTGTGGGTAATGATCGGTCCGATCATCTGCTGGGGCTTGACACGAGATAAAATAGATAGGCATCAGATTTCACAGACAACTAACAGTTCCACTATCATTATGGAGTCATCGTGGTGCATTTGTTTCAACCAACGGTCCGACATGATCTACTGCCATTGTGGAATCATTGTAGAGTCATTGTGGAGTCATTGTGGAGCCATTTTGGAGTCATTGTGGAGCCATTTTGGAGTCATTGTGGAGCCATTGTGATGGATTTGTTTCAACCCTCAAACAAACACGATCTACTGCAATTGTGGAGTGATTATGATGAATATGTTTGTGTCAACTAACAGCAGCACCATGAGGAGGGGAGGGCCGGCTGACTTGCATGCACGACGTGTGCCTCTGAGGCGAGCAGACCAGGTGCGATCCACAACGTGGACAGCATGGAAGTGTGCAAACTAAGAAACCAGACCTGAGACGGAAGTTGTGAATTCCTAGGACTGCCAGAGTAACTGATACGATTGGCTGAAAGAGCCTAATGAAAATAGAACATTATATGCAGCAACAAGAAAGTCTCGAACAGCATTCTTTAGTAATGTGATGAGAAGAAAAGCATCGGAGAACTTTGTGACAACTGGAAAGATCAATTGGAAAATAGGCAGAGGCAGACAAAGAGAAATGATGCTGGATGGATTGAGACGGTGGCATGGAGTACTATCATCAACACAGTTGATCCAGAACACCAAAGACGGAGAGTTACGGGAGTCTCCGTGGCGAAGTTGTCAATCCGTCTGCCTCGGGTTCCGAAGGTTGTGTCTTCGATTCTGGGCCTCATCCTTCGGTTCACGGGTACATTTTTTCGGAGACTCCTGAGGGTCGTCGCTGGAGCTACGGAGTTATTGCTTTGTGCTGCGCTTTCCGCGCTGCGGGAAGAGACTGAGCCATATGGGATAGAAACCTGGTGCAATGACGTCGACCCTGTCGACTTTTAAGCGACTTTTGTTTTAAAACCAAAGACTAAGATCTGCTGAGAGACATGAATGCCTACGCCAGCAGGCTGGGCTCAAGAGAATGAAACAAGCCAGAATAGTATTGACAAATATCAGCAGAGAATTCTTTTGTACGCCGAGGGCACACTTGCATAAGGTGCTCACCGCATTATGTAACTCTTATAAAATAAAGATCAATCAATCAATCAATCAATCAATCATTGTTATAGAGAAAGTGGCAAGCGCTAGTGAATGGATGGTATGTTTTGTCTTTTGATCCAGAAGTAGTTTCCTGCCACGGGTAAGTGGTCCGTTAGCACCATGCCATGTTGTAGGCCGAGAGCAGCGAGGACTGTGTGGCCTATCTGTCCCTCAGTTTGGCAAGCGATGAGCCCAGGCGCGTTACCCGCGTGTGGCCTCGCTGATGATGTTACCGCAACAGCTGGTGATTGGTAAGTCTCCTCCTGTATCCAGGGGTAGGGGATCGGAGGAGCGGTTGGCAGAGTGGCTAAGAATGCCCGGCTCTTCTTTAGGATACCCGTGTCCAAATCCTCGGTAAGGTGTGGATTTATTTCTGCCGGGAGGTGGGGACGGGCACAAGGACAACCCTAACATGCACAGTTAGTGGCGACTGCACTAACCAGGCGGCCTTAATTCCTCAGGCTCAAGACCCCACCCCCAGTTTTATACCGCAACATACTATAAGCAGCAGATGACAGTTTTTGACAGTGGATCGGAAATTTGGTCTTTCGGATAAGGGCAGAAATCTTGGAGGACCCGCGTACGGGGTAAGCGCGTTAACGTTCTTCGGCAATTGCGAAAGAGCAGGTCAAGCTGGTGGCCGCCCAAAGATATTGAAAATCTTCCCATTAATATTTACAGCATGTGTGATGCTGTATCTGTGGCATGTTGGTTAGTAGGGGATCGGGTTCTTCCAGCTTTTGTGATTACTAAACGACCCACTTTAACCAGTACCTCAATGGGATCCTAGCGACGCTCACGAGTGTGCTAGAAATTGTCAGCCAGACACAAACAGGACGGTTTCAACATACCGTATAAATCCATCCATCCATCATGTGCCATGCCGATAAGCGTTGGCGGTCATGCTTCGCCATCTCATTCGATCACCAGAGTCGTGGATCAGCTCTGTGTTATTGTCTCGACCATGACACGTGGATTGTATAAATACCAGATACTAAATTTGACAGTTATGTCCTCTTCTGGATGGCCAACGACACGTCACTGAGTGAACAGTCTTCAACTGGAATTCAATCCACACTTCACTCACACATCGTACAATCCACACTTCACTCACACATCTCAATCCACACTTCACTCACACATCTCAATCCACACTTCACTCACACATCTCAGTCCACACTTCACTGCACACATCTCAATCCACACTTCACTCACACATCTCAATCCACACTTCACTCACACATCTCAATCCACACTTCACTCACACATCTCAGTCCACACTTCACTCACACATCTCAATCCACACTTCACTCACACATCTCAATCCACACTTCACTCACACATCTCAATCCACACTTCACTCACACATCTCAGTCCACACTTCACTCACACATCGTAGAATTCAATCCACACTTCACTCACACATCGTACTATTGACTAATTTCTCATTTAACGATACAGTTTCTTTCATGGACTTCTTCCCACCACATTCCACACAATCCCGACTGACTTTGTCGTCCCCTGAATTTCTGTCCAGCTCCTTTCGCACACAGTTTGGAATTCATTAATGAAATATTTTCTTCTGGGCTTACAACCACAACCTCTCACACAGTCGTGGCGATGAGCCAGTGCAGTGTATTCCCTGGACTTTCTTCCCCCACCTCTACCCAATCTTGGGAATCAATCAGTGAAGTGTTTTTCCCTGGCTTTCCATCCAGCACCTCTCACCATCATTGAAACCAATCAGTGAAATATCTCTCCCTTTCCTTCCATCTACCACCACTCGCACAGTCAAGGGAACCAATGAGTGAAGTGTCTTTCCCAGGCCTTCCATCTACCACCTCGTAGATGATGGGAATCAATCAGTGGAGTGTCTTCTCCTGGCCTTCCACCAACCAGCTCTCATATGAATCAATGTATGACTGTTTCGCATGTGTCTCCGACAGGTCACGTGGGTCCGCCGCTGCCCGGTTGCCACATCAAGCTGGTTGACGTCCCGGACATGAATTACTACGCCAAGGACAACTACGGCGAGGTCAGAGGTCAAACTTTCACGTTTACTTAGATTCATTTTCCCCTAAAGCCATTAATCTAAAGGTATATACTACTGAAAGTCTGTGCAGTAATATTACACCATGAATGCTAGAACGAACGAACAAACGAACGAACTATAGATGGGTGGTGAGTTAAGGACGTCCTACATCAAAGGAGTAGCAAAGCACCTCTTCTCTCCGCTAGCCTACAGGGCACCCTAGGAAAATGTGGAGCACGACCAGGATAGCGTGGAAACATGCACCAGGTAGTGGGATGAGTTTTAGACCAGCGGTCACACAGTTGTTGGTTATGGTCTCCAGTTGGTCACAGTAGACAGAATATCGTTCTGTGGAGACAATGGCCAGTCACCGACCAGTATGGGCAAAGCCAGGAAGGCAAGCAATTGCAGACTGTCTTCTTCAGAGATACTAGTTAGTCATGCGGGGTGACGGGATAGGGGTATCCCCTATCAAAGGAGAAAAAGCGGCTCTTTCCCTCGTCTAGCCTAGGGGACACTCTTATTCAAGGTAGAGTACCCGTTTAGCCTCACCATCGGGGTCACGTGAAACCATGTATGCAGGTGGTGGATGAAGTTCAAGAGCAGCCGACAGATAGTTGTCAGTTATGGTCTCCTTTTTCACAACGGTAGGTAGGGTATCTCTGTTTGGAGACAATGGCTACGGTCATTGACCAGTTTAGTCACTGCTAAGAGGGAAAGCAATGGCAAACTATCTTCTTAACAGATGCCATGAAAGTCATTTCGTTTTAGTTTGGTGAAACATGACTTCCCACATTTACCGGCATGGCACATAATAATACTGAGGTAATCAAACCCGAACATTCTAATTCATTAAATGTACATAAACTGCAATATGCTGATAACACCATTTTGATTGCATTTACAAAACATGAAACTCAGTTACAAGAAATGATAGATATAAAGACAACTTCAGATCAAAACAAAGGTCTTGGCCTTACTAACGGGAAAACAGACCTAATGGTAAATAGAAAGACACATATATTCTTCCCCAATATAACATCAAGATGAAAGGAACTAGTCTAAAACAAGTCTCTGTGTTTATTTAGGTGGACATTTCTATAACAGCAGATATAAGATGTATTCAAGAAGTTGAACTTAGAATAGCTCAAACTGAAGGCAGCTGCCAAAGGAGTAGAATGCAATAATATCGCTGTCAACCGAGGTGGGAAATAAAAGCGTTTTTCAGACCTACAACAAGGCAATCCTAATGTACGGAAATGTATCGTTATCAATTAGCAGATGTGTGAGACATTATGTGGAAGCTACAAAGGTTTAGTTTTATAGAAGAATGATGAGAACACCATTACAATAATATAAAGGGTAAAGAAGATTTCTTGAATATAACTCACACAGAGTGAGTGTTATGGACAAGTTGTCGGTGTTATTGACAAGTTGTGGGTGTTAGGGACAAGTTGTGATTGTTATGGACAATTTGTGATTGTTAGGGACAAGTTGTGGTTGTTAGGGACTAGTTGTGGTTGTTATGAACAAGCCGTGGGTGTTAGGGATAAGTTGTGGTTGTTAGGGACAAGTTGTGGTTGTTAGGGACTAGTTGTGGGTGTTAGGGACTAGTTGTGGTTGTTAGGGACTAGTTGTGGTTGTTATGAACAAGCCGTGGGTGTTAGGGATAAGTTGTGGTTGTTAGGGGCTAGTTGTGGTTGTTAGGGACAAGTTGTGGTTGTTAGGGACTAGTTGTGGTTGTTAGGGACAAGTTGTGGTTGTTAGGAACAAGTTGTGGTTGTTAGGGACAAGTTGTGGTTGTTAGGGACTGTCGTGTCCTCCTTTACAGTGTCGTCCCTGGAGTGAAGAGAGCCGACACCCACATTATAATATTTTTTCCCTCTCAATATTCTGGAGAATCCACCAGCTTCCGTCCAACACACTCCATCAGCCTATGGACACCTTTTCCTGTCACTCTCACACTGTCGTACTATGCCCCCTTCTCATACTTCCCCAACGCAACATACTCAACAACTCTTGCTTCTAGAAATTAATAAAGATTAATTTATTAAAATAAAAGTGTAACGTGTATGAGACGTGTATGCGAAGAAAATGTGTGACGTGTTCTATAAAGTGTGTAGACTCTGTCTCTCAGACATCAACTCAGTCAGCTGATCACAGCAAAGATAGACCACAGCACGGTACGTCAGAACATGTACTTCTCACCCGTTGCCGAAACCATCTTGCCGGATACTGCTTTGCCTCTGTAGACCTCTGGTAATCCAATTTCATGAACATCCGAAATAGACACCGGTGGTATTAACAGTTAATCATGGACCGGTTGCATTCTACACAATGTCCGTTCCTAACGTTCCTTAAAAAACTGCACAAGTCTTTTGTAGTGTGTACGCAGTTAGTTAGTTAGTTAGTTAGTCGACAGATCATCCTCGTTGCACATCGAACCATTCAGTCCATAAGTGCTAATTACTAATGTTAATTGTTACTGTACTAACACTAGGTACTCTTAGCCGGTTCTCGGTTCGTTACTACTGTCTGATGCTGTGTGGTGCATCAGTATGCATCACTCTCTTTGATGAATCAATTTCCTTCTAGCGTAAGTTACGTTTCTGTATGCAACTTTATTGACTCTTGAACTGGTGTTCTTCAGAATGGGTTTTTTAATTCTTCCCCAAAACTTGTAGAGTTTCCTTGGATCTGGTAGGGAACCTAGGATAGAAACAACACATCTGGTGATAGTACTAGTCACTGATCCCTTCGGCTGAGTGTAAGCCTATCACCTTGCTTAATGATCTTTAGCTAACTAGACTTAGTCACAGAGCCGATTAGCTACCCACCTAGAGTCGAATCAGGCTATGACAAAGAAAAAATATCAGCAAACAGAATGCGGAACCCCGCCCACCAGGGACACCTACGGGAAGATCCCAATTATCCCTCATTACTCAATTCTCAACTAGTAAAGCTTATCAACACTTCATTAATCTATTTTAGCTAACAGAGCCAAGTATCACTTCACTACTCTAGCTAGTTTCCACTAACAGTGCTAATCATCACACTATAGTTTAACAAGGCTACTGCCTAAAGTAATTATAACGAATATATTATAATAGGTTATACCTTAAATGGCACTACTGCAGTCCTATCAATCATATCTACATCTGCCATTATAGGCACGTGCAAAATTAAGTCACTAATTAACACACGGTAGATATTATTTCCACTAAGCACTGCAGTGCCCTGGCACTCTAACTAGAGCATTATTCAAGTCCACCCTAGTTGATCTCAACTCGAGTTTATATCGCAAACTACCAAAGTTGGCCACGTGACGTTATCCTTTACTCCCCCACACAGGTGGCACAGTGGCAAATCATCCCCTGTCAAGAACTATTTTCCTGGCTTAAATCCTGTCAAAGTTGTCAGTAATTGCCTAGATTCTCAAAACAAGCCAGCTAGTTTCTGTATACTCCCAACAAAGAGTTTCGATACCAAGCTGCCAATCATCTTGATGTGCCGGAAACCAAGAATTGACAGATGCACTGTTTTCCGTACTAGGTACTTCCGTTTTACATCTGCCCCTGTGATCTCACGGCTTCCATCTGCATTCAAATGTTGACAAACTTGTCAATTTTCTGTTCCGTGGTGACAATCCCAGCAGCCATTTTCGTCTGATGTCCGGCCGTATAGATGACAAACGGAACCATTCCATATCCTAAGCTGACAATATATGTGATTCTACTTGTTAATGAACTGCCAACTCTGTGTATCCATTCCTACTCACTCACCACCAAATGTGTATATGGGCTGACACGATGTAACCTGTACAGCTGTGTTTACTCTGTTAGTACGACTGTTGTGGCCCAGAAATTATACGCCACGCAAACGTCGGTATTATTATCTGGGTTAACTCAGGGCGCTCGTGACAGGGACTAGTTGTCTAGTTGTGGTTGTTATGTACAAGCCGTGGGTGTTAGGGATAAGCTGTGTGTCATCATCTTGCTCTTATCTAGGTAACTGAACACGGGTACATACAGGCAACTATAAATCTGTTCGCTATGAGATCGAATATTTATTGTATTGAATATACAGTTGGCGCAGTGGGTTAACAGCCCGCGCTATATTATCTTACATATCACAGATAGTTAAACATCAAACACATAGTTGTCATACAACAATCTAGCACACTATCTAGCCTATGTATATATATATCTATGAATATCTATTGAGTCCCTCTCAGGCAGGCCTTGTTGCCTCTCTCAAGTCCGTCTGTCCTCTGCCGGTCTCCTCGTGTTCTAATTCGACACGGGCGGTAACTCTGTCCGAGTTCCTCGTGGACCCCGCATTAGGCGGGCCACATCAGTGTCCACGGAACCATGGACTCGATGACCAGCTCTTTCGAGAAGGTTCTAGATTACTCGGGTCCTGAGCGACTCGATGCTATCCCTTGGGCTGGAGTTGCAGCCCTCTAATAATATATCTGAAGGTGAGGCGGTGACAGGATCCCCCCTCCCCCCTGATAATGATTTGTTCTTGGGTAATTAGATCTGTTCTAATTATGTCACCGAATCACATAAAGTTGGTGTTTGTAGTTTGGTGGATAGTAACCTGGTAACCTACCTACTAGCACTAAAACTCATGTATTCTATCATACAACACTTCTCTGATTTGGTGAAGAGATCCCTCTGTCTCTCGTGTGCTTAAAATGCTTATCTGACCGAAGTTACGTGACGTTTTAGTAGTTGTATTTACAACCCGCCCTTCTCATAGTACCCGAAATGGTACCAAGACAATTAACCTCTGTATTAAAGAGGGTTAACAAGACCGAAGTCCTGGCTAAATAAGTACACCTTCAAATCTTGATCTGTGTGTGTATTTCCATACACTTTTACTCTCGTATGTTATATAATCCTAAATATGTAGTTACCTTGTTCTTTTATCCCCCTCAGACTACATGTGTCCCTGTTGGCTTGTTAGTATGTTGACTAATAAGTTGATGTTTCTAATAAAGTGACTGTATTTTAACTTGATAGTGTTGAGTTTTGAGGTTTGTGTAACGTGTGTGCTGAATGTGTGGCGTATTTCCAAGCGTCACGAGTTGGGATAACCTCAATCATGAAATACTGCACTGTGTGCAATACATGATCAGGCATTCCAAGTAGTGGTGCTTAGATGTATCCTAACTGCTAAACTAAGTATATTACACTGACTACTAACTTAACCTCACTATTAAACTAAGTATTACACATGTATTGACAAATTAGACAAGTCATGCAATTTTGCATGAAAGACGCAGACAAATTACAATAAATACGTTTTGCGTACAATTTGTCCGCCAAGTGTATCGTTCTCTCATTTAATCCTTTCACGCAGTCATTCACTCACCTTTCATTCACAATAGTATTTGGTTAAAATATATAATTAAAGTTGAGGTAAGTGTTATTGCCCTTAGAAAAAATGGGCTAGGCGATATTTGCCCTTTAAGAAAATATGTACTTTTTGTACGATGAATGGAAAATAGGTTATAATTTACATAGAGACAATTTTATAGGACGGTTCTTTAGCCTATGAATGGCAACGCCTGTAATATTAAAGTAGAATATGTACAAATTACAGGTTAACACAATTTATATACATCATTAATGCAAATATAATACATATTTAATACTAACGTAATTAATTAATTAAATAACTAAATAAATCCAACGATGATGTGCGCGTTGTCCTCCTGTCGTTAGCGTGTTATGCCATGAATGTCAAAGTTAGTATGGTTGTCTCTTGAGTGTTGTAGTCGATGTCGTTCTGTTTCGGCTGTTTGCAAAATTTCGTAGCAACAGCAAGTATGGATTGTTTCAATGTTCCGTATGAAATATTACAGTATTCAGAGTCAGTTCACTGGTTGATATTATTGGTTGAAACAAACACAGTTACCGTTTCTTGCTGGAATCGTTCTAGAGCTTAGGCACTTGATAGTATAGTTCTTAAGTATAGCTCTTAACGTATAGATGGTCTTAATGTATAGTTCTTAATGTACCATGTTCATGGGTGTCGTAAGTAACCTAATCATTGAGAGTACTCTAGCAGGTGTAGAGTTACACTGTTATATGCAACCGACTAAAAGTATCACAGTTTATAGTATGGCTAATGGTTGATGTGATAAGAGTAATTCTACTGGCGCATTTGTCTGCCGTGATAAAAGGTCAGCCATAATATTATCGGTGCCCTTGATATGGCGGATTTCGAAGTCGAAATCTTGAAGTAGAAGACACCATCGTTGTAACCGGTGGTTTTTGGGCGACCCATGGTTAAGGACTAATAATGGCGAACTGTCTGTGAGGACCACAAAATGACTCCCCAAGAGGAACTTAGATAATCTCAATATACAGAACAATAGGCTTAAACACTCCAATTCCACTGTGGCATAACGAGTCTCAGCCTTCTTTAGTTTGCGGCTCACGTAGAGAATCGGGTGTCGTACGCCATCCACTTCCTGCATTAAACATCCTCCTATTGCGATAGCGCTAGCATCTGTGGTCAAAATAAAGGGTAAATTTATGTTGGGTAATCGTAAGACTGGTGGATTAGAAAAAATATGTTTCAATCTACACATTGCATCATCTAAGCTGGTACTTTTACAAATTTTTGATGGATGATCTTTAGTTAACATATCAGAAAAGACTGAGGTGAGTTCTGCCCAATGTGGAATGAATTTAGAATAATAGTTAATAAGACCTAGTAGACTTCTAATCTGTTTCTTTGTGGTAGGCAATTCTAGATTAAGGATCTTGGAAACAATTTTATCATCAGTCAACAATTTTCCTTCAGAAATTCTATGACCAAGGAAGTCTATTTGTGTATAACCTATTTCAACCTTGGAAGGTTTGATAGTAAGTCCAAAAAGAGAGATTTGGTTGAAGACTTGTTTCAGGGTAAGGAAGTGAGAAGTCATATCAGAAGAATGGACGCATATATCATCAATATAGGCTACTACATCTTTAATTCCGTGTAATAACAATCTTGTTAGTCTCACAAATGTGGCCGGTGCGTTTTTCAGGCCAAAAGGAAGATATAGCCATTCGTACAAACCGAGAGGTGTTGCGAATGCTGTTATATGTCTACAAGAAGGGTGTAGTGGAACTTGCCAATATCCTTTCGCTAAATCGGTCTTGGAAAATAAGGATGATTGAGCCATATTTAAAATAAGATCTTCACAACTGTTCATTGGCTCTGCATCCGTTGTTGTTCTTGTATTTAATACTCTATAGTCGATGCACAAACGGATTGTCTGGTCCTTCTTTTTCACCAGGACAATCGGTGAAGAATATTGAGACATCGATTTTTGAATAATGCCATTCTTCTCTAAATCTAAAATTTCTTTATCTAAATTAGATCTGTAATGGAGAGGAATAGAATATGGTCTACATTTGACCGGTCTCAGATCTGTCAGCACAATTGAATGTGTTATTCTATCAGTGCGTCCAGGTTTGTTGGAAAAGATAGTCTTATAGTCGTCAAGGAGCGTCAAAATGTCTTGTCGCTGTTGTTGTGTCAAAGTGTCAGAGATATGTATGTCATTTATACTCCCGTCGTCAGTCATGATTGGTACAGGGATTTCAGTATTGTCCACGTCTGTCTGATTTATCACAGATGCTATTGTTTGTAAATTGTCTTCAATGTCATTGTCGTCGTCGTCGAGATCAATCGTCAATATGTCGTCAAATTTGTCGTCGTTGTCGATATCACAGATTGTCGGTAATGTCCATATGTCTTCGTCGTTTTCGTCGTCGTAAGCGTGTGTCGTTAACGATGCTTCGTTTGTCGAGGTGTCATTTCGTTGGGAAATTGTCGTTTCGTCTCCGTCACCAGTTCGTTGCGTCTGTTCATTTGTCTCATTGTCCTGTCTAGCATAGTATGGTTTCAACATATTTACATGGAATATTTTCAACTTTCCATTTAAAGAGATTGCAGTAGGGTTATTCCTCTTGACCAGTTTATGACATATATCACAAGATGTACAAAATGTTTTAATGTCTTGGTCGAACTTTGGCCAATAAAACTGGGTCAGGACAATTGCCCTGGTCAATTCGTATCCCATATGACCTCCAAAAGGGGAGTCATGGGCTATTTTTAGCACTTTGTTTCGATGTGTTTGTGGTAACACTATTTGCTGTATCGTGGTCTGATGTGTTGTGTAAAATCTAGTTAAGATGTTGTTCTGTAGCCTAAATGTCCACGATGCGTTCTTAGCTAATTTTGGTTTAAGTCCTACTAACTTAAAGTATGGTGCAAGTGTTGTATCTGCTTTCTGTTCATTTCCAAAATTGATGTTAGTTGAGTTTGGCGCTACTATTTCTAATGATTCCTGCAGTTGGTCGGTGTTGGTTTTATGGGTTGTCTGTCGTGTTATTGCATTTGTGTGTTGTGTGTTTTGTTGCACATTTACAGGCATGGTACTTGGTAGCTCGGTAGCATCCTCAATTCGAGGTTTTAATTCGGTCGTATCGCTCATAGATTCGACCGCCCCTGCATTGTACACCTCGGTAAATTCTTTCTGAATTACCTCAGTGGTTGTCTCCCTTGGTATTTTGGCAGCTTGAGACAAGCAAGAATGGTGTTTCTCTTTCGCATCGCTGTTTGTGTGGTGGATACCGTGTTTATGCTCCCACTCTTTGATTTCCTTTTCAGAGCATGGATGTATGTTGGGTAAATTACCAAGTATAATATCAGCGACTGGATTGTCAAGGACAGCGCACAATACTTGTCCTGATATGAACGGTGTTTGAATTTCGACCAAAGCAAGGGGGTATCTCTCTATAGTACCTGAGAATGTGCGACAATTCACATGTTTGTCTGTGTAGTCTTTAGTGTCTATTAATGTTTTCTTAACCCCACAGAGCGTTGCGCCGGAATCTCGAATTAATGTGCACTTTTTGTTGTTAACAAACCCTGTAGAAAAAACTAGCTTGCCTGTATATGATAAGGCAGCGTTAGCTGTTTCATTTGAAATAGGGATCGTGTGGCCACAATGTAGTGTTGTGTCAAGTTGGAACTTCGTACAGGTGTTGCACTTACTGTCTGTAATGGTGTTAATAATGTGTACAGCATTCCCAAGCTCGCTTTCGTTGTCGTGTTGATTATCACATTCATTCAGTGATTCGAGCTCTTCGTCAGACGACGTTTCTACTAGTGCAGCATTGGCCTGTTTCAATAACTTACGTCCATCACAGAGGCGACTATAATGGCCAAAACTTTGGCAAAAGTAGCATTTGACCGCTCTCTGGTAAGCGTTGCGCTTAGCCTTCTGCTTCTCCACCATCATTTTGAGGTGGGTAGGATAGGTAGGCGATTTGTCGCACATAGAATAAGTGTCGTGACTGAAACCGCAATATTGGCACTTCGCTACTTTACCGACATTGGGGCGCGGTTTAAATTTACCCCCTGTTTGTTTGGAGTATTTGGTGTTTACTACTGCAGCTTCTGTATCGTTGTGACTTATGTTCAGCTGAAAAATATCCCTATTTGCTGTGAAAAATGCATTCCCCTTTGCCTCTATTTCCTGAATACTCTTACAGTCCATTTGTTTTAAGAACTTGGCAAAAGGTGTGGGGATGGTGCTAACTATTTTGTCTATAATAATAAGCTCTTTAAGTTTGTCATGGCTATTGTTGGTTTTAGCCGAGTTGATCCATTTTGTGCACACGTCTTGGACTGTACTGACATAATCTATAAAGGTTTGGTTTGGTTGTGGAGATAATTTGGCAAATTGTTGTTGGTAACCTGCAGTATCTAAAGAAAAATGTTGGAGAATGCGTTGTTTTAGATAGTCATAGTCTTTTCGCATTTCCTGTAGCACTGTCTCTATTACTTTTAGTGGTTCCAGAGCTAAGTTTCTCATTAGAATAAATGCCCAATCTGATTTTATGATCTTATGATGAGACATGAGACACTCAAAATTTTCTAAGTAGGCGCTGATGGAATCTCCTGAGCAGAACGCCTTCACGAGGCCTTTATACTTATTATATTTTTGTTCTTCCTCTTTGCTTCTTAGCTTATTTATTGATATTTCTGTGTTGGACTCAATT
Organism: Cepaea nemoralis; assembly: GCA_014155875.1. Classification (NCBI taxonomy): domain Eukaryota; kingdom Metazoa; phylum Mollusca; class Gastropoda; order Stylommatophora; family Helicidae; genus Cepaea; species Cepaea nemoralis. Next base: position 221,892 of record JACEFZ010020901.1, on the reverse strand, counting down.
TCCATTTGTTTTAGTTTCACTTGTGTATCAGCATTCAATTGGGCTTGCTTGGCCGCCGCGTCGAGCTCCATTTGTAATTTCTTTTCTGCTGCCTGCATTTGCATTTTCTTTTCTTCTGCCTCCATTTGCAATTTCCTTTCTTCTGCCTCCATTTGCATTTGCTTTTGTTTTTCCTCTCGTTCTATCGCTCTTTCTTCCCGGGCAATGTTTTCTGCGTGCGTTTTCTGTGCCCATTCTGACAGTTTCTCTTCTTTATAACCTAACTTTATTCCTTGCTCAATGCACTTATCTAAGCTAGACATTTTGTGTTTTACTTGTTTGTAAAGTTTATAGAGTTAAATCCCTTAGAAAAAAAATGTTGTGTAGTCGAAAATTTGGTTAACTCTCTTAATTATTAATGTGTAAATCAAAATGCAAGGTTATGTTGGTGACAAGGTCATGAATATGCAAACAAATCAATATGAAACAAAATGATACATTGATGGAAGATGAGAAGTACAGCTTAGAGTTGCAATGGGTATGATGTGAAACTTAGCTTTCAATCCCAGAACTCTCCGATATTGTCTTGTACTCTCGTCACTGTTGGAAAGGTTACATAGGTTGCACGCGGCACTAGTTGCGGAACAATCTGCTTGTGGAGTGAGAAACTATTAGTCACAGTCAAAAAAAAATGTCAAAATAGTAACATGTCAAAAATCGTTTACAGAATCAAAATAATGAGGCACACTGCGGAGGCAATGGTGAGACGTTGCCGAGGGACTCAGATTAATTCTATTTTATCGCTAGATAGCTACTAATTTATTTGTAAAGTTGTAAAGTTAATTTTTTTGATTTAAACAAATCAATGTGTTACCAAAAATCAATGTGATATGATTAAATAAGTAATTTTACATGGCAATTAATAGCTCTTTCACAAAACATTTTATGCCAAAACCGGAAAACTAGCCCCCAAAAAGCCTGTCATCATCTTGCTCTTATCTAGGTAACTGAACACGGGTACATACAGGCAACAATAAATCTGTTCGCTATGAGATCGAATATTTATTGTATTGAATATACAGTTGGCGCAGTGGGTTAACAGCCCGCGCTATATTATCTTACATATCACAGATAGTTAAACATCAAACACATAGTTGTCATACAACAATCTAGCACACTATCTAGCCTATGTATATATATATCTATGAATATCTATTGAGTCCCTCTCAGGCAGGCCTTGTTGCCTCTCTCAAGTCCGTCTGTCCTCTGCCGGTCTCCTCGTGTCCTAATTCGACACGGGCGGTAACTCTGTCCGAGTTCCTCGTGGACCCCGCATTAGGCGGGCCACATCAGTGTCCACGGAACCATGGACTCGATGACGAGCTCTTTCGAGAAGGTTCTAGATTACTCGGGTCCTGAGCGACTCGATGCTATCCCTTGGGCTGGAGTTGCAGCCCTCTAATAATATATCTGAAGGTGAGGCAGTGACACTGTGGTTGTTATGGACAAGCCGTGGGTGTTGTAGCGAAACCCCAGTGGCCCATGTCCTCATACCTATCCGCTCAATTCCTTCGGAGTGGAATTCTCTGGGTTACTTTCATAACCCGAGCATTTGACACGAATACTTTGTAATCTATCTGTTCTTCGGGAAAACCCAATGGCACGCCTTGCACCAAATATGACCTAGGGTAATGGTTGGCGTGAAATGTCCGTTGTCAACCTTGTCGGTTGTTGTCGGCACAATGTATTGAAGTTTTAAAGAATTTTACAGATAAAGTGCCGCATCCTACTGCTGGGGAATGAAAGGTAATTTAGATTAATTGGTCCTGCCAGACATGGGCATATTAAGCTTGGTCGTCTCAAATAATGAGACGAATTGGTGAAACGGCAGTCTTGCCAATTTGGCTAAGCGTCTAGATCTGGGCATGGCGGGGGAACAAATCGGGGTTATCCTTCTTCCTATGGCTTTACCTCTGTTTAGTGTTCTCTTTCATTTGAATATAAACATTCTATAGCTATGGCATGTCGAGGGGAGGGAAGGGCTCCGTGGGGACCGGTTCCACCCATCTGAGTTATATCTTCTTGAGCCAGAAGAGGCGATCCACTGTGCTATCTCTTTCGTCTTTCGGCTGATTGGGGGGGGGGGGGGGGCAGGTGGACCGGGTGGTTCCTGGTCGATAGGAAGATGTTGGGAGTATAAATGGACTTCCCTGTCTCCCTGAGAGAACCTGAACTCATCTGAATGTATGGGTTATGTGAGACACGGCCGATACATTGCGGTGACAGCTCAGACAAGAGCGGCGGCCGGACAGGGTAGTTTCCTCTTTCCTGTTCTTGCTAGGGATGGGGGAGGGAGATGCACTGCGGTCCATACAGACCCACTATTATGATTAGTTAAGAGTAGGAAACATACATAATTACGCACACTACTCCACAATAGCTTTGTAGTGAGAAAGGCAAGGTTTGCAAGTGAGAGGTAAGCCTGAGAAGGTATGTGCCCAATATTAATAAAGGCATGGTATGAGTGTGGAGAGGAGTGTGGTATGAAGACAATTGAATACTAGGTAATTGTATGTATTTTATGTATGGCAACCGACATGCTGAGACCATTGGAATCTCCATGCCGGCTGTATATGAAGTTTACACCAGAGGCTCTCAAAATTGTTTTAACTTTACAGGATCCTTCTTTTGACGGCGAATATAGCCGGAAGTTTCGACAGAGCATCGACATAGAACATTATGTTTACTAGGAAGTCCCTGCTGCTGTTGGGCTATACCAGATAGAACCACGGCGGGCCCGAACGAATACTTTCAGAACACCTCGGCAGGCTTTTCGTTGAGCTGGGATCGAGTATGTTTGCATTCTGGGCTAAATCCCGCCTAAGTCACTGACACACCCGGGCATATATCCTATTTATTCTCCTTGAGTATTTCCCCATCAAAATTGTACCACGTGATCCCAGGGCACTTTCCCTAATCATTGGACACACTACATTCGTGTATGCCACGGAAACTTGGAATCCTGGATCGATGGAACCTTGTTGTTCGAACAACCTACGCGGGAAATAAAGACCAGGGAACTTGCTGTGAGGTGGTGGTGAATTCATGGGACAATATGGAAAACGATGATCTAGGATATTTATATTTGTGTTGATATTGTATGGACTAGTTTTCTCTCTAGATTGTGTGTAGATGTTTATGAGTTAATCGCCAGATATTTTTCTGTGCTGTTATGTATTGAGTTATTAAATTTACAATTACAAATATGTTGAAGAACGTCATGTTGTATGCGTGTCAGCCAGAACGACCCTGCAGGAAATAGGTCCTGAGGTCGAAAGAGAGAGTGACAGTGAGTCCGGGGGAAACGGAGGAGGGTTGGCAAGCAAAGACCTATCCCAGCCAGGGCTATAGAATAATATTGAAATATTGTTACATAGTTACTTGGGACCCTCCACGTAGCTTGTTACAATTTCTGGGGGCACGTCGCGGGATATTTGAAATCCTGGTGGAGGTCTGGCTGATATAGTGATAGGGGACAGATATTCTTGTCTACTATCAATAGGTTCTGCCTACCGTACCTGGCTATTGTCTATACTCTTCCTGACACAGACTGACCGACATACGACGTGGTGTGGTCAGGTAAAATAACCAGTTGTGTACTAGAGATTGAAATTTAATATACAATTATCTCTTCCCTTACCCTCTGAATGTAAGATGGCATCCGCTAAATTTAATGTTGCCGAAGTACAGGCTAAAGGTCGAGAGATGGGCTACGATGGTGTAGAGTTACAAAAATATGTTCAGGAAGTTGAAAGAGACTTCAGACAGGCTGAGCGCGAAGCTAGGAAATTTGAGATCGAGCGTGAAGCTAAGAAAATAGAAGCTGACCGCGAAGCTAAGAAAATAGAAGCTGACCGCGAAGCTAAGAAAATGGAAGCTGAGAGCGAAACTAAGAAAAGGGAAGCAGAACAGGCCGTCAGAGACCATGAGTTCCGCATGAGGGAGTTGGAGCTTAGAGCTAAAACTGCCAAGGAAAGCGAGGGTGCAGTGGGAGGCACAGTTCTACCTGACTCAACAACTCCTAGTGGTGGTCCATACCAGGCAATGAAGTTCCCTTTGCTCCCGTTCGATGAACACAAAGAGAAGATCGACCAGTATCTTCAAAAATTCCAGTCGATGGCTTTGGCTATGGGACTGGAACGTGGGAAATGGAACTTGAAACTCTCGCAGGGCCTGAGGGGGACCGCGTACGAGGTCTATTCAAGGTTGCCACCTGGTATGGAGAATGACTATGAGGCTCTGGAAAAAGCATTATTGAAAAGGTTCCAGATGACAGCCCATACATACTGTCAGCAGTTCAGAAAGTCCAAGAGAGAGCCAGGAGAGATGTTCGCAGCCTACAGCGTTAGACTTAAGTCTTACCTTTTGAAGTGGATGTCATTGGCTGGATTTGCTAACGACTATGAAAGTTTAGAAGAATTAGTGGTCGTGGACCAAATGAAGAGAATGATGCCTAAGCCATTGCAAACCTTCTTGCTTGAAAATGGGGCAGAAAGGTTAGACATAGTCAACACATTGGCGGAAAGGTATGTGCTAGCTCATGGGGATAATGGGGAACTGTCACAACCCAATCCCCGACCACCAGACACATGGTCTGTAAAGAAGAAGAACCCTAAAACAGCTCACACCAAGAAGGAGGATCCTTTCGATAAAGTTCCAATTAAGAAACCCTCTGGTAAGAGTCCACCTGGATCTCCTAAAAGAAAGTGGAGTGAAAAGTGGTGCGCCTATTGCAAATCTCCCACACACAATACGGCCGATTGCCGGCGCAAACAGAAAAACTCTCACTATGCTGCCTGTCTTGTATAAACCGGGGAAGGGTCTAACAAGGAGGTAGAAGGGAGGGGTCTTGAGAACAAAGATTCAGAGAAACCACCAGTAGTAGAAACGATACTTGTGAACGGACAACCAGTTGAGTGTCTCTATGACACAGGTCTGCAGTTTGAGGCTGTAATTTCATCACACTTAGTGAGCCCAGAGCAGTTAACCGGGGAATCTATTGAGATTCAAACGGCGACAAAGAGTGCGGTGGCGATGTCTCTTCCAATTGCGAAGGTGGACATCAAATCAAAATATGTTACCGGCACTATACAGGCAGCCGTTCTGCTCGATCCTATCTTCCCAATGATCTTGGGTTGTCGCTACGTCTTTCTAGGGATTCCAACCGAACCCATGTACGTAGGGGCGATGCAAACCAGATCTCAATCGGAGGATGAGCAGACGCCAGCCTTGATCGTGAATCCCTTGCCTGGGGAGTTACGAGCTGCTCAAAGCCAGGATGCTACTTTGCAACCTTGCTTCAACCAGTTGCCAAAAAGTTATGACCCACCAAGACGGGGTCAGTATTATATGAAGAATCGGTTACTGTACCGGAGAGCCGGAGTGGAGGAACGCCAGCATGGACAGCTGGTAGTTCCTAAGGCTTATCGGGAACAGCTTCTTCATATGGGACACACCATTTCTTTCAGTGGACATATGGGTGTCGGGGCAACTCTCCAGCGCATTTCCTGCCATTACTATTGGCCATGGATGACTGGAGACGTGCGTAGGTACGTCAAGTCGTGCCCAGAGTGTCAGCGTGTGGCACCAAACCACTGGACGGCTCCGGTAGTCTTGGGTGACATGCCCATTATGAACTCTCCTTTCGAGAGAGTTGCCATCGATCTTGTTGGTCCTCTTCCTCGGACTAGGAAGAGGAATAAGTACATTCTCACGATGGTGGATTGCTGTTCCATGTGGGGTGAGGCGATACCTTTGGCCACAATCGACTCTAAGCGAGTGGCTGATGCACTGATGGAGACCTTTACTCGGTTGGGATTTCCCAACCAGATCCTAACGGACAATGGGTCTCAGTTCTGTGGTAAGCTGATGGAAGAAGTCTTTCGTATCTTCCAGACTAACCACATTCACACAAGCCCGTACCACCCTCAGTCTAATGGGCAAGTAGAGAGGTTTAATGGTACATTGATGACCATGCTTCGGAAGCTGGCTCAAGAGAAACCAGACAGATGGGATGAGTATATCCCAGCCGCCTTGTTCGCCTATCGGGAGGTTCCCCATGGGTCGACCGGGTTGCCACCAGCCACTCTACTATTCGGGAGGCCAATCAAGGGTCCCTTAGAAGCCCTATTGAGATGTTGGACAGAGGAAGAAACTTCCGAAGAAGTTGTATCCTCATATAAATACGTCGAAGAGTTAAAGAAGAAACTCCAGACGGGTTGGGCTTTGGCAGCTCAGAATCTGAGGGCGGCCAGAAAGAGACACGCGGCCTACTACAATAGAAGGACGAAAGATAGGTCTCTTAAAGTGGGGGATCGGGTTGTGTTGTTACTTCCAGTAGGTTCCAATAAACTCGAGATTGGTTGGCAGGGGCCTTTCCCGGTGGAAAGGGTTGTGTCCCGTACCAATTATGCTATCCGGATCAGGGGGAAATCTAAAATCTTCCACATTAACCTCCTCAAAAAATATGAGGAACGATCCGATGGTACTTCTCTCCCACTCATGACTATGGCGGTCGCGATGGAAAATGAATCGGGCGAAGACGCGGATAGGGAGTATCCTTTACACCCTGGGGAAACCTATAAGGATGTACATATAAATCCTGATCTGTCGACGGAAGAAACAGAACTGGTCATCCGTTTGTTGGAGTCCCATTAACAGATTCTTACCGATCGTCCAGGGCGGACAGGGTTGGTCGAGTTTGATATGACTCTGACTACCCAAGACCTCATTCGCCAAAAAATATATCCAGTGCCCTTTTGCGAAAGAGAAGGCCCCTGGAAGCCGAAATCCAGAAGCTTCTGGATGATGACATCATAACTCCTTCGACTTCTCCTTATAATGCCGGGGTTGTCTTGTTGAGGAAGCCAAGCGGGGAGCACCGCTTATGTATTGATTACAGGCATTTAAACAGTTGTACGACATTCCAAGTGGAGCCGTTACCAAACACAAATCAACTGTTTGCCAGATTAAATAGGGCAAAGTACTTTTCAAAAATCGATTTAAGCCGGGGATATTATCAGATCCCTGTGAAGCCTGAGGTTCGGCCCTTGCTCGCTTTCAGTACTCCGAGCGGCCATTACGAATTTAAGGTGATGCCTTTTGGGCTGAGCAATGCGCCCAGTGTGTTCACACGCATGATGAGAAAGTTATTAGACCCTTTAAGGGATCCCTCTGTCGTCTCGTTTATGGATGATATTCTCATCGCGTCTGACAATCTGAAAGATCACCTGAAATCCTTGGAACAGATCTTCATAAGATTGAAAGAGGAGGGGTTAACTGCCCGTCCAGCCAAATGCATGATTGGCTATCACTCCTTAGAATTTCTGGGACATACTATTACCCCGGGGGGTTTGGTACCGGAAGAAAAGAATGTAGAGAAGGTCAGACTCGCACCCCGTCCTAAATCCAAAAAGGATGTTAGGTCTTTCTTGTCTCTGTGTGGGTTTTACCAGAAATTTATTCCGAAGTTCAACGAAATTGGGGCACCGTTAACCGAAACCCTGAAGAAAGGATCGCCAGATCCTATAGTCTGGACCCCGAGCTGTGAAGAGGCTTATGGGAAGCTGAAACAGGCTTTGGTGGATAGGCCAGTCCTGCAACTCCCAAATTTGGAGAAAACGTTTGTTCTAAGAACCGACGCGAGTAACATAGGGATTGGAGCAACTCTGTTGCAGGAAGGGCGAGAGGATCCTACTGTGCTATGTCCGGTGGCATATGCCAGTAGAAAACTGTTACCCGCGGAACGGAATTACTCCACCGTCGAACGGGAATGTTTGGCTCTAGTGTGGGCGGTACATAAATTTCAACCTTATCTGTATGGAGGACCGTTCAAAGTGCAGTCCGACCATCAACCTCTGACGTTCTTGGCAACTTCCAAGAAACTGAACGCAAGGTTAATGAGATGGTCATTGCTCTTACAACCGTATCAGTTCACGGTCGAATACATCCCTGGAAGGGAGAATGTGGGAGCGGATTTTATGTCACGGCATCCTATGGTCGAAGGTGAGGGGGAGGTAATTCGAACAGAACCTCTGGCAGTTGAAAGTTCGTAGGGTTCGACTTTCTTATGAGGGGGCCTATGTAGCGAAACCCCAGTGGCCCATGTCCTCATACCTATCCGCTCAATTCCTTCGGAGTGGAATTCTCTGGGTTACTTTCATAACCCGAGCATTTGACACGAATACTTTGTAATCTATCTGTTCTTCGGGAAAACCCAATGGCACGCCTTGCACCAAATATGACCTAGGGTAATGGTTGGCGTGAAATGTCCGTTGTCAACCTTGTCGGTTGTTGTCGGCACAATGTATTGAAGTTTTAAAGAATTTTACAGATAAAGTGCCGCATCCTACTGCTGGGGAATGAAAGGTAATTTAGATTAATTGGTCCTGCCAGACATGGGCATATTAAGCTTGGTCGTCTCAAATAATGAGACGAATTGGTGAAACGGCAGTCTTGCCAATTTGGCTAAGCGTCTAGATCTGGGCATGGCGGGGGAACAAATCGGGGTTATCCTTCTTCCTATGGCTTTACCTCTGTTTAGTGTTCTCTTTCATTTGAATATAAACATTCTATAGCTATGGCATGTCGAGGGGAGGGAAGGGCTCCGTGGGGACCGGTTCCACCCATCTGAGTTATATCTTCTTGAGCCAGAAGAGGCGATCCACTGTGCTATCTCTTTCGTCTTTCGGCTGATTTGGGGGGGGGGGGGGCAGGTGGACCGGGTGGTTCCTGGTCGATAGGAAGATGTTGGGAGTATAAATGGACTTCCCTGTCTCCCTGAGAGAACCTGAACTCATCTGAATGTATGGGTTATGTGAGACACGGCCGATACATTGCGGTGACAGCTCAGACAAGAGCGGCGGCCGGACAGGGTAGTTTCCTCTTTCCTGTTCTTGCTAGGGATGGGGGAGGGAGATGCACTGCGGTCCATACAGACCCACTATTATGATTAGTTAAGAGTAGGAAACATACATAATTACGCACACTACTCCACAATAGCTTTGTAGTGAGAAAGGCAAGGTTTGCAAGTGAGAGGTAAGCCTGAGAAGGTATGTGCCCAATATTAATAAAGGCATGGTATGAGTGTGGAGAGGAGTGTGGTATGAAGACAATTGAATACTAGGTAATTGTATGTATTTTATGTATGGCAACCGACATGCTGAGACCATTGGAATCTCCATGCCGGCTGTATATGAAGTTTACACCAGAGGCTCTCAAAATTGTTTTAACTTTACAGGATCCTTCTTTTGACGGCGAATATAGCCGGAAGTTTCGACAGAGCATCGACATAGAACATTATGTTTACTAGGAAGTCCCTGCTGCTGTTGGGCTATACCAGATAGAACCACGGCGGGCCCGAACGAATACTTTCAGAACACCTCGGCAGGCTTTTCGTTGAGCTGGGATCGAGTATGTTTGCATTCTGGGCTAAATCCCGCCTAAGTCACTGACACACCCGGGCATATATCCTATTTATTCTCCTTGAGTATTTCCCCACCAAAATTGTACCACGTGATCCCAGGGCACTTTCCCTAATCATTGGACACACTACATTCGTGTATGCCACGGAAACTTGGAATCCTGGATCGATGGAACCTTGTTGTTCGAACAACCTACGCGGGAAATAAAGACCAGGGAACTTGCTGTGAGGTGGTGGTGAATTCATGGGACAATATGGAAAACGATGATCTAGGATATTTATATTTGTGTTGATATTGTATGGACTAGTTTTCTCTCTAGATTGTGTGTAGATGTTTATGAGTTAATCGCCAGATATTTTTTCTGTGCTGTTATGTATTGAGTTATTAAATTTACAATTACAAATATGTTGAAGAACGTCATGTTGTATGCGTGTCAGCCAGAACGACCCTGCAGGAAATAGGTCCTGAGGTCGAAAGAGAGAGTGACAGTGAGTCCGGGGGAAACGGAGGAGGGTTGGCAAGCAAAGACCTATCCCAGCCAGGGCTATAGAATAATATTGAAATATTGTTACATAGTTACTTGGGACCCTCCACGTAGCTTGTTGCAGGTGTTAGGGATAAGTTGTGGTTGTTATGGACAAGTTGTAGGTGTTAGGGACAAATTGTGATTGTTAGGGACTAGTTATGGTTGTTAGGGACTAGTTGTGGTTGTTATGGACAAGCCGTGGGTGTTAGGGATAATTTGTGGTTGTTATGGACAAATTGTGGGTGTTAGGGACAAGTTGTGATTGTTAAGGACAATTTGTGGTTGTTAGGGACAAGTTGTGGTTGTTAGGGACAAGCTATGGGTGTTAAGGACAAGTTGTGGTTTTTAGGGACAAGTTGTGGTCATTAGGGACAAGTTGTGGTTGTTAGGGACCCTGTGGCGGTTGGGGACAAATTGTGGTTGTTAGGGACATGTTGCGGTCGTTAGGGACAAGTTGTGGTTGTTAGGGACACTTTGTGGCTGTTGTCGACAAGTTGAGGTTGTTTGGGACAAATCGTGGGTGTTAGGGACAAGTTATGGTTGTTGGGATAAGCTTTGGTTGTTGGGGACAACTTGTGGGTGTTAGGGACAAGTGTTGGTTGTTAGGGACTATGGACAGCAAAGGAAGTAGATGAGTTGGCACAGTGACACGAAAGATGCAAATTGGATGGACTTACCAAGCAAACAGAAATCAGTTGTGTGTTGAGGAATGTATGTGTCAGAGGACAGAGGGTACCTGTGTCTATGTTTCCTATTCAAGACATATGACAGTTTATGATCCGCTGATATAAAATTCCCATATTCAGCATTTTATGATCTGCTGATTTATTCCCACATTTGAATGTTTACGATCCGCTGATTTATTCCCAGATTTGACCGTTTATGATCCGCTGATTTATTCCTATATTTGACCATTTATGATCCGCTGATTTATTCCCAGATTTGACCGTTTATGATCCTCTTATTTATTCCCAAATTTGAATGTTTATGATCCGCTGATTTATTCCCAAATCCAGTTGCCTTTGGCTTTATTTGGGAAAACTGAATTTGGTACCCAGTGGCATCTAGAAGAAAGTGTTGCATGATCCTATCGTGAATGTACTGATAATTGTTCCTTAGTTCTGTAGGTATTGATTCTATTACCTTTAATGGCTCCCCACTGAGGTTTCTCATGTAGATCATTGCCCAGTCATCCAAAGGTATTTTCTGAGTCTTCAGTTGAAATTCTATATTCTCAGTCCATGCAGAAATTGAATCCCCTACGCTATATGGTTTGATAAGGCCTTTATACTTACTAAACTTATTCTGTTCTTCTTGGCTCTTTTGTTTGCTAGAGGCTATCTGTATGTTTGAATCTACCTCCATTTCCTTCATCTTTAATTTAGTTTCTGAATCTACTTGTATCTGCTTCTTTTTGGTGGCATGATCTAAATCTAGCTGTTTCTGTTTGGTAGCTTCCTCTACTTGTTTCATCTCTTTTTGATGTTGCCTTTCTAATGCTCTTTCGTCTCTCTCTAGAGCTAGATTTTCTCTCTGTTTCTTCTCTCTGTCGAGCAGTTTCTTCTCTCTGTCGAGCTAATTCTTCTTTATATCTCTGATCTACCCACTTCTCTAATTTCTCTCCAGTGTGGCCCATTTCTTTGCCTGCCTGGATACAATCATTTAGTGACGTCATTTTGTGGCTTTATGTTGGTTAACAATGATATCACAGTAGTTTTACACAATGGTTTGTAGTTATGTGTTAGTTATTTACATTCTTTCTGAAATAAAGATGCATGATTAACATAGTGTATATCAAAATATTTCAAAAATATACTCATCTAATTCTTTGGAAAATACGGTTCTTGGGATGTTCCACCGCTGTCTTCCCGACACACTAAAATGATCGACTTGAGAACAAAACGGATGCTTCTGTTTAGTAGAGCATCAATACTTTAGAAACATGCATGTGTTGTAAATACATGTTTATCTTTCATGCGGCTGATGAATGAAAAATGTGATTTAGATAATGATAAATGATGTTAATGAATGAATGTTATGATTGTCTGAATGATTGTCATGATTCGTAAGATGATTCGTCAATATGACAGTCACTGTCGTCTTGTATTCACTTTCTAACTAGTTTGGTATAACTACGTTCTAAGGCTTCCGTTCAGTAGCTAATATATTCACTTTGTACAAAAAGAACTTATTTTGCACAAATATCTACCTGAATAGATGGATGGTGACATTGATGGCTGTATAACACAAAATGAAATGTACACGATGGTTTGCTTGATAATTTAAATTCATATTTGTATACATTATCATTACTTTCAGTAGAATAACACACTTTCTTAAATTTTCATAGACTAACACAATTTGTAACTTAAACTTCCTTCATTGTGGTTCAAGCTCCACAAATGGTATGATACAAATTATCACGTAGTAATGGTGTTAATCACTCACGTTATTAACAAAACAAAATTATTTCTGCCATTTTATGCCAAATACGTTATGTTACTTTTAGATATTTTCACACAGAAATAATGTCGAATGGTGCCTGTTTACGTTGGTTCAGAGCCGTCTGATACCACTTGCCTGTTGACGTTGGTTCAGGGACTTCTGACACCAATTGCCTGTTGACGTTGGTTCAGGGACTTCTGACACCAATTGGGGTCCTGCCTGTCAGCAACTTGCTTGCGACAGGTCTTTCAGGACTCCCCTACTTTTGCACCACACGAAATAACAACTCGTGTCATTTGCAAAAGGAATGCAATTTATTTAGAGCTAGCGATAAACAAGCTCTGCGAGCGGAATACTTCATTGACAATAAACAGCATGGTACGTTACATAGATGCAATGAAGAACTGATAATGATACTATTAAACACTAAACGAAATCTAAAGCCTAACAATCACTATTGTCTAGAAACTTATAGCATTCGTAAGGAACACGTCTATTCTCTAGCTGTCTCAGTCCTGGTCTGTCCTCACGCAACTCATTGCGTGTTCAAACACGGACGTTGGATTCTCCGTGCGCTGGTGAGTCTTGCGTGCATAGTGGTCCAGCACGCTGGCCAGCTCACTCGAGTAACCTCGTACTCCACGGTTACTCGTTGAAGCGAGTTTCCCAATGTCTTGGGGAAACCCTCGCTCAGCTGTACTTAATGCTCCCTTGGTTGACACAAGTGTGTCCCGTTGTGAAGCTATTTATAGCGCTGGTGTCTCTCCTGTCTGGTGTCTTCTACTAGACTGTCTTAGCTCTATTACTTATAATCTTAACTCTCTAAACACTTATTGGGATTTTGACAATGATCCGCTGATTTATTCCTAAAGTTGAATGTTTATGATCCGCTGATTTATTCCCAGATCTGTGTCAAATCAGACTACATCTTCCGGGAATATTACCTAGAGCCAGAGAAGACAGCCGAGGCTCTAGACAGTGATGGCTGGCTGCATACCGGAGACATCGGCACCTGGACGCAGGTAGGATACGTCGTGTGTGACACCGCTACCTGTGGGTGGACAACATCAAGAGATGGGTTAGAACACCGCTACCTGTGGGTGGACAACATCAAGAGATGGTTTAGAATACCGCTACCTGTGGGTGGACAACATCAAGAGATGGGTTAGAACACCGCTACCTGTGGGTGGACAACATCAAGAGACGGGTTAGAACACCGCTACCTGTGGGTGGACAACATCAAGAGACGGGTTAGAACACCGCTACCTGTGGGTGGACAACATCAAGAGATGGGTTAGAACACCGCTACCTGTGGGTGGACAACATCAAGAGACGGGTTAGAAGGAGCCTCTTTGAGTGCACCGTGAAGGCCCGGCACAAAGAATATTGGGGAACGAATACGGCCGAGATCAAATGTGGACTGACACATGATGATGATGCTGAAACATGCAGACTCCAACTGCGGTATCTACCGCGTGATTCTCTTACTTTGATCTATTCCCACAGGTGCTCACCCAGTCTATTCCCACAGCTGTTCCCCCAATCTATTCCCACAGCTGTTCCCCCAATCTATTCCCACAGCTGTTCCCCCAATCTATTCCCACAGCTGTTCCCCCAATCTATTCCCACAGCTGTTCCCCCAATCTATTCCCACAGCTGTTCCCCCAATCTATTCCCACAGCTGTTCCCCCAATCTATTCCCACAGATATTCCCCCAATCTATTCCCACAGCTGTTCCCCCGATCTATTCCCACAGCTGTTCCCCCAATCTATTCCCACAGGTGCTCATCCAGTCTATTCCCTCAGGTGCTCATCCAGTTTATTCCCACAGGTGCTCATCCAGTCTATTCCCACAGGTGCTCATCCAGTCTATTCCCACAGGTGCTCATCCAGTCTATTCCCTCAGGTGCTCATCCAGTCTATACCCACGGGTGTTCATCCAGTCTATTCCCAAAGGTGCTCATCCAGTCTATTCCCTCAGGTGCTCATCCAGTCTATACCCACGGGTGCTCATCCAGTCTATACCCACAGGTGCTCATCCAGTCTATTCCCACAGGTGCTCATCCAGTCTATTCCTACAGGTGCTCATCCAGTTTATTCCCACGGGTACTCATACAATCGATTCCCACATATGTTCCTCCAGCCTATTGCCACATTTGCACCTTAGCCTATTCTAAATGGTGTTCATCAAGTGTATTCACATATGCGCACCTTTAGTGTATCGAATTTGCTGGTCCAATCCATTCTCATTGCTGTTCTGCAATTCCTCGACGAAAGCAAATCAAACAGGCTGAATGTTTAGATTAGAACACCGATACAAGTGCATGTCTGCAGCATGTGATTCTGATACCTACATAATTGCAGCATGTGATTCTGGTATCTACATATCTGTAGCATGTGATTCTAGTATCTACATATCTGTAGCATGTGATTCTAGTATCTACATATCTGTAGCATGTGATTCTAGTATCTACATATCTGTAGCATGTGATTCTAGTATCTACATATCTGTAGCATGTGATTCTAGTATCTACATATCTGTAGCATGTGATTCTAGTATCTACATATCTGTAGCATGTGATTCTAGTATCTACATATCTGTAGCATGTGATTCTAGTATCTACATATCTGTAGCATGTGATTCTAGTATCTACATATCTGTAGCATGTGATTCTAGTATCTACATATCTGTAGCATGTATGATTCTTGTATATACACACGTTTTGATGTTTCTCTTGCTACGGAGCTCGCGCACCCGGCTGACACTCCTTGATTTATGTGAGGAGACGTGAGCACTCATGGAGATATCCAAGTTGATTGAACAAGATTCTTGAACACAACCTCTCAAACCCGGTTATTTCAAAAAAGAAAAAAGAAAAAAAAAACGGAAGGAAATGCAACATGAAGTATGAGGAGATGTGCACTACAGAACCCCTCAGTGGTGGCAGGGAAGCACATCCTGTCGCCACAGCTGAAGTCCATGGTTTGATTCCCCAGTGAATTATCTCACGGGTCAACATGGTGTGATAATTCCGAGGGGGTTTCAAATGAAAACCTTAAATGTTGTTTTTTGGGTGAATATATTCCGAAAAAGTTAATAACAAATGTATAATTTTTCAGTGTAGTCACCACTGCGTTGAATGCAAGTCTTCCGGCGCCGATAAAGTGCTTGGAATCTCGTAGAAAAATGGACTCTGCGTCACTACTCGCTGTACCTGACCCGGCCGAGAACAGCCTGTCACAGTAGTCACGCTGTTTTAAAACTTCCTACTCTACCCACACAGCTGCTGGACTGACAGGCATGCATAACCATACTGGACCTTCATTCGCCGATGAATTTGTATAGGTTTCACCCCCTTACTGATAAAAGAAAAACTGATAATAAACCGCTGTACCTCTTCAATGCATGTCAAAAGTGGGGTGGTCATCTTTAAACTGCCCTTATGATTCACCGTGTTCGTCTGTAACGTGATGTCACGTACTTAACCATCTTGACATCTTTAACAACAATATTGACAGGTTACAAGACAATGGCATGGTTATTGTAATTTCTATCACACTTTTAAGGTTTTCATTTGAAGCCCCCTCGTATAAATGTAAGTAGTAAGCCGGTCTCCCTGGCCGAGGATTTAGCAGCTTTCTCCGTAACCCTGAATACTCTCGTGGTTGACGTGAGCGCACGAGAATTGGAAGCGGTTCGAGTTGCGCCAGTGACTTATTAGAGTATGGAACCGGTCGCTCAGAAAGCAATGGCAAACTACTGAGCGTAATCTTGCCAAGAAATCAACAATCAGCTGAAAGATGCTGATGTTGACAGCGATGTCATGTAAAGGATATGAAAATAAAAATAGCGTTAAGATAGAAGAGGAAAGACTAAACACGACAGAAAGGCTTCTCTTTACTCAAGGGTAGACTAGGAAAGACTAAATAAGGTCGAATAATATCTCTACACACAAGGGTAGAACAGGAAAAAGAAAGTGAGACCGTAAGACATGATAACTTTATTGCCTAAGTGAAGACGAAGTGTAATGAACGAATGAGTTCTATACCTGGCTTGTACGTGATTTTACAGAATAAATCTTTCTTTTACATACCTGCTTTACGCGTGATTTTACAGCATATAGGCTTTCTTCTATACATGTTATGTATGTGATTTTACAGAATATGTTTCTTTTCTATACCTGGCGTGTATGTGATTTTCAGGATGTATGTTTCTTTCCCAGATTGGAACTCTGAAACTAGTGGATAGGAAAAAGAACATATTTAAGCTGGCGCAGGTAGGAACATACCCGTGTTTACTGTACGGAAGATCTGTGTAGGTGTAGCTGTGATACATTAAGAGGTACTCACACAGCAGACTATCATACTCTTCTTTTAATTCCTGTCTTCACAATCCCATCGCCCATCAGCCGTGAGCGTAGATATTCTACACTGCTCACTCTCTGTAGTTTCTCTCCTGTGGTAAATATTTATGTTTGTTGTCGTTGTGATCCGTTGTTGTTGTTGTTGTTGTTGTTGTTGTTGTTGTTGTTGTTGTTGCTGCTGCTGCTGCTGTTGTTTTGCTGTTTTTGTTTTGTTTTGTTTCTTGTTTTTGTACAAATTTATGTTTGTTGTTGTGATCCGTTGTTGTTGTTACTGCTGCTGCTGCTGTTGTTGTCGTTGTTGTTGTTGTTGTTTTGCTGTTTTTGTTGTGATTATTGATATCGTTAATGTTAGAGCTCCATTGTCCACTCTTATTTGAATTGTTGGAAGTGGGAACTGGTTATGACTTTATTCCATTCCGACAGACATACATCTGACTCACTTCATAGACATACACCTAACTCGAGAGACATACTACTCATTTCGATAGGCAGACACAACGCTATTCAGAAGGAAAGACAACACACTCATCCTGATTGACAGATAACACATTCATTCCCATAGACAGATAACACATTCATTCCCATAGCCAGATAACACAGTCATCCTCACAGACAGACAACACAGCCATTCCCATAGACAAACAACATAGCCATTCCCATAGACAGACAACACATTCATTCCCATAGACAGACAAAAAACATATTTACAGACAGCACAGTCATTTCGATAGAGCGATAACACTCTCTTTCCGATAGACAATAACTCACTCATTCAGAAACACAGACAACACACTCTTTCCGATAGACAGACAACTCACTCATTCCGATGAACAGACAACACACTCATGTCGTGTGAACTCGCCAGCTATCCGCTCGGGTGGGCAAAGGTAGGGAGAGCTTCCCCATAGCCACGAAACATTGGAGACTCACACATTGCAGCGTTAATGATCTTAAACGACAACTAGTATAATAAACATTCCCATATGTATGGTACGTTACTCCTTCCTTAGGTATTTATTTTCCATATTAAAAATTGCCTTAGCGAGTCATGTATTATTGATTTTTGTTCATGCGTTTTAATGCATATTGTTCTGTTGTTGTCTAAGATTAGCTTCATAAGTGATGTATGAATTAAATAACGTGTGAGAGGAAAGAGAGAAGGACAGAATGTCAGACGGGTCTGCTGCCCAATTCTTAACCCTTTGCAAATAAAGTTTTTTCGTTCGTTCGTTCGGTCCAGGGGGAGTACGTGGCAACAGAGAAGATCGAGAACGTTTACCAGAGCAGCCCCCTCGTTGGACAGATCTTTGTGGACGGAGACAGTCTGAAGGTAACATTCTTGACATTCAAAACAACGTACTCCCTTGGTGAATTTTAACAAAGGAGACATAAATAAGTTTTAGGATTGATTGCCTGGCATATTTCGCTGCGTTCCAGTGTGCCACCAGAAAGATTTCACAGTGACTGCGATTACGTGGGGGATACCATTGCTCCACATAGAACAGTATCATAGAACTTGTGTGGTTCGTATTCCAGCCAAAATATAATTGAGCCATTCACTTCATACTATAAATAATTCTGCAGTATGCACGTGACGATGTTTGCTAGGCAATAAATCCTGCAACCTATGTTTGAGGCTTCTGTGTTGACAGTATTAAAGTAGACGTTTATGGCTGTTGTCTGGGAATGTTTCAAGCATTGTACGCCGGCAGATGGCTTTTCCATGGATAGTTCTGACCCCTATCGTCTGACAGAGGAACAGCACTAGAACACTCATTACGGCTGCATGTGCGTTAGTGTTTATAAGGAGAGACATCAAGAAACATCTTACGTCAGAAATGTGGTTTCTCAGACAACATGCACCAGAATGCGATAGTTCTTCACGAAGCATTTGAAAATCTGCAAGCTAGTTGCAGAAAATTCACACAGACAATCAATAATGGTTAGAACAATTATGAAGACAAATAAATGTGAAAACGTCATGATAACTGAGAATCATGATGTGAAAACTTTATAACTGACAATCCTGATGGGAAAACTTCATGATCACTGAAAAAATGATGGTACCATTTCATTATAACTGACAATCCTGATGGGAAAACTTTAAGATAACTGACAAACTTTAAGGGAAAACTTTATGATAACTGACAATCCTGATGGGAAAACTTTATGATAACTAACAATCCTGATGGAAAAACTTTATTATAACTGACAATCCTTATTGGAAAACTTTATGAAAACTGACAATCCTGGTGTGAAAACTTTATGATTGCTGACAATCCTAATAGGAAATCTTAATGTTAACTGACAATCCTGATGGAAAACGTTATGATAACTGACAATCCAGATGGGAAAACTTCATAATAACTGACAATCTTGATGGGAAAACTTAACGATAACTGACAATCGTGATGGGAAAACTTCATAATAACAGACAATCCTCATGGGAAAAATTTATGATAACTAACAATCCTGAGGGGAGAACTTCATGATAACTGACAATCCTGATGGGAAAACTTCATAATTACTGACAATCCTGATTGGAAAATAACCAGAGGAAGCAAAGAGATCAATACATAGAAGATACACACACACGCTGAAAGATAAACTGAAGGATAGTTTCGCTCAGATGCACGAACTCCGTAGTACTGGCGAAATTCGTGAGAAGAAAGGAAACTCCTGGTTTACATCCTGACACAAAATATTGTACGCAAGAGATGAAACTACCCTTCTCTAACTTGAAAATGAAGCGGTTACGAAAAATCACAATTCGGGTGCTTTTGCTTTGACCACAAACAGCCTGACTATGGAAGTCATGGCAGTAAGTAAAGCAATAACATGGCTCGAAACACAGACCTACATTCGGGCATGCTTCCTTAGTGACCCAATGAGTATGCACAGGAAGATAAAGGTGGGTTAGATCCGAAGATAGTGGTTGGTGTCTCTGGTGCGGTCATGGCTGGCAAAGGTTAATTTTATTGTCGTGCCAGGGCAAGCAGGGTGTACAAGGACGTAAGCAGGCTGACAGGCTTGCAGGTAAGGCTACTTTGAAGGGCGGAGGAGCAATGGACTAGGCTGACATACTAAATTCTCTACGAGAAGAAAGACGTTTGCGAGAACCAAGTGAGGACTCCGAATCTACAAACATATATACAATTGAAAGGGTTTGTATAGGGAAAACTATAGTGTTATGTATTTTACATATAGTTTGATTTAGAGCCTATGGCAGTTACGGGAAGTTTGAATAAGACGATGTATCATCCTATGGTGTTCAGTCAGTTAACACACTAATTCCTCGGCAGACGTGTCTCATGGCTGTAGTAGTCCCTGATGTGCTGTACCTGGAGAAGTGGGCGCCCAACAACGGATTCCCGTCAGACTTGAGAGCATTCTGTGAGCACAAGGTAACTACAATCGCACGTGTACATGTATCTGATCATGAAGGTAACTTATATCACATATGTACACGTATCTGATCACCAAGGTAACTTCTATCACACATATAAATGTATCTGATCATGAAGGAAATATCTATTACATGTGTACATGTATCTGATCATCAAGGTAACTTCTGTCACACGTGTACATTTATCAGGCCATCAAGCTCCACACGCTACAGTAACACAGCTGTTTGTGTTTATTATCTAATGTCTTGTCTAGGATATATGTTATACCACGGGTCACCAGGCAAGAGGATTTGCTTGGCTGCACCCGGTCCAGTCCTCGACCTCTCTCGGCGTATCAGCCAACCGCCTGTCTGAAGTCCGCACAGAGAGAGCACCGGCTCTATAACTCAGGAAACGTCTCCAAAGGAGTCTTCGGAAAATAGCAATCGAAAACGAATGTCCGGAAACTTGCCTACAACCTCCTGCGCTCGATGCAGACGAATTAATTACTTCACTAGGTGACCCCGTTATTCACCTTATAACAACATGTAGACATAATTACGATTAGTTTGCTATCAGGGGAGAAGTTGGTTTCTGTGACGAACGTTGCGTATACTTAGGAGGACCATGAGTAACTAAATGATTGCCTGGAACAGGCTAAGGAAAGTAGAACGTTATTATATAAGAAATAGACAAACAACTTTCTCTGGTCATAAGAACAGAACACATTGTTGAACGTCGTGACAACTGGAAAGATCAGCTGCGAAAGCAGCAGAGGAAGACAGAGGCAGATGATTCTGGATGGTCTCAGGTGATGGCATGGAGGGAAATGATCACTGATTCAGAACACCAAGGACCGACATCTGCGAGAAGCTATGATCGCCCACGCCACCCTACAAGGCACGTTAGGACGATGAAACAGAATTAGATTTTTGTCCTGATGTCGTGATGGTTTATTGGGATTTCCTGTGTGATCTATATTTGTTTTTTTTTGTTTTTTTAACCGGGTGTCACTTGACTGGTGATCTGTTTTGTACTACAGCAGCTTCTCCACGCCAGTAGATTGTCATGGTGCCAATTGTATTAAGCTTAGTTGATCGGGATGTCGTGTGGTCTTACAAATATCCCACCTAAAGGCGGTTTGACCTCGGGATAGAGGGATGGCTGGCTGGCTAATGCACTGACCACTTCACAACCTCGGCTTCAATCTGGGCAGACCCACGTATATACGACTTCCTTCAGTAGATGGCCAGTTGTGAGATGGTTTAATGCCCCTGAGGTGCAATGATTGTGAATACACTTATGTTGTCCCTGCAAGTCATATTATCTCACACTACAGCAATGAATGCCAATTACAATCAGTCTATGACGTGTTCTTCTCTATACCCCAAGCTTCGTGCCAGACTGCAGCAAGGGTCACTCATGTCCGGCATTATCTGTCCTGCGTCCATCTCCAATTCCTCCTTCCCCACCCCCACACAAATGGCCAGCTACTAGTTAGTGCATCAGCTGTCTCGCCGCCTTTACACGACATCTTTGTCTCCCCAATTGGTGGATAATGTGATTTAGTACGAAAATAATAACCGTGTGGTGGTAGGGGTTAAAGTAATAACGGTGTGGTGGTAGGGGTTAAAGTAATAACGGTGTGGAATTTAAGAAGTTAATTTTCAGGCAGAAGAAGTAAATTTTATTAAGAAGTACATTTGTGGAATTGAAAGAGTTTAAGTAATAAATGTGGGGTGCAAAAGGAGTTAAAGTAATAACTGTGTCAGGGTGAAAGGAGTAAAGTAACAAATGTGTGGTGCCAAAGCGATGGAAGTAATAACTACATGAGGCTGTAAGGATTAAAGTAACAACTGTGTGACCCTAAAGGAGTTAGAGTAACAAATGTGTACTGATAAAGGAGTTAAAGTAGTTATTTCTGGGAATTGAAGGTGTTTCTATAACAAATAAAATAGAATACAATATTGCAGTATAATTAGTATTATCTTCTCGTGATTAAACGATAAGTCTCGGACCTCGGGAAGCTAGCCTTGGTAATCTTCTAACAACATTTACCCACGGAAATAGTGTCGCAACAAGGATTTAGCATATTTCAACTCACTGACATGTAGGCATGCTCCACCTCTATATTGACAGGACGCCAGGGCTGTTGTCCTCAAGGATATGCTGGCCCAGGGAAAGAAGGCAGGACTGCAATCCTTTGAACAGGTAGATTAGTGTCTGGCCTGTTTTGCTTATATTCTTTATGACTTAATGATTTTGAATAACGAAGACACAAACCATATATAGTACGATTTATTGCCTGGTACATTTCGCTGCATCTCGTCAGGTACTTACTGCAGATGTCATACAACGTAGAGTAAAATAATTAGATTCATCGTTCAAGCTGTAGCCTAGTAATAGCAACAGTAGTATTATTAATTGTAGTAGCGGTGGTAGGAGTAGTAGTAGTAGTAGTAGTAGTAGTAGTAGTAGTAGAAGTAGTAGTAGTAGTAGTAGTAGTAGTAGTAGTAGTAGTAGTAGTAGTAGTAGTAGTAGTAGTAGTAGTAGTAGTAGTAGTAGTGGTGGTGGTGGTGGTGGTGGTGGTGTTGGTATGAATAGCAGAATTATTTGTAGGTGATCTATCGTTTATTATCACCATCATCATCGTCATCATTACCATCGTCCTCCTAATCCTCATCATCTCAATATCATCATCGTCATCATTAGCAGCAGCAGCAACTTCAGCAACCTGGTCACTATCATCACCATTGCCACCGCGATCATCAATATTACCCTCCTCTTTTCCCTCATAAGTATCACCATTACCGCGATTATAACACCTATCATTGTGTTGCTTCCAGGTCAAAGACATCCACCTGGAGTGGAACCCATTCACAGTGGACAACGACCTGCTGACGCCCACCCTGAAGAACAAACGGCCAGCTCTCAGAAACACCTACAAGCTGAAGATAGAAGAGCTGTACGCTAAACACGGACTTTAGCACACGTACACACCTGTACACACCCGAGAACACCTTTACACACATGAGAACACCTGTACACATTCGCTTGCCATCATTTCTTGCACTTTTTCTAATTTTTAATTTGCCATATCGTTTGTCTTTTATACTGTCCGTCTGTTTGCCTGTCTTTTTTGTCCGATGGCCCGCCTACCATTCAGTGACTTGTTCAGTCAGTTTGTCTGGCAAACTATCCATCGATCTGTTTCTCTAACTATCTGCGACGAATGGGTTATGAAAACAAACCGCACTCGAAACATAGCTAGGGGCGAATTGAAACCAGACCACACTGCGTTAGTTTCCATACAAGGGCATGAGTGCCTATCGTTCAGAAATAAATGGCAGAATTTTGAGCGTAAACTTGCCAATAATTAACAAATAGCCAAATACTGGGGTTTGTCTGCGTTGTCCTGTAAAGGTTGTACTTCTGACTTTTATCTGTCTAAATATCCATCACTCTGTCTGTCTATCAACATGCCTGTCTGTCTGTCTGGTATGGTATCATAAGCAAACATGGATTTTCCATGTTTCACTTCACAAATGCAGGTTGCACGTAAAAAAGAAATACATTCGGTATTGATGGGCACTCATTGTGAGCTAAGGACAAATAGAGCATGGAGAACCCTGCCATGTATATAGTCTCTAGTGCATGTCATACACGTGGCAAGTGGGCCACATGCGGCTCTTTATGGTGCGGCCCGCGACAAGTCCAATTTTCTGATGTTTCGATGCTCGTCTTGTATTGTTATGGTCACAATACACAATATTCCTTCATATTACCAAATATTCCAAATTGATTCGACTGCTTACAGTCCCTCGGTTTGATAAATATGAAAAACAACTATAATCTAGAACTTAACAAAACACAGCTAAAACATATCGATCGAAAAACAATCGCATGTTTTTACCCCTACTGCCGCATACATTATATTTATTCAGATTTTTGCTGTTATTTATGACAATTTATTACACGTATTGCTGTTACATAAGGACATTTGTTACATTTGTTGTTGTAATGAATGCTTATATTGACCAAACTTAATAAATAAATGAAATACTGATAACTGTGTAAATACGTAGAGTTTCAATTCTATAGTATATAATTTTACAAGCTGTATGTTATTTCTGTACTGCTGTAACTCAGCAATTCCTTGGATAATCACAAATAGCGATCTGATCATTTTGAGGAAGGCTAAGTAGCAAAGACGATGTATGGCAAACATTAGAAAGAAGTAGTCTTCGTTGTTTGGTCTCTAGTTTTGCTGTTGAAATAGTTGAAGTTATTGGCGAAACAGTTGAAGTTACCGATGGAAGAGTTGAAGTTACTGATGAAACAGTTGAAGCTACTATAAAATAGTTGAAGTTACTGATGAAACATTTGCAGTTACTGATGAAAAATTTGAAGTTACTGATGAAACAGTTAAAGTTACTGATAAAACCGTTGAAGTTACTGACACAGAACAACCAGCTGTGTTTTCTAGAACTTGTGACGCACTGTCATGTTTATGCAGAGTTACTTGTTGCAATGCACGGCAGCAGAACACGGAAGCACATTTGTGAGAAGATAGAACATGTTCTGTGGGATTATGATTCCAAACTGAATCAGATATTTTAACCATCACATACACCAAGATAGTTTAACCATCACATATACCAAGATAGTTTAACCATCACATATACCAAGACAGTTTAACCATCACACATATCAAGATAGTTTAACCACCACATATATCAAGATAGTTTAACCATCACATATATCAAGATTGTTTAACCATCACATATACCAAGATAGTTTAACCACCACATATATCAAGATAGTTTAACAGTCACATATATCAAGATAGTTTAACCACCACATATATCAAGATAGTTTAACCATCACATATATCAAGATAGTTTAACCACCACATATATCAAGATAGTTTAACCATCACATATATCAAGATAGTTTAACCATCACATATACCAAGATAGTTTAACCATCACATATATCAAGATAGTTTAACCACCACATATATCAAGATAGTTTAACCATCACATATATCAAGATAGTTTAACCATCACATATACCAAGATAGTTTAACCACTGCATATATCAAGATAGTTTAACCACCACATATATCAAGATAGTTTAACCATCACATATATCAAGATAGTTTAACCACGACACATACCAAGATAGTTTAACCACGACATATACCAAGATAGCTTAACCACAAATATATCAAGATAGCTTAACCACCACATATATCAAGATAGCTTAACCACCACATATATCAAGATAGCTTAACCATCACATATATCAAGATAGTTTAACCATCACATATATCAAGATAGCTTAACCATCACATATACCAAGATAGTTTAACCACGACATATACCAAGATAGTTTAACCACGACATATACCAAGATAGCTTAACCACCACATATATCAAGATAGCTTAACCACCACATATATCAAGATAGCTTAACCACCACATATATCAAGATAGCTTAACCATCACATATATCAAGATAGTTTAACCACCATATATATCAAGATAGCTTAACCGTCACATATATCAAGATAGCTTAACCATCACATATATCAAGATAGTTACCATCACATATATCAAGATAGCTTAACAATCACATATACCAAGATAGTTTAACCACCACATATACCAAGATAGTTTAACCATCACATATATCAAGATAGTTTAACCACCACATATATCAAGATAGCTTCACCATCACATATATCAAGATAGTTTAACCATCACATATACCAAGATAGTTTAACCGTCACATACATCAAGATAGTTTAACCGTCACATAAACCAAGATAGTTTAACCACTACATATATCAAGATAGTTTAACCGTCACATATATCAAGATAGTTTAACCGTCACATATATCAAGATAGTTTAATCATCACATATACCAAGATAGTTTAACCGTCACATATACCAAGATAGCTTAACCGTCACATATATCAAGATAGTTTAACCACTACATATATCAAGATAGTTTAACCACCACACATATCAAGATAATTTAACCACCACATATATCAAGATAGTTTAACCACTACATATACCAAGATAGTTTAACCGTCACATATATCAAGATAGTTTAACAACCACATATATCAAGATAGTTTAACCACTACATATACCAAGATAGTTTAACCACTGCATATATCAAGATAGTTTAACCACCACATATATCAAGATAGTTTAACCACCACATATATCAAGATAGCTTTACCACCACATATATCAAGATAGTTTAACCATCACATATACTAAGATAGTTTAACCGTCACATATACCAAGATAGTTTAACCACCACATATACCAAGATACTTTAACCGTCACATATACCAAGATAGTTTAACCGTCACATATACCAAGATAGTTTAACCGTCACATAAACCAAGATAGTTTAACCGTCACATATACCAATATAGTTTAACCGTCACATATACCAATATAGTTTAACCGTCACATATACCAATATAGTTTAACCGTCACATATACCAATATAGTTTAACCGTCACATATACCAAGATAGTTTAACCACCACATATACCAAGGTAGTTTAACCACTACAATATCAAGATAGTTTAACCACTACATATATCAAGATAGTTTAACTATCAAGTATATCAAAATAGTTTAACCATCACATATATCAAGATAGTTTAACCACTACATATACCAATATAGTTTAACCGTCACATATACCAAGATAGTTTAACCGTCACATATACCAAGATATTTTAACCACCACATATACCAATATAGTTTAACCGTCACATATACCAATATAGTTTAACTGTCACATATACCAAGATAGTTTAACCACCACATATACCAAGATAGTTTAGCCACTACATATATCAAGATAGTTTAACCACTACATATATCAAGATAGTTTAACTATCAAATATATCAAAATAGTTTAACCATCACATATATCAAGATAGTTTAACCACTACATATACCAATATAGTTTAATCACCACATATATCAAGATAGTTTAACCATCACATATATCAAGATAGTTTAACCACCACATATATCAAGATAGTTTAACCACTACATATATCAAGATAGTTTTACCACTACATATATCAAGATATTTTAACCACCACATATATCAATATAGTTTAACCACCACATATACCAAGATAGTTTAACATAGTTTAACCATCACATATACCAAGATAGTTTAACCACCACATATGTCAAGATAGTTTAACATAGTTTAACCACTACATATACCAAGATAGTTTAATCACTATATATATCAAGATAGTTTAACCACTACATATATCAAGATATTTTAACCTTCATATATATCAAGATAGTTTAACCATCACATATATCAAGATAGTTTAATCACTATATATATCAAGATAGTTTAACCATCACATATATCAAGATAGTTTAACCTTCACATATCAAGATAGTTTTACCATCACATATATCAAGATAGTTTAACCATCACATATATCAAGATAGTTTAACCATCACAAATATCACGATAGTTTAGTTAGTTAGTTAGTTAGTCGAGGTTCCAACTTCACGGCAACGGGTCGTCCCCATTATGCTACATTCCTGTGCCATCGAATATCACACAAAATGCTCCCCGCTGTCCAATGTGAAAAGTGGAATAGACAGGAGTCTCGGCAATCCAACAAGCCCGCACAGGTACACTGTGCATAATGCCGCCGTCAGAATGCCAACACAAAATTCATCCACGAATACCACAGTTCATCGTCGATGGTCTCGGCAGTCACCAGAAAGACCTAAATGACCCGGGTTTTCTCACATGGCTCGGTCTCTTACCGCAGGGCGACCCGCCGAAAGTGTCGCACAAAGCACGAACTCTGCAGCTTCAGCGCCGACTCCCAGGAGTCTCTCAAAAAATGCACTCGTGAACCGAAAGGGCAAAACAGTCAATTCAGCAACCGCCGGCAACCATTGTTCTGAACATGCAGATCACTATACAGAACAGATGTAAAAGCATTCCACGCGAATTTCACAGCTCACGGTGTCGCCCACGCACTCACTCAGTAGCAGAGCGACGGAACCATGTACTACCAGTCCAACATGAGGAAAATGCGATTGTAAACCGTAGCCACAAGCATAAACACGCCACAGGCCCCAACGGTTCAATGCCTAACCGCCATGCTGGCGACCGGAAGATAGTTTAACCATCATAACCACTACATATCAAGATAGATTAACCATCTCATAGTTAGTTAGTTAGTTAGATAGTTATTTAGTTAGTTAGTTAGTTAGTTAGTTAGTTAGTTAGTTAGTTAGTTAGTTAGTTAGTTAGTCGAAAGATCATCCTCATTGATCATCGAACCATTCAGTTCATAAGTGCTCAGATCCCCTCCTCAGTAAATCCCGCAGCGTGTAGCGGCTCACGACACCAGTTCTGTGTTGGTTTATTACTCTTCTTTGGCACCTTGCGTAGTGTTCTTGTTTGGCCACACCTCTTTTAATTTCCTGTTCTCGCAGCCTGCCATGGTTGTAGATTCCCAGTCATCGCTTGGTTCTCGTAGACGACTTAATTCTCGTAGAGCATTCAAACTGTCTGCCTGGTCCATGGCTCGCCTACCTTCCACAGTAGCCTTATCTGCAAGCCTGTCAGTCTGCTCATTCCCTTGTATTCCCGCATACCCTGGCACGAAGATGAAACTAATCTTTGCCAGCCACACCACTCCAGAGACAGCAGCCACTCTCTTCGGACACACCCCATCTCTATCATCCTGAGCATACTCACTGAGTCACTAAGGACACAAGCCCGATTGAATGTCTGTGTCTTGAGCCATTTTATTGCTTTACTTACTGCCTTGACTGAGAGCAGAATAGGGCAAGCAAAAGCCGCATTTCAGAAAATGAAGAGTAACTTATGCACTAAGTCACTATGATTGATTGATTGACTGATTGATTTATAAACCGACATCACAGCATTCGGGGCACAAAGAGAGTGCTGAAATGCTATGTAGAACCAGTTTTGCTGTATGACAGTGAATCTTGGAATGTAAATGAACAAATTAACAAGAAATTAGAAGCAACAGAGATGTGGTTCCTGAGACGAATATTGCGAATTCCTTGGACTGCCAGAGTAACTAACGACTGCCTGAAACAGGCTAATGCAACATGTTTATTCGGTCATGCGATGAGAAAAGAGGCATTGGAGAACATCGTGACAACTGGAAAGATCGAATGGAAGAGAGGCAGAGGCAGACCAAGAGAAATAATGCTGGATGGATTGAGACGGAGGCATGGAGGAATGTCAGCAACAAAGTTAACCCAGAAAACCAAAGACCGAGATCTGTGGAGAGCCATGAACGCCTACGCCAGCTGGCAAGGCACTTGATGATGATGACTGCCTTTACTTCAATAGTCAGGCTGCTTGTGGTCAAAGCAAAAGCGCCAGACTCTTCCTTCCTACTTTTCCCTCCGGCCTGAGCTGTAAAGGCCCAAGTACTTCTCACTCCTCGGTGTCAGAATCTCCATCGCCTGTAGGTGACGGACAAGCACGACGATTAAACCGACGGAAAGCTACTACGCAGTTGATGCCCACTGGTCAGCGTGACGCACGAAGCGCACGGGGACTAGAAGCCAAGGGCTAAAGAGAAACATCGGTTTTTAGCTCAGACTGATTCAGGACTTCGAGACAGGACGGACATGAGAGAAAGTGTTGCATGTATTCGTGCATTATTCTATGCTCGATGTGAGAAAGCCTGTATGTTTAGTAGATTCTGTTTGTGGACTGAGCGAGTGCTTTGTTCCATTCATCTATGAACTTGTGTATTGCATATGTGTATTTGTAATGGCATTGTCGCTAATTGTGAGCGCAGCATTATATGAATGCCGCTGAGGAGAGTGGTTTATGATATTAAAGTGTTTCAGTTATGTTGCCGAGTGTCTGAGTACAATCATTCTTTGTTTATGATTGTGTCACTCCTGTTATAGAACACGGGCCACTGTTAGTATAAAGTAAGACCCTGACAGGGAGTGATCGTGGGGATCTCGTCCGGCTTTGAACAAATCACACTTGTAAGCTAGTGATTGAACATGGAGATCTCGTCCGTTGAGAAATGAGCGAAATATGTGAGAGTTAGGGAGTGTTCACAAGTGTTAAATAGGATTGTGAAAGAACGACGATTGTAAGATAGAGTGTGAATGCAGTTTGAAGGTGAAAAGTTAAAAGACATATATACATTGTTGATATGATATATGATGGTTTGGAAAATGAATTGTTACACGAATGAAATCATGAGCGAGCAAGAGCAACAGTAGTCAATAATTTGAATTTGTACTAAATTTCCATTAATCTGATAACTGACGACGATACGACAATACATTCATACTTGACTGCATGCAAACCTTTAAATACTTAGTTGACCACGCATACACCACAGAGTCAAACATATACTAATATTTCTCTCTCCCAAGTAAACAGGTTTGTCAGCTATTATTGTAGAAGTACAAAATTGATCTTCCCGGCTGTAAAAGACCTAGCATCCCTATTCTGGTGCAGTTACCAAAAGACTTCCAAAGCTCCAAACCCCATCGGCACGTAAGTATATTTTTCCTTATATACTTTTGTAGGGGGTCAGGCCTTATCTGTATTTTTTTCCCACTATTGTATACTGTACATGTACTATATTTGATTACATATATAATTATTTTTGTATAAGACCAGTGTAACAAAATTGTAAAAGTGCTATGGCTACGTTACACGAATTTATTGAGTCTGGCCTAAAATTAGGTCTAACCGGAGACAAGTTGTCTAAATGGAGTGAGACAAAATATGCAGAACATGTCCAATTAGAAGAAAAAGGTAAAGAAAGGGAGGAAAGAGCTGCTGAAAAGGAACTAAGAAAAGCTTAATTAGATGCTAAAAATAAACAAGCAGAGTTGGATGCTAAGAAAGCAGAAACAGACGCTGAACTAAGAAAAGCTGAAATCAGCGCACAAAGTAAAAGAGAAGAACTGGAAATGAAGTTAAACTTAAGCAGCTAGACAGCGAAACTTCTACCAACAAAGAATCTAGAAAACTAGAAATAAAAGAGAAAGAAAACTAATACAAGAAGTATCAAGGAATCGTTAAAAATTTCACCACGGGGGACTGTATTTCAGCATTTACTGAAAATTCTGAAACAATAATGGAGCACTACCAAGTACCACTTACATATTGGAACATAATTTATATGAGAAATCTATCTGGGGAACCATTAAAAGTCATAGAAACCATCCCTAAGGAGTTAAGAAAAGTCTATCACTACATGAAAGCCAAAATCATGGCACATTTTCTATTAGATGAGGCAGGTTATAGGGAACAGTTTGCTAAATTATCTCCAAAAGCAACACAAACGTTCTCTGATTATGCGTCGCAAGTGCAAGACGTTTTCAGTAAATGGTTATCTTCAGCAAAAATTGACAACAATTTTGAACGTTTGAAAGATCTAATATTGAGAGATAAGATCATATCGTCGCTGCCACCACCTTTTTCACGGTTTTTACAAGAGTGTGAATGTGAGACTGTCCAGCAGATGGAGAAACGTGGATCGGATTATTTTACAGCCAATAAAGACTGTTTTGTAAATGTTCTCAAAGATACAGAATTTGTAGCAGCCGCTGCATATGATAATTCGAAACCAACCAGTTACAACAAACAAAAACCATTTAGACAATTTAACAACTGCCATTGTAAATACTGCAACTATAATCACAGTGAAAGTGAAATGTGTGATAAACAACCAGGATACCTTTTATATTTACAAAATCACATAGATAAGCAAGAGAGGAAACGAAGGAACTATAAACGATTGACTAAATGTTTTATGTGCAAAGCATACGGCCATTGGCGTCATGCTTGTAAGGGAAAGCAAATGACAAGGTAAGCCAATGCTACAATGTTGGATAGTTCATCCTCTGAAGAACAACAAGAAGAAAATCAACATCCAGCTAATGCAGCTGAAACTATTGATGTATTCCAACTAGAGAAATGCACAACCTGCAATCGCTTCCATGAAGATGTTGTTTTAACATGTGGCCATTCTATACCAATAGCAAATAAGGAAGCCAATCTAGTAATATATTCTAAAGGGAAGCTAAACATCCACAAGCGCTATGTCAACGGCAAAGTAGCCAGTGTTTTGAGAGATAGTGGCAGTACCCTTATTGGATTAAGGAAAGACTTTGTAAATCCTGCAGATTACACAGACAAATATGTAACATGTAGAACTTTTTCAGGAAATATTGAAAAATATCCACTTGCATGGGCATACATTCAAACACCTTTTTTGACAGGCAAGGTGAATGCGCAGAATTATTTAATCCATGTTGCGATGTAATTATTGGGTATCTGCCTGAAGATAATGATATGCCACATGACCTTGTAACATCTGGGTTTGAAAATACTTTATAAAATAACCCAGTAACAAGATCAGCTGCAGAATTACAATCTCAGAGAGATCAAGATGAGACAGCAGCAAACACAACCATAGTAGACCACACAGACCTAGAAGATACAGACGAAATACCAGTCCCATCACTCAATACAACAGACACACTGCAAGACATTAAACTATCTCCCAATCTTTCTCAGACTGAGACAGACAACTGCATACAACTGTTACAAGACTATAGAACCATTTTCTCCAACCATCCAGGACATACGGATCTAGTAGAACACCGGGTCATACTGACAACTCAAGTACTAATAAAGTGCAGACCTCATTCAATACCAATACATTACAAAGACAATTTACAACAAGAAATCTTAGACCTTGAGAAAAACCAAATTATTAGGAGATCACAATCACAATATTGTTCTCCTATCGTAATTGTTACACAAAAGGACGATTCAATACGCCTATGCGTTGATTATCGGAAACTCAACGCAGTAACGCACTTAGATTCAAAACCAATGTCTAACTGTGAGGACATATTGACAGAAATGACAGATGCCAAATACTTCACGAAACTCGACATGACAAAAGGGTACTGGCAAATACCCATGACTGAGGACGCCATCCACTTGGCAGCATTTGCAAGACCTTAGGGACTATACGAATGATGTAAACTTCCATTTGGACTAGTCAATGCCCCAGCAACATTTGTAAGAATGACAAGACTGTTACTGGCAGACATACCCAATATCCTACCATATATGGACGACATCTGTGTGCACACCAGGACAATGACAGAACACCTAGCGAAGCTACGAAGAACTTTTGAACGCATCAGGCAACATGGCCTGACAATAAAGCCAGCAAATGTAGAAGTTGCCTACCATGAAATTACTTTTCTAGGCTACAAAATTTGTGACGGATATATTACCACTAATGACAATATTGTTTCTAGAATTCTAAAATTATCACTTCCTACGACTAAAAAGGAAGTAAGAAGTATGTTAGGATTGTTGAATTATTATAGAAGATTCATACCTAACTTCTCTAGTTTGACAGAATTTTTACAAAATCTGTTAACAAAAAACCAACCTAATAAAATTGTAGACAGAGAGGGCCTGAGACCTGCCTTTACAAAAGTATTGTCATATTTTTCTTCCAATCCCATATTAAAGTTGCCAAATCTGGACATTCCTTTCAGATTGAGGACTGACGCGAGCACGATAGGTATAGCTGCAGTTTTGTTACAATGATATGATAAAAAACTAGAAACAATGAAAGTAAGTTTTAATATAGTGACATTAATAAAATCATTCTTATTAGACAGAAAGCAAGTAGTATCACACAATAAAGTTTTATCTCAAGCCATTACCATTAATATTGGAGTACCTCAGGGGTCTATTCTTGGCCCTCTATTATTTGCCATTTATATAAATGATCTTCCATTAAATCTGTCGTCGTCCTGCGATCTATTTGCTGATGACTGCACAGTATATACGAACGCTGTTGATCGTAATGTGCTAGAATTATCCTTGCAACAGGAAATAAATTGTGTAGTTAACTGGAGTCATGCAAACCGCATGCAAATTAACATTACTAAAACAAAGTCTATGTTAATAGGAACCAGGCAAAGACTTCACACTCTAAACTCGCAGAGAACTCTTCAGCTGCACATTGGCAGCACGCCTGTAGAAAGTGTCACCGAGCACAAGACACTGGGTGTTATCATAGATCAAAATCTAACTTTTAACTCACATGTTCATGCTCTAGTTAAACAAATAGCCAAAAAAGTATACAAACTTGCCAAAATTAAAAATTTCCTTGACGAAAACACCAGAAAGATATTCTATACTTCTCATATACAAACACATATTGATTACTGCTCCACAGTCTGGGATGGATGCTCCAAATCAATAACAAAACGCCTATATTCACTCCAGAAAAGGGCAGTGCGTTTAATTAATGGTGAAAAGCTTACCGACAATTCTAACCTATATAAACGTCTCCGGTTACTGCCACTCCACAAGCGCCTGCTTTTTAATAAGACCAAACTAATTCACAAAATCCTATTTCAAAATGCTCCAAGCTACCTTTGGCCATTGTTTAAATATAACGCTAGACATAGCGAACGACTAAATATACTTCATGTCCCTAAACCTAGGATAGACTTATATAAAACAAGCTTAGCATACTCTGCCGCTCAGTTGTGGAACAATCTTCCACAAGAAATCAAAGACACCACCAATCATGATTCATACATTCGCAACCTGTTTGAACACTACCTTAGTACAGACTACATGCCCCCATAACAAATAACACAAAAAAGACAATAATGGTAACTTATCTCAAACGACAACTAGCCAAAAAACATTCCCTTATGTATGGCACGTTACACCCTCCTTAGGTATTTATTATGCCCGTGTTAAACACTGCCTCAGTGAGTCATTTGTTATTGATTATTTTTCATGCGTTTTAATGTTCTTTTGTTGTCAAAAGTTGCTTCATAAGTGATGTTGAATGAAAGAATGTATGAGAGGAAATAGAGAAGAAGGGCAGAATGTCAGACGGGCCTGCGTGCCCAATTCTTAACCCTTTGAAAATAAAGACTTATTATTATTATTATTATTACAAGCCTATGATAAAATTTTACATCCAGTGTATTATGTGAGCCGCAAGTTGTCACCAAGAGAAAGCAGATGGTCTACACCAGAGTTGGAAGGCCTCGCATTAAGTTATTCTTTTTCTAAATTATCTAATATTTCTTCTTCTTCGTTCATCCGGAGTTTTTTTTTTTCGGACGTGATTGCGTTGTGCCTGTTTACAGCAGAGCTGCGTTCTTGCGCCGTTAGGCCGACACATCCGACTTCTGCGGGCATTTGTTGACCGGGTTAACCTTCCCGGGGATCTAAGTATTTGCTAGGTAAACATTTAATCGTTGAGACAGATAACAAACCATTAACCATCATAACAAAAGGAACACCGACAAACCACAGAATCGCCAGATGGGCGTTACTACTACAGAACTACAGCTTCGAAATACGACACATCAGCGGGACAGATAATACGATTGCAGACCTACTCTCAAGAAGTCCTCTCGATACGTCCAGCGACAGTTTAACGACGCCTGAGAGCAATGACTAATGCTGCTACCTACAGCGCTCAGACAAGTGTCACATTCCAGCAGTTTAACGACGCCTGAGCGCAATGACTAATGCTGTTACCTACGGCGCTCAGACAAGTATCACATTCCAGCAAATAATATTCAGTTATACAAATAACGCTGTGAAAAATCACTTCCCGTGATAGGGACTAAGTCCTTTGATTTATTCGAAATACATTTTTAACTAGTGAATGTGCCAAATAAATGAACGACAAGAATGTGAAAGGACAGTGATTTTAAACCGCTATTATCATTCTCAGGAACAGTGTTTAAAGTACAGTTCTACATATTTGTATAGACTTACCGTATTCCAGCTTTCGGTAACATCCAATAGTACCAGTGCTTATATACAGTACTTAGATAGCGCAGTGAATTGTTCGAACATTTTAACTTCGTAACAGACTGTGTTAAATAGACGAAAGCAGAGTAATCCAAAGCATCCGGAACAGTGTAATCCAAACGTGTACTTACAAGAACAGTGTGTATTACTACAACGTGTGAACACATTAGTTATGTACTTCCGCTTCCTTTTCTAATTATTTTCTAATTTATCAAAAATAGCAGACTATACCACAAATAGTCACGAATGAATGACCAAGTGAATGATTTTTGTGACACTAAAATTTACATATGATAAATGGAATGAAAGGATTTATATATTTGTGTTCTATGAATCATTGATTGATTAATTTTTTCTCAATGGTGCCAAGTATGCCACTATTGAAAATAAATATCAAACTATGACGCTTAGAATGGAAATAACAAATGTACTTTATTTTTTTTAAAGATTTTTGAAAATTACCTCCCATGACGTTTGATGATTGTGCCTAAAGGGAAACAATCTGACATGTGAAAAATGTAAGCATGCATATATTGTCTGTTTCATAGTAGCTAGAATGACTACAGGTCACCAGGTGACGTCAACTATAGGTGGAATATAGTTACTAAGGTTGGCGGACCAGGATTGGATTATCCGACCACACGTGGATGGAGAATGTGTGGGTGGGAGTGTATGAGTGGCTTAGCGATGTGTAGGTTGTTGAGGGATGTGTATGTGTCGGGGTGGGATGCGTGAGTGGGTGGAGGATGTGTGTGTGTGGGGGTATTGTGATCGATAGATGTTTGGTTTGGGGTGTGTGGGTGGGGGTGTGTGGGTGCGTAGTGGAGGATGTGTACGTGAGTGAGTGAGTGTTGGTAGATGGGTGGGAAATGCATGTGTGGGTGGGGAGAGGTGCGTGGTGTGTTGGTTGGGGATATTGTGTGGGTGGGGGTATGTGGGTTGGATTGGTAAGGGTATCTGTGTTGGTGTGGGTGGGAATATTATGTGGTATGTGGGTGTGAGATGTGTTGGTGAGGGATATGTGTGCGGTGTGTGGGTTGGGAATATTGCGTGGTAAAGGATATATGTGATGTGCGGGTGGGGGTGTGTGTGATGGGGGATTTGGTTAGGGCATGTGTGGGTGGAGGATGTATATGAGGGTGGTGGGGTGTGTGTGAGTGGATTGGGGATGTATAGGTGGTTAGCGAGATGTGTGTGTGTCAGGGTAGGGAGATGTCAGTTGGTGGGAATGTGTGTGTATGGTTTGGGGATGTGTGAGTGGATTTGCGATGTGTGGGTTGGTGGGGGATGTGTGAGCGTGGGTGGGGAATATGTGGTCGATGGAGATGTGGCTGGGGATGGGTGGTTGGAGGTGTGGGTGGGGGAGAGGATGTGTGGGTTAGGATGTGTATGTGGGTGGGCGTGGGATGTGTGGGTTGGTGGGGGATGTTTGTGGGTGGCGAATGTGTTTTGGTTGGGGGAACAGGTGAGGGCAGTGTGTGTGGGTAGGGGATGTGTACGAGGGGATGGGTTGGTTGGTGGGGTATGTATGTGTCCCTGGGTGTGTGTGTGTGTGTGGGTAGGTGGGGTTGTGTGTATGGGTGGGGTGATGTATGGGTAGGTAGGAGATTGGCATCATAACATGGTAATTTGTCTTGATTATGTTTACAACAGTCATTTCACAATGTTTATCTTTCTTCCTATGTAAATGTATAATGCTCTTGATGAACCAAAAGACGAGTGATTGGAAGGGCCGAATATAAGACGGGCCTGCGTGCCCAATTTGTTACCCTTTTAAAATAAAGTTGATTTGATATGATTTGATTTGTCTGCATTTCCTGTCTAGCTGGATGCACACTGAAAAGGATGTACAGAACTCTGCTGGCACTTGTACCAACTCCTCGCCAGGTTCTAAATCCTAAAGTGAACACACCTGCTGAAGAATGTCTTCGACTTGACCCATCCACGACTTTCCTCTTTTTAATCTGCTGCCCTTTACCTTCTTAATCTCGCTGTGCAGTGGATGTTGTGTGTTTGCGTTGACTCTGAGATAGGCACGTGCTTGGCAAAATTGTATTCTGTCCCTTATGGTTGGAAAATCAAGAATGTAGCTCATCGCCCTGCATGCTGTATCTCTTATACATCAAAGAATAATGCGCATAGCTTCATTCTGTTTCATTTCCATCCTTTCTATCTGCTTATGGCTGAGAGTCAGGATTCCCATTGCATACTCCAAAACAAAAAAGACCAGACACTCGTAAAGAAGACATAGATGGCGCTGCTCACAATTTGCCACCGCCATCACCCGCATCGCAGCCAAACCCCACTTGGCCTTTGTTATCACCTGGTCTACATGTTCAGTATACGCTAGGCTTCTGTCGAATCGTATCCCCAGGTAATTCATTGCCTGCGTTCTTTCCACCGTCTCTGAACTAAGATTTACAGTTGGCGTTTGGGTTTTGGCAATATGGTTGTTCAAAGATAACCATGTCACTGTTGCCTTTGTTGGGTTGACCATTGCCCCAGCTTCAAAACACCAAGTGCTTATGCGATTGTGTTCGGTTTGTAGTTCCACAGCAACCTGATCTCTATCTATGCCCTGACGATACTCTAAAACATCGTCTGCATGCGACAATGTCCTTTCCCGTCCTATGATTTGCTCGCTGGTGATTCTCATAGGGTAGGCGATGAACAGCACCGGAGATAATGGTTATCCCTGTGGTAGACCAGGATATATTGTTGTTGGTTCCGATGTCCAACCGCCACATCTGAAAACTACTTTCCGTTGGAAGAGGGCTGCAGCGATCCAACTAAGGAGGAAAGGAAATATCTTAAGTTCAAGCAGCTGAAGCATTAAAAATCCAATAGTACTCTGTTGTACGCGTCTTCAAGAGAAATCGCTGCAGCAAATGTTTCAATGTCTGAGTGTAAACCTTCATAGACATCATGGGCAAAAACTGCTGCATTGGTCCAGGTTTCTTTTTTTTTGGACGGTTCCCACACAAGGTAGGTGGGAAAACACCTTGCCTCTCTAGCTGGCTTGATATTGTTCTGTTAATTAACGTCTCAAGCAGCTTGCCTACTGTATACTGCATTGTTATTACTCGATATCCCTGAATTTTTGTGCAGTCTTTGCCAGGCTTCGAAATCTACCTGAAATTCCGATATTCAGGCCTTGTATGAAAATAACATTCAGGCAAACGCCGTAATAAATTCGACATCCCAAACCGAACAAGACAAAACGCAGACCGAGGTATTGCAAGTCTTAAAGCCCACTAGTCCCTCTCCGGACAAAGCTAAAGAAAATTATACCACGATACAGATAAAAAGACAAATCTTCTAAAAACCCGGTCACAAACTCACATGACAGAAATGTTAGACCGCGAAGTATCACAAAGCAAGCACGACAAAATACAGCAAATGCATACAACAGGTATGCTAGTAAGACAACTAAAAAAAAATACAAATTAAAACAAGAACATGAGATACTATTATTAGTATTATTATTTTACCGTTTAGTATCGTGTCATTATTACATGGTTTCGCTCTTGGATTATGTTGTTGCAGTTGTGCA
This sequence comes from Cepaea nemoralis, assembly GCA_014155875.1. Taxonomy (NCBI): domain Eukaryota; kingdom Metazoa; phylum Mollusca; class Gastropoda; order Stylommatophora; family Helicidae; genus Cepaea; species Cepaea nemoralis. The sequence continues at coordinate 182,226 of JACEFZ010020901.1, read as the reverse complement.
AACAAGAAAAACCTGCCACCAGATTCATGGCTAGGGCCATTTAAAGAAACATATGTACCACCGGTTCACTGTAAAAGATTAATCAACAATAAAGATAAGATCTATCATATTATCAAGCTGAAACCTTACTGGACGAGAAACGAAGAGAACAGTGACTTGACAGAAAATGAAACATCTGCGACACCTGCAGTATGTAACCACACAGACAACATGACAAACCAATTAAAGTCATAACGACAGATTGACAGAACCAAACAATTTGGTCTGACGATTAAACCTGCCAAAAATGATTTCCTAGGTCACAACATTTCTGACGCAGACATTTCCAGTGACGATAGAATCATATCAAAGATTCTTGGAGCTCAAGCCAACGAACACAAGCAAGCAAGCATATCAAAGATCCTTGACTTAGCCATACCAAAAACTAAAACAAGAAGTGCGAAGCCTATTAGGCTTAGTTAATTACTACAAACGAACGAACGGACTTTATTTTCAAAGGGTAACAAATTGGGCACGCAGTCTTACATTCGGCCCTCCAATCACTAATCTTTCGTTCATCAATAATGCATAATACATTCACATAGGAAAAAAAAAACATTGTCAAATGAATGTTGTAAACATAAACAATGCATATTACCATGTTATGAGACACATACCCCTGCCATCCACCCATCCCCCATCCGCCCACACATTCCCCACCCAACCACACACACAACGGCAAATGCATCCCATTCATAGATTTGCCGAATTAACAAATGTTTTCACAAATTTGTTGGGAAAGAACTAACCAAATAAAATTGTACCGATTGCAGATTTGGAGCTAGCACTCACAATGATCAAACATTATTTTTCGAGTCCCCCTTTCTTAAAACTGCCTTACGTTACTCTAACTTATATCCTTAGATCAGATGCCAGTAGAATTGCCATATCTGCTGTACGCCTTCGGCGCGATGATATGTTCCTCCATCCGATTGTATATGTAAGCAGAAAACTGTCACCGGCTGAACAACGATATTCTACACCTCATCTGGAGTGTTTAGCAGTAGTGTTTGCACTGACAAGACTAAACAAATATCTATTGGGAACACAGTTCACAATCCAAGCGGACAATAATCCTTTACTTGTTCTTAAAGACGGAAACCCGAGGATCAACCGAATTGCCAGATGGGCACTTCTCCTGCAAAACTACTCCTTCACGATTGAGCACATCAACGGAAAGGACAATACGATTGCAGACCTTCTTTCTCGTTTGCTGTGTGATCAAACGATAAGCTACCCGCTAACTATTCTCTGAAGACTCATGAAAAGATGGAATATAGACATATTTAACATTAACTTTATTAAACTGAACACATGTGAGAAGATATTTTACGAATGTGAATTACACTAACTTTATTACACTAACTTTATTTAACTGACATATAAACGTAAAATAAGATAGTGGATATTCATGACATCATCATATTGAGGGAAGAATAACTTGCTTCAACACTTCAAGGGAAAGAACACCAATCAACCAAGCACGGAGTAGGAGGAACATCATACGATTATTATAACTTGCTGCATAAATATTATGAGGTGTATTTTATTCATTACAATTGTAAAGAATGCGTGTGTGAATGAAAGGACAGACAGTAAGAAAGTTAACATATTAACAAACGAAGATGCATGAATTAACGCTAAGAACAACGCTTGGCGCCCTATATTCATGATTGTAATGAGGGTTAAACTCGTGAATAGTGAGTGGAGAGCCCAGCGGATGACGCTTATTAAATATGTGAATGTAACAAATGTATAACAATTGAAATATAATAATATAATAAAACTACAATATATGTATATATTCATGTTCACTCAAACACTACATTGTAGTATGGAGTATCTTACAGCAAATTAATCGCAAAAACATAAAACGACACAAGTGGTAGCAAAGGCTATACAGTACAAAAGCAATACAATTTTTAACCATTGGGAAGTAGTGACTGAGAATGCTTGAGATAATACAAGGGCGATCATGCTGCTGAAATCATAGATGAGATTGATACACGGCAATGGCCTGAAACATTAGGCCTAGGAGAGTTTGCTGTGAGAGGATATTGTAGCCTGAGATTTTTTTTAAAAAAGGCAAGTATGGCATAAATCAATGGATAATCCTTGAGTCCGGCTTAGCCTCAATAATCAGAGTCAATCATTGGTATGATATGAAGTGTGCGAACTGAACCGCCTTTGAAAAATAAGCTTAATATTATAATTCTAGTGGCGGATTGTTGTGTTGGTATTCTGGCAGCGGACGTATGCAGCTTTACAGAACACAATTACGAAACCACAGGACGTTGCGGCGACTAGCCTTCATCAGAAAAGAAATACATCACCAACCACAACATATAATCACAGAGAAGACCCCAAAGTGACTATATTCAGGAAATAAGTCTAATACACGAATAAAAACATATAACGATTAACAGGAGGAGTTGCTGGTGTAAACATAGTTAAAGTATGAATACAGTTAATGGAACTGCAGTAAAGCTGTGGAAATAATAACAATACAGTGACAACTGCGTTTAAGGCGATCTCGGGTGAGCGAATTTCTGTTGTGAAGAACAATATTGTATTGTACGTTGTAAATGCATTACTATATGCTTGAACTAGTATAAGAAGAATTTCTAAGAATAATTATTTCTTGGGTCCCGGATGTTTCCCTTATCAGGTCTGCATTATATAAAATAACACAAAGTAACGCAGTCCGGGATGTGGAGCGCATCCGGTGACGTGATGTTATGTTATTTTCGTCATAAGCCGGTGCAGGTGATATTATATCTCTACAACCACAAACCCTCTATGGCGAAAATGTTCGGAAACAATGGTGGCTGCTATATTTACTTGTTTCACTGCGACAGTATAAGTGGCCATCATACTATCCACATGTCGGTGAGCAGTCACATAGTTTCAAATACAGCACACTAACAGATTCAGAGCAAAACAAAAAGTAGGAACATGTATGGCGGAACATGGGAAGTAGGGGAGTGTCACAGTTATGACCTAAAAGTGGTTAATATGATAGCAGACATGTTGTATTATATATCAAATAAAAGGAGATTGCTTGGGAAAAACTACTGTATATATATTTTAATTGAGACAACATTTTGCAATGACAACATTTTGCAATGACAACATTTAGGCTATGTATAAGCCCATGGCAGGTATGGGCAGTCGCTTATGACGATTAATCATTCCCGACACTTAATTAGTTAAATTAATTATCTAATAGGTTAGATAGATAGCTACATGGTTAATTCATTAGTTAACTAATTAGTAAGTTAGTTAAATAGTTACTTAATTAGCTAATTGATTAGATAGTCAGCTCATTGGCACCTTGCCGTCTTGACAGACGATAGTTTGTGCTTTTAAAAGATATAATAACTTTTACCTATGGCGGTAGCGAATGTGACTGATAAGGCCAATTCGCGCTGTAAATGTCCGTTCACAGTGGGTGCATGTGAACACGTGGTCATTTCCACCATCATGCACCATCTAACGTCTCACACGCTCGGTGTGTGACTTATCTGCAATAATTGTCTCCTTTGTCTTTATTCCATTTCTGATGTTTGCCCTCCATGCAACACGTTCAGCGGCGACTTGCTCCCAATGTGCATTATCAATGCCTTTATCAATCATGTCCCGTTTACACACATCTTTGTATCGTAGTAGAACCGACCCTGAGAACACTTACCCATCTGTAATTCACCAAAAAAGATGTCCTTTGGTATTCTACCATCATCCATCCTCCTAAGATGTCCTATCCATCTAAGTCTACGAAGACTGAGCATGGAATAAACCGTCACACAACCTGATCTTTCCAATACTTCAGTATTTGTGATTTTGTCTTGCCACTTAATACCAAGAATTCTTCGCAGACACCGCATATGAAAGCTGTTTAAACGTTTCTCTTGGTGTGAGTAAATTGTCCAGGTTTTACTGCCATAAAGAAGAGTAATAAGGACACAGGCTTGATAGACAAGGACTTTTGTTTTGGCAGTAAGCTTCCTGTTCTCCCAGACTCTTTTTGTTAACCTGTTCATTGTTGTTGCTGCCTTACCAATCCGGATGTTGATTTTCCTGATCTAGGGATAATTTGCTATTTACCACTGATCCTAGATATGTAAAATGGTCTACCATCTCTAGTTCGGCGTCGTCAATAAAGATTGATGGTACCCCATATGCACCTTGTGCTTGCTTGCTTGCTTGTGTTCGTTGGCTTGAGCTCCAACGCGAAGTCCTGTATGTCGGATGAAGACATCCTGTTGTCCAACATCAGTGTGATGTCATACAAGACCTGAGTTTTGCGTGAGTATCCGTTGTCCCATGTCTGGCTTATTGGTGTGCAGACTGGTGGTTCCTCGCCGTACAGGCAGACACTCTCCGACTTCGGAGGAATCGGCGATCCTATTGACTTTAGCCAGGACCCCGAAGGGACCTGTTGCCCAGGACGCTCGACGAGGACGCGTCAATAGGTCTTGGCCAGTATATAACCCGGTCCTGGTGCCTTGGAAACACCTCTGCGTCCCATGCACCTTGTGACATAATCTGTGGCTTCTTTTTGCTAATTGTTAAACCAAATTCAGAACAAGCATTATAGAACGCAGATAGTAGACATTGCAATTCTTCCTCAGAGTGGGTCGTAACTGCAGCATCATCTGCAAAAAGCAACTCTCTGATCAGTACCCTCCTAATTTTGGTCTTGGCCTTCAGTCTCTGAGCATTGAAGAGGCCGCCATCTGAGCGTGAGTGAATGTATATACCACCATACTGATCACGAAAGGTATATTTCAGTAGAAGTGAAAAGTATATTCCAAAGAGGGTGGGAGCTAGAACACAACCTTGCTTGACTCCACTCTTGATTTCAAACTCTTCAGAAGTTGCACCATCAAATTTGATTATACCCTTAATGCCTGTGTGGAACGATTCCACAATGGACAGAAGAGTTGGTGGGCAGCCAATCTTCTTTAGTGCCTTGAACAGACCCTCTCGACTGACCAAATCAAATGCCTTTGTGAGGTCGATGAAGGCAATAAACAGTGGTTGATTCTGTTCACGGCATTTTTCTTGCATATGTCTCAATGAGAATATCATATCAATGGTAGACCGGTGCTGTCGAAAGCCACACTGTGATTCGGGTAGACGTGATCTCCTATTTAAATAACGTACTCTAATTAATTAACTTTGTAGCTGGCTATCATCTATGAACACTCAGATAGAATGAAATGCTCATCTATACAGATGGATCTGTTGTAAAGCAGCAGAGAAGTGAGTGGGCATTTACAGCCCGTTCAGCGGGCCGAACCGTTCAAGAATCCAGTGGTGCCCACTCCGTGACCACGAGCAGCATGACAATGGAGGTGATAGCAGTTACACAGGCTTTCATATGGCTGGAATCACAGCATTATACCAACGTGTGTGTACTAAGTGATTCAATGAGCATGATTCAGAAGGTCGAAGCTGGATCTGTATGTAGACAGTGGACTGAGTCGCTGCGGAAGTCTGTTGTCCGTAAAGTCACCTTCATCTTTGTCTCGGGACATGCGGGAGTCGAGGGAAATGAACGAGCTGATAATCTGGCTGGCTCAGCACCCCCTGTAGATGGCCAGCCCATGGATCGTGCTGATGTTATTAACGTCCTCAAAGATATGGCGAGAACAGAGGATTTGACGTCAGTGATTCCACATCGCTGTCCAGGATGAAAGACTTGGGAGTAAGAATCGGCACAGCCAGACGCGAGAGGTACATCGGGAAAACAAGGTGCCTCGTCAACCAACACAGAACTGGCACTATTAGCCACCGGACGCTGATGCATATGCTGGGGGGAGGATCTGAGCACCTATGGACATGTCCGGAGTGCAATGAAGATACCCCAACTGATAGCTGATATGATATTAGATAATTGACATGCTATTAGATAACTTATATAATATTTTTTTTCCCGCGTTTCCATCCTGATTCTGGATAATGCGGTCAACATCACCATCTTTCAGCTGTATGTTGATTCCTAGGGTAAATTACGCTCATCAGCACGCCACGACTTTCTGAGCGACCGGCTCCATACTCTCATAAATCACTGGCGGGACTCGAACCGCTTCCAATTCTCGTGCGCTCACGTCAACCACGAGAGTATTCGGTGCTGCGGAGAAAGCTGCTAAGCCCTTGGCCAGGGAGACCGGCTTATATAATAATAGATAACTGATATGATATTAGATAACTGACATGATATTAGATAAGTGATATGTTATTAGATAACATGATATGATATTAGATAACTGACATGATATTAGATAACTCACATAATTTTAGACAACTGACATGATATTAGATAAGTGACATGATATTTGATAACTGACATGGTATTTAATAACTGGCATGATATCAGATAACCCTGAAGATTTTATCAGGCAGTGATGTGTCATTGAAGAGACAGCTTTTCTACTTTTAGTGATAACTGAAACTCAAGGCAATGGATATCAATCAACAGGGAAGATGTAAGTGGGCATCCAACTCATCTATGTATATTATTCAACACTTGAAGTTGTATCCAACAGTTGAGTTACCATCCAGCTGTGACTGGGTAGGTTGGGGCGAGGGGAGGAGATCTGTGGTCTCTGTGGGTGAATGGTCAAACCTACCGCCTCGCGCTACGACCGTTGAGGGTTGTTTTTTGTCTCGGTCATTCGGTTCACAAGTGAAACGTTTTCAGAGAACCCTGCGGGTCATCACTAGAGCTACGGATGGGATAAAACCTGGTGCAGTGAAATCGATCCTTCTGTCTTAAGCCCATTCAACACCAGCTGTGGTGACCCATCCATGTTTAGTTTATCCCACCCTTGAGTCATTGTCCTGCATTGCAACTATTATTCAACACTTGAGATATTTTCCAAAGGCTTTAGATATCCAATAATCTTTGCTCATTCACTTGCAGCTGATTTGGCACGAAGTTATGAGTTAATGGTGTCAGATCTAATTCAGATATGACTCCGTTACCGTATGACAGTAGACGGTACTACTTGCTTGGACGACGTTTACAAAACCCGACACCCCACATTGTGTCAATGGCTTCGGGCGGAGCAGCGAAACTGGTATGACACAAGGCGTGCCATGGTGCGAGGAAATGCAACCGAAACACTAAATATCGTGGCAGGGCAGACTATGCCCTAAGCCTTCGTCGGCAAGGACCTCGAATGGAAGCTCTGACACTCGAAATGTTTGAGCATTGTTTTTGGATTAGAAAGCTTCTGCAGCTTGTCTTGTTCCAGATGTATTGGCGTCACTTTTCCTCTGGAGTAAGTAGGCAGGTCGAGAGAGGGATCAAGCTACAAGGGAATCTCGTGGTCTCCACAATTCAGCCGCCATGGGTTATAGTTTTTATAGTTTTTATGTCGTTTTGTGAAGCAGAATGTAACAAACTCTCGTCTGGCAAGACGGCAAGATCCAGCAGTACAGTATGAGTTAATCTCATTGATATCTCCCAACAGATGAACTATAATTCTAACAGTAGATGCTTCATCACAAATCTATGAGTTATCCTCATTGGTATTCTGTCTCCCAACAGATGAGCGATCATTCTAACAGTGGATGAGTCATCACAAAGTTATGAGTGAATCTTACTGGTACTCTGTCTCCCAACAGACGAGCGATCATTCATTAGCCAGTGATTTATCATAACGTAATGAGTTAACCTCACAGAAAATCCTTCACCAAACAGACGAGCGATCATTCAGCCGACGATCCCCACTGTGACGTGGCAACGGCGGAGACTCCAGCTGGATGCACCTTAACCTCCCCAAAGCAACAACACACCTGACCCCAGTACACGCACAACATGTTCTTGAACTCCGTCCTGAAATCCTTCTTCATGGCTGCCAGAACCAGAAAGTTCACCCCAGAGTTCATCACGGCAACCAGGCTGGCGATATCCAGGGCCAGATGATCCACATGAATCGTGTACTCCAAGAAGGCCAAAACCAACAACGGGCACCAACATATAAAAAACAACCCGAAAACCAGCATTAAAATCTTCACCACTTTCCAAGTCCTTTGGGATAATCTGACCTGGCCTACTTCCTGGTTAACCCCGAACTCCTGCTCGCGAATCCTCTTGTGTTGATGCATTGCCGCAGCGACTATTCTGAAGTACAGCCAGCACGTTGCAGCACTGAGCGTGAGAAAGAATATTGGGTGGACAATAATCATATATGTATCTGAGAATACATGCGTTGGTGTGCATCCTTCTGAAGCCGTGAAGTGGCTGGTATAAGCTGGCACTGTACCGTACACACAGGCCAGAATCCATGCCACAAATATGAACAGCAAGGACCTTTGCTTGGTCACGATGTTCACGTACTTCAAAGATTGCATTATGTAGACGTAGCGATCGCAGGCTACAAGTAAGTAACTGATCATTGATGCCGCAAGACTGACAAATAACATGCTCATACGGGCTAGGCAAAACTCTTCTTCATGGTCCAGAAACTTCTCGATAATTTGAAGATCTGAAATGCCTTGCACTAGAAGCATTACCCCAACCATGAAGTCGGCAATGGCCAAAGATCCGATGTAAATATTTGGTATGCTTTTCAGCTTGTGGTTGCGAACTATGGCCACCAGCGTGGCACAGTTGCCGAAGCAGATGAAGAGTGCGGCCAGGATGTAGAAGATGGCGATGAAACCGTTGTCGCTGTCCTCCTCGTGCAGGTGGTGGTCGTGGTCGGTGTCGTTGTCAGGTGTGCTGTTACTGGCGCCATGCATGCTGGGTAGCCCATCCAGTACAGGAAGAAGGTTCGGGAGCCGGGCAATCACAGGGCGGACTGGCTCGAGTCATCAGCTGGAGGGACAAGCATACATGTGTGAGTTATCACATGAGAGGACAAGCTTGCATGGTTGAGTAATCACATGAGAGGACAAGCATTCATGGGTGAGTTATCACATGAGAGGACAATCATAAATAGGTGAGTAATAACATGAGAGGACAAGCATACATGTGTGAGTTATCGCATGAGAGGACAATCATACATGGGTGAGTTATTACATGAAAGGACAATCATACATGGGTGAGTTATCACATGAGAGGACAAGCACACTTCGATGAGTTATTACATAGAAGTACAAGCATACATCGGTGAGTTATTACATGCAAGGACAAGCATACATCGATGAGTTATCATATGAATGAACAAGCGTACACCTTAATACCTACCCACTTAGCTACCTACCTACCAACCAACTGACCTACCTACCTATCTGCCCGCCTGCCTGAATCTAACAGTCTATCTATCCACACACACAGACAGACACATACAGAGACAGACATACAATGCTATGCCAAAGGAACAAAGCGTCACGATCAATGTGAACACACTGTCCTATATCAAATTATGCTATTAGTATGTACAATGTCTCGCCTACTGGTCTGACCCCCGAGAGCCGTTACATTTGGAGAACAGAAGTCTAACTTTATAGGGGTTTGAATCCCGAACACTGTTTTGACAGAAGCCGCCCTAATCATTACGCCACCTCGTACCCGCTCAATGTAAATCTGTCATGATAACCATACAAGCAATAATGGGATCAATACAGGTTGCATAATGAGCCTTGCACACGGGAAGCTCCTGAATATTAAACACTAGAACTTTGCAACAATACTACCTTGACATCAATCATTCACAAACCGGATGTGCCAGTAGTCACGTGGCAGACTTGGCTTCCGGGTCTTGTAATGTATTCATGTTTATGTCTATGACACACGAAAGCTGCTCCACAAATATTGTGTTTTCTTGTTCTCTGAAATCATACACGAATGCACACATAAACATTCACGTAATAGCACATTTTCACAACAATGTACGAGCGCGCACGCATCGCTGCTCTCACACAATATCATGCTCTCTCACACGCGCACACATACACAGGCGAATTGTAATAATGCGCAGTGTAATAAATTGTAACAATTGTTTGTTCGATAAATGTTGTCGGTCGTTTTGACCATCGGAGGTCGTTGCACTTTAGACACTCGTGTGGGTGGTCAGGCTCTCTCAGCTTATATTTTATTAATCATGTTATTTGTGTGTCTTGTATGTCGGTTATCTCCCCGTATTGTCCTCTCAATGTCTTGTATGTCGGTTGCGTCCCCGTCTTGTCCTCTCAACGTCTTGTATGTCGGTTGCGTTCTTGTCTTGTCCTCCCAACGTCTTGTATGTCGGTTGTGTCCTGTCTTGTCCTCTCAACGTCTTGTATGTCGGTTGCGTCCTCGTCTTGTCCTCCCAATGTCTTATATGTCGGTTGCGTCCTCGTCTTGTCCTCTCAACGTCTTGTATGTCGGTTGCGTCCTCTTCTTGTCCTCTCAACGTCTTGTATATCGGCTGTGTCCTCACTTGTCCTCTTTAGGTCTTGTATGTCGGTTGTGTCCCCGTCATGTCCTCTCAACGTCTTGTATGTCGGTTATCTCTCCGTTGTGTCCCCGTCATGTCCTCTCAACGTCTTGTATGTCGGTTATCTCCCCGTCTTGTCCTCTCTATGTCTTATATGCCGGTTGTCTCCGTGTTGTGCCGTCTCAACATTTAAGACGTCGGTTTATGCCCTTATTGTGTCCTCTCAACGTCTAAAACGTTTGTTTTGTCCTTATTGTGTCTTTGCAAAGTCTAGGACGTCGGTTGTGTCCGTGTCGTGTCCTCTCAACATTTAGGACGTCGGTTTGTGCCATTATTGTGTCCTCGCAACGCCTAGGACGTTGGTAGTGTTCTTGTCTTGCCCTCTCAATGTCTAGTACGTCGGTTGTATCTTTGTCTTGTCCGCTCAAGGTGTTCGAGGTTGATTGTGTCCGTGTTTTGTCTTTCCTACGTGTTGGACATCGGCTGTGTTTGGTCGTGTCCTCTCTACATGTTGGACGTTGCTTACGCCCTTGCCTTGTCCTCTTTACAAGTATTGTACTTATCTTGTCCACTGTACGCAAAGGAGTTCTGCTGTGTCCTTGTTGTGTTCTTATATTGTCCTCTGGACTGTTGGAATTCGCCGTGTCCTTAACTTGTCGTCTCTACGTCACTGAAGTCGGTTGTTTCTTTGTTGTGTCTATTCAACGTATTGAATGGAGGTTGTGTCCTTGAGTTGTCCTCTGTACGGGTAGGACCTGAGGACAGTATTACGTGACACCCTATTGTCTGGATCTCACAACGAAACAGCGGGACACCTAAACACACTTTTAGATGACACAAAGATGAATAATATTGGGAGCACATGAAGGGAGCTGAAGGAGATACCAAAAGATACAACGCCTTGGAGTGGATTGACTGAGGTCTAATGTTACAATGGGTAGCAACGGATAAACGAAGAAACATATTTTAAGACCGCTTTGGCATGAGGGTGTTTGGGGGCACGAAAATAGGCGCTAGGTTTAGAAACTTGTCGGTGGGCCCTGATGAGAGTAACTGTCTGTAAAGGGCCTGCTATATGATTTTAATGTGCAAACTTGCAGCGTTTGGGCTTGGGTAGTTTTACTGTGATTGACAGATCACTGCACTTGGTCTTGTTGAGGAGTCCGTGAGACAAGGCCTGCCAGACTGGCATGTAACACTGTTGAGGAGTCCGTGAGACAAGGCCTGCCAGACTGGCATGTAACACTGTTGAGGAGTCCGTGAGACAAGACCTGCCAGACTGGCATGTAACACTGTTGAGGAGTCCGTGAGACAAGACCTGCCAGACTGGCATGTAACACTGTTGAGGAGTCCGAGAGACAAGGCCTGCCAGACTGGCATGTAACACTGTTGAGGAGTCCGTGAGACAAGGCCTGCCAGACTGGCATGTAACACTGTTGAGGAGTCCGTGAGACAAGGCCTGCCAGACTGGCATGTAACACTGTTGAGGAGTCCGTGAGACAAGGCCTGCCAAGCTGGCATGTAACACTGTTGAGGAGTCCGTGAGACAAGGCCTGCCAGACTGGCATGTAACACTGTTGAGGAGTCCGTGAGACAAGGCCTGCCAGACTGGCATGTAACACTGTTGAGGAGTCCGTGAGACAAGGCCTGCCAGACTGGCATGTAACACTGTTGAGGAGTCCGTGAGACAAGGCCTGCCAGACTGGCATGTAACACTGTTGAGGAGTCCGTGAGACAAGGCCTGCCAGACTGGCATGTAACACGGTTGGTCGCTCTAGTTACTGAACTTGTTGGGTGGTGGTAGTACAGCAACTGTGTATCAACAGTTGATGTAACATTGCGCCAGATACTGCTGGACCTGGCAGTCATATGATGGGCTGGAATTGAGTGGCTGGTTGGTTGGCTGGTTGGTTGGTTGGTTGGTTGGTTGGCTGGTTGGTGAGTCGGCTGATTGAACAGTTGATGTAACCCAACGCCAGATACTTCAGGAACTGGTAGTTATATTGTGGGCTGGTGTTGGGTGATTGGTTGGTTGCTGATGGAGAAAACAACAGCCATGTTTAAGAATAAAAACAGAATGGAGAGACACTGTAATTGCGTCGTTTTAGGAGTAAAAAAAATCTATCAGGAATGTTTCGATGACGAATAAATAATAATACACATCGGCAGCATCCTATGAAAGACAGAGTGGTAATGCGCTAAATAAACTTTGTACTAATGTATGCACGTAAAACATGGACAATAATCAGACATTATGAGGCACAACTAATGGCAATGGAAATATGATGTCTGATAAACAAACTTCAAAGAATACTTTGGACAGACAGAGCAAGCAATGAGGCAGACACATGGACGTAGACAGAGAAGATTTATGGGAACTTTATGCAGAGAAATGAACTCGAAAATTGACTGACAGCTGGCGAACTTGACGTGAAATAAGCTAGGGGAAGGCAGAGAAGTAAATACCTGGACGGCTTGGCCATAAGGCAACGTTAGGATATATATATATATGATGTCAGGTCTTAGTCAGATATGACTGAGCTACCGTATAACAGTAGACGGTACTACCTGCTTTCTGTTAGCGCCGAACGTTTGGCGGCACTTATCAAACCCGACACCCCACATTGTGCCAACGGCTTCGGGCGGAAGAGCGCAATTGGGAGAGTACAAGCCTTACCCTGGTGCTAGGAAATGCAAGCTAAAGACAAAATGTCATGGCAGGGCAGACCAGGCCCTAAGCCTTGGTTTGCGGCTGGTCTAGGATCGAAGCTCCGACAGGCGGACAGTTAGAGCATTGCTTTGCTGATCCGGCAGCTTCTACAGCTTGTCTTGTTCCAGATGTAGGGGTGTTACCTTTCCTCTGGAGTGAACTAGGCAGGCCGAGAGAGGGATCATGCTGCATGGGCAACACATGATCTCTATATTTTAGCCCAGGCTTTATGCTATGGAGAGGCAATAACTCCATCCCTGGTCTTAACTGGTCTCGGAATCAAAGCGAGAGGCAACTGTTACGGGTTATAAGTCCCTGTCAATTGGCGTAGACATGGGGCGCCACGCGTTGCCTCTGACGGTGGGAGACACCTACAGGTGTCACTGATCAGCTACCGCCCGCCTCAAGCTGGGCAGCCCCCGGCCAATTGGGTGCTGATCCGCCACAGCCTGCCTGCTTCAATGGGTGCTTGGGGCTAGGACAAAATCTGAATCGCAGGCTGTAAAACCAATGCACCAGGTACAAATAAAATAAAAATAGAAACCTCAAGCTACGGCTTGCAACCTGGAACGTGAGAACCATGTGTCCAGGATTTTCCACTGACTTGACCAATATTGACGATGTGAGAAAAACGGCTGTGATTGATGCCGAACTCAATCGTCTTAACATTGATATTGTTGGCCTGCAGGAGAATCGCCTCGCTGAGGAAGGGTCACTCAGGGAAAACAATTACACCTTTTGTTGGAAGGGTAGAGGGCAGGCAGAAAAAAGACAACACGGTGTGGGCTTTGCAGTGAAGAATTCGCTACTGGGAATGATTGAAATTCCAGCAGGAGGAAATGAAAGACTATTATCCCTGCGCTTGGCAAGCTCTTGTGGTTTTGCCACCATTATTACTGCATATGCACCGACACTCGATTCCTCTGATGATGTGAAGGATTCGTTCTATGAGGAGTTAGACTCCGTGAGCAAGGCAGTTCCAAAATCTGACTACATTTATATGCTCGGTGATTTCAATGCTCGTGTGGGCAAGGACTCGAGTTCATGGCCAGTGTGCCTTGGAAAATACAACATCGGTCGCATGAATGAAAATGGGCAAAGGCTGCTGGAGCAATGCACCAGTAATGACCTATGTATTACAAACTCCTTTTTTAAAACAAAAGAGATGCATAAGGTCACATGGAAACATCCAAGATCCGGCCATTGGCACCAGCTGGACTTCATCATCACACGGAGACAACATCTGAACCATATATCATTGACTCGAAGTTACCACAGTGCTGACTGTGATACGGATCATTCTTTGGTTGTTGCAAGGGTTAGACTGAGACCAAAGAGAATCTACACAGCTAAACACAAATCTAGCCCCAGGATTAATATTATTAACACTCACGATCCTGAAAAGTGCTTTCAGTTTCAACAGCAACTTGAAGACGCTTTCACTGATACACCAGAAAATTGTATAGTAAATGAAAAGTGGGGTCAACTTAAGGAAACTCTTATAAAACTGCCGTAGGGGTTTACGGCACTGTGGATCATAAGAGGCAGGACTGGTTTGCGGCAAACAGCGAGACTCTGCAGCCCTTGATTGATAAGAAGAAGATAGCTCTCTTAAGAAACAAGGAAAGACCAACGCGTAACATTCTGAGTGAGCTAAGGCAAGCTAGGAAGGATGTGCAAAGGGCTGCCAAGCAGTGTGCAAATGATTATTGGATCAAGTTATGTGAGTCCATTCAAATCGCAAGTGATAAGGGAAACATAAGAAGCATGTATGAAGGAATAAAGAAAGTGTGTGGTCCAGTGATCAAAAGAAATGCACCATTGAAAACCTTGACTGGAGAAGTCATCACTGATAAGAAACAGCAGATGGACAGATGGGTAGAGCACTATTTGGAGCTTTACTCAAGTGAGACCAAACTAGCGGATGATGCCCTCAACGCCATAGAGGCTCTACCAACTCTTGACCACCTGGACACACTTCCCATCATAACAGAAGTTAAGTGTGCTATAAATGAACTTGCATCTAGCAAGGCTCCAGGTAAGGATGGGATTCCAATAGAGGTTATCAGGAGTGGGCAAGACACACTCACTATACAGATCCACCAGCTAATAGAGCTATGCTGGCGTGAAGGACAAGTCCCACAGGATTACAAAGACTCAAGCATCATAACACTGTACAAGAACACGGGGGTTCGGAGCGACTGTAACAACTATAGGGGTATCTCACTTCTGTGTATTGTTGGAAAAGTATTTGCCAGAATTGTTCTGCGCAGACTTCAAGTCCTAGGAGATCAAGTCTACCCCGAATCACAGTGTGGCTTTCGACAGAACCGGTCTACCATTGATATGATATTCTCATTGCGACAAATGCAAGAAAAATGCCGTGAACAGAATCAACCACTGTTTATTGCCTTCATCGACCTCACAAAGGCATTTGATTTGGTCAGTCGTGAGGGTCTGTTCAAGGCACTAAAGAAGACTGGCTGCCCACCAACTCTTCTGTCCATTGTGGAATCGTTCCACACAGGCATGAAGGGTATAATCAAGTTTGATGGTGCAACTTCTGAAGAGTTTGAAATCAAGAGTGAAGTTAAGCAAGGTTGTGTACTAGCTCCCACCCTCTTTGGAATATACTTTTCACTTCTACTGAAATATGCCTTTCGTGATCAGTATGGTGGTATATACATTCACTCACGCTCAGATGGCGGCATCTACAATGTTCAGAGATTGAAGGCCAAGACCAAAATTAGGAGGGTACTGATCAGAGAGTTGCTTTTTGCAGATGATGCTGCAGTTACGACCCACTCTGAGCAAGAATTGTAATGTCTACTATCTGCATTCTCCAATGCTTATTCTGAATTTGGTTTAACAATTAGCACAAAGAAGACACAGATTATGTCACAAGGTGCACATGGGGCACTATCAATCTTTATTGACGACGCCGAAATAGAGATGGTAGACCATTTTACATATCTAGGATCAGTGGTAAATAGCAAATTATCCCTAAATCAGGAAATCAACATCCGGATTGGTAAAGCAGTAACAACAATGAACAAGTTAAGGAAAAGAGTCAAATCAAATCAAATCAAATCAACTTTATTAGGGTCACAAATTGGGCGCGCAGGCCCGTCTTACATTCGGCCCTTTCAATCACTCGTCTTTCGTTCATCAAGAGCATTATACATTTACATAGGAAGAAAAATAAACATTGTGAAATGAATGATGTAAACATAAACAAGGCTAATTACCATGTTATGAAGCCCATCTCCCACCTATCCATACATCACCCCACCCACACAAGCCCACTTACCCACACACACGCGCACCAAGGGACACATAAACACCCCCACCTACCCACACACACGCACACCAAGGACACATACATACCCCACCAACCGACCCATCCCCCCCACAATGCCCTCACCTGATCCCCCAACCAAAACACACTCGCCACCCACAAACATTCCCCCACCAACCCATACATCCCACGCCCATCCACATCTTAACCCACACATCCTCTCCCCACCCACACCTCAAACCACCCATCCCTTAGCCACATCTCCATCGACAACATATTCCCCACCCATGCACACAATCCCCCACCAACCCACACATCGCACATTCACTCACACATCCCCAAACCATACACACACATCCCCACCAACTGACATGTCCCTACCCCCCCCCCCACCCACACACACACCTCCCTAACCACCCATACATCCCCAATCCACACACACACACCCCACCACCCACATATACAACTTCCACCCACCCACACATGCCTTAACCTAAACCCCCACCACGCAATCCCCCACCCGCACATCACATACACACCCTACCACGCACTATTCCCAACCCACGCACCACACACACATATATCCCTCACCAACACATCCCCACTTACACACCACACACATATCCTCCACCCAGATACCACACAATATTCCCACCCACACCCACACAGATACCCTTACCCATCCACCCCACATACCCCCACTCACACACCACAAAAATCCCCCACCCACACACCATACCTCACTCACACAATATCCCCAACCAACACACCACACACCTCTCCCCACCCACACACGCATTCCCTACCCGTCCACCAAACACACTCACTCACGCATACATGGTGAGTTACAGAGTCTGGGAGAACAGGAAGCTTAACGCCAAAACAAAAATCCTTGTCTATCAAGCCTGTGTCCTTAGTACTCTTCTTTATGGCAGTGAAACCTGGACAACTTACTCACACTAAGAGAAACGTTTAAACAGCTTTCATATGAGGTGTCTGCGAAGAATTCTTGGCATTAAGTGGCAAGACAAAATCACAAATACTGAAGTATTGGAAAGATCAGGTTGTGTGACGGTTTATTCCATGCTCAGTCTTCGTAGACTTAGATAGATAGGACATCCTAGGAGGATGGATGATGGTAGAATACCAAAGGACATCTTTTTTGGTGAATTACAGATGGGTAAGAGATCTCAGGGTCGGCCTCTACTACGATACAAAGATGTGTGTAAGCGGGACATGATTGATACAGGCATTGATAATGCACATTGGGAGCAAGTCGCGGCTGAACGTGTTGCATGGAGGGCAAACATTAGAAATGGAATAAAGACAAAGGAGAGAATTATTGCAGATAAGTCATACACCGAGCGTGTGAGACGTAAGATGGTGCATGATGATGGAGATGACCACGTGTTCACATGCACCCACTGTGAACGAACATTTACAGCGCAAATTGGCCTTATTAGTCACAATCGCTACCGCCATAGGTAAAAGTTATTATGCCTTTTTAAAGCACAAACTATCTTCTGTCAAGACGGCAAGGTGCCAATGAATCAATGATATTGTATTTAAATATACTAATTAAAAAACACGCGCTCAAACTGAATTATTGCACAATAAAAGGGCATAAAGGCGTGAGTTCGTCTTCGTTGCACCGGGTTTTATCCCGTATGGCCCGATTTCTTTCCGGAAGGCGGCCTGACAAGGCGTCACACAATACCCGAACTCCGTAGCTCCAGTGACGACTCCCAAGAGTCTCCGTGAGAATGGTACTCGTGAAACGAACGACGGAGTCCCAGAACAAAACCACGACCTTCGGAGCGCGAGGCGAGCGGGAAAGCCACAGGGGTACCCGGTGCATAATCATCATGATTATACCCAGCTGGTTTCTTCAGGATGTAGTGACCTCAAAGTCAAGTACAAACTCAATCCTTGGGCATACTGCACCACAACTCACGTATCGTTAATTCTATGTTAATAAGTTAACCAAGAAGCATGTTATTTCTTATTGAATGCTTATAATCATCTTTTTACCAAATGTAAACACGTGTAATTACACCGTTTCATTCCATTAATGTAATTGAAAAGAGACACTTTAATCAACTGTCATTGTGACCCGAGTTCTGCTTGTTAGTTCAACCCGAAGTTAGAGAAAACCGTGTCTCCTTTTACTGTCACCGGCTGATTGCATTTTCTGGACACAAAGGATTGAACCAACTAAGATTCTTTTGATACGAGGAGATGTGGCAGCGTGTCTGATAGGTGCAGATATGGTAAATTGATACGTGGAGATATTAGGGACGTTCTTTTGAAACCCGTTGCAATGGCTTTATTACAAAAGCATGAAAGAAACATTAACAGATGTTGTAGAATTAAACAGAGCATTCATTCTGAATGGAGACGGTTGTATCTGCAGCACAGAACCTCAATGGCTCGGAATGCTGAAGAAGAAGAAGAAGAAGAAGAAGAAGAAGAAGAAGAAGAAGAAGAAGAAGAAGAAGAAGAAGAAGAAGAAGAAGAAGAAGAAGAAGAAGAAGAAGAAGAAGAAGGAGGAGGAGGAGGAGGAGGAGAAGCAGAAGCAGAAGAAGAAGAAGAAGAAGAAGAAGAAGAAGAAGAAGAAGAAGAAGAAGAAGAAGAAGAAGAAGAAGAAGAAGAAGAAGAAGAAGAAGAAGGAAGAAGAAGAGGAAGAAGAAGAAGAAGAAGAAGAAGAAGAAGGAGGAGGAGGAGGAGGAGGAGGAGAAGCAGAAGAAGAAGAAGAAGAAGAAGAAGAAGAAGAAGAAGAAGAAGAAGAAGAAGAAGAAGAAGAAGAAGAAGAAGAAGAAGAAGAAGAAGAAGAAGAAGAAGAAGAAGAATAAGAAGAAGATGAAGAAGAAGAAGAAGAAGAAGAAGAAGAAGAAGAAGAAGAAGAAGAAGAAGAAGAAGAAGAAGAGAAGAAGAAGAAGAAGAAGAAGAAGAAGAAGAAGAAGAAGAAGAAGAAGAAGAAGAAGAAGAAGAAGAAGAAGAAGAAAAAGAAGAAGAAGAAACAGAAGAAGAAACAGAAGAAGAAGAAGAAGAAGAAGAAGAAGAAGAAGAAGAAGAAGAAGAAGAAGAAGAAGAAGAAGAAGAAGAAGAAGAAGAAGAAGAAGAAGATTCATTCTAAATGAATTATGCACCATGGATTGGTCAGAAGAAGTCGCCGTAGGCATTCAGGCAAGCGTCCCATTGCTTAGGTAGGCGGCAAATGCCGTCCGAAAAAAAAAAAAGATTCTGGTTGCTCACTGAACCAAGCGTTTACCGCGTTCATTACGTCTGCATCTGTGTGAAATCGTTGCCCCTTGAGAGCTTTTTTTAAAGAGGTCCGAACAAATGAAAATCACATGGTGTCAAATCAAGACTATAGGCGGGATGTTGCATAATTTCCCACTTTTTCCTTGCTAATGCTTCTTGTACAATCTTTGTGACATGCGGACGAGCATTATCGTGCAATGACAATCACACCCATAGAAATAATGCCGCGTCGTTTATTCTTGATGGCTTTTTGCAGCTTGTCTAGTGTTTGCAAGTAGTGGGTCCAGTTGATGTTGACACAAGGTTATTTCAAATCGGCCAACAATATCCCTCCATGGTCAACAAATGTGCTCAGCATAACCTTACCAGCGGAAACCTGTAACTTGATTTTTTTTTTTGGGGGGGGGGGGGGCTTTTGGTGCTCCAGCATGCTTCAATTGCATGCTCTCTCTTTTGCTGCTCGACTCAAAGTGGTGACACCATGATTCATCACCGCCAGTATGCGGAAGAGAAATGCATCGTAACGCAGCAAGTTGTTCAAACACCATCTCATGCGAACCTCTTTTTGGTGGTCGGTCAACATCCGTGGTACCCAATTTGAACACACCTTCCGATATTGCAGTCTCTTTCGAACGACCTGTACTGCTGCATCAATTTTGGCGATGGTTTGTTTATGTTGCAACAATATGCGCTTGACGGCCGTCGAAGATCTGTCGTGAACTGACGTCCTTTCCGAAACATTCATACCCAGTCTGTCACTGCTGTCTTTGACACACATTTGTTACAATACGCTTCCTGCATTCTTCGATGAATGTCCACTGGTCTACATCCTTCAAATGAAAGAAACTGAATCATCGCTCTTTGAGCTTCTTTGGACGGATTTTGGATTAACCCGGCCATTGTCTCAACGGTCAGAACAGAACCTATACATCATGGGATGATAAGCACTTACTCTTTTATTCATTGGTCAGTACTTATCACATGACCATGACATGATCATGTTCAACGTACTCAATTACGCGTGGTGCGGCACGAACGGGTTTCAATTGAACGCCCCTTATATATAGGAACTTGATACGTGGAGATATGGCAAACTTGATACGTGGAGATATGGCAACTTCATATGTTGATATATAGCAAAGTGTTTATAAACAAGATGGACAGAAGGCTGGAGAGCAAACGAGCGAGCCAGATTTGGTGTGTTAGGAAACGAGCAGAGAGACAGATTGGCTGAGTCTGCACCCTTTGGTGCTGTATTGCTACAGTATAAAGCGGATGTGATCGGGGCCCTTTAGAATGATGTCTACAGTGCAGAAGACCGGGTAGATATCACAGCTTGGAGAGAATGGTGCTGCAGGAAATGACCACAGGATCCGGGTAGCACTCAATGCTCCGAGGACATGCCAGACAGATACATATTCAGACTTCTACGAGTACCTTTACTACTGAGACTCTTCGCCGGATGTTGAAGATGAGGACGGAGCACGCATGGGAATGTCCCGAGTGATGTAATGTTGGTTCTTGACCCAACTCAACCCATCTAAATAACGTAAGTGTAAATAGACAATTACTGAAAAGGTTAACACATTTCTGAGGACAATGCAAAGAATACCATGGACAGACAGAAAAACCTATGAGTAATTTATACAAGAAACAAACGAAAATCGTAAACTCATTAGGAGAATTAGACGTGGACAGGCACGATTGTTTGTGTACGTTATGACTGATGACAACTGGCATGATTGAGGGGAAAAGAACAAGAGGAATGCAGAGAAATAAATATCTAGATGCTTTTTCACGTTCAATAGTTTGCTATTACTTTCTGAACGAGAAATCAAACTTTCAGTCCAACATAATGCCGGTGTAGGGGTTGAATGTTGTGCACTGATAGTACAAGCCAATATTCTAAACACAGCAGTATTATGCATATCCAAACATCAGTCGAAGAGAAACGGCAAAACACAGCGCTAAGAGGTATAACCAAACAACAGTAGAAAAGGATCAATCCTAGCATTGAAGGATTGGCTTGTCTACAGCATTAAGATTCATAGTCACTCAACAGCAAAAGAGCAAAAACTAAAAAACATCATAATATATATATATATACACATTACATGACATAAGAAGAGAAACGGCTAAATAAAGCAGTAGTACATTGCATATGCACTCAATAGTATAAGAGGGGGTACTAAACAAAACAATAAGATGTATCTACGCTTAACAGTAGAGGAGGAAAGACTAAGACGGTCCTATTTATGCCAGTTTGAGTGACAGTTGAATAGGAAAACCTAACTAAAGCAGTCAGGTGCATCAACACTCAAGAATAGAAGAGGACGGATTAAATATGATTATAATATTTATGTTAGCTTGAATGACAGTAAGAGGATAGACAAAAAGAAACCTTAATGTTCACCCGTATTCCAGGATAGAGAATAAACAGCACTGTAAGATAGCTTCCTACCCCTTGGCAGAAGATGAAGACCAGTCTGTAAGATACCTCTATATCCTAGAGTAGAAGAGGAAAGACTAAAGTCTTTATAAGATTTCTTCCTACCCTAGGGTAGAAGACTAAAGACTAAAGTCTGTATAAGATTTCTTCCTACCCTAGGGTAGAAGAGGAGAGACAATGAAAGATTGAATCATTCACAGTTAAAACCAGGGAAGTCTTTATGTGCGGACATTTGTAAAACCTAATTATGGAATCACTTCTATTGAAGGTTTCTTATTTCTGTACGTAAACTCACCAAGGGAACACGCTGTTCAGATGTTCTAAATGAACTTTCGTCTCGTTTTGCCTTTGTTGTACCTGATTCCCATTCGCCTGACTGTCCGTTTCTAACAATCCTAATATGGTGCATGCCGGAATAGACTCACGAAACATGTTTATTGTTGAAGTAGAACAACTGAACGAACGAACGACTGAACGAACGACCGAAAGAATGCAATTTATTTTCAAAGGGTTAAGAACTTGAGAAGAAGAAGAAGATTGTCGATAGTTTTGAAAACCAAGTCAACCTTTAATCTTTAAAGTACATGGCAAACACACGAGAAAAGACCCCGAATCAAACTGTAAGTTCCTCTAAATGTCCACAAAATTCCCAGCATCAAAAAGTCCCGCATCCGCCTGTTTAGTTTTCTCGTGAGCATATGCTATTGGCTCCGCTACATCATTGACGTAAATATAGAAAGCCAAGAAGAGGAAGAGAAAGACCAAATCAAATAAAATTAACTTTATTTTAAAAGGGTCACAAATTGGGCACGCAGGCCCGTCTTATATTCGGCCCTGTCAATCACTCATCTTTCGTTCATAAAGAGCATTATACATTCACGTAGGAAGGAAAAAAACATTGCGAAACCTGCTATTCTAGTTTTATAATATTCCTATTAATTACTGGCTACAAGGTCAATGTCCGGGTGTGTATCGATTCTTGATGTAAATAGCTAACTGAATGTACCTGAATATCTACACCTACCTTTGTCATATTGCGAACACAGATGGCAATGTTTGTTTAGCTAACATTCCGCAAGCTGGAGAGCTCGTCTCCCAGCCACTCTGAATAACTGGTCTCCCAGCCACTCTGAATAACTGGTCACCCAGCCACTCTGAATAACTCGGAAATAATCAGTGAGTCTCAAACACACCCGGGGTATAGAGGTGGGAGTTAGATTCCAGTAACAATCACTGCTACACGTGCGGTCACACACCCCACTTCTGTAGCGATGGGAAATGCTGTAACTGTCGCAATAAACAGATAAGAGTATTATCTGTCGTTTGCGCATCGATTTCATTACTAAATTACAGACCGCTACTTGGTATCAACTTAAGTTTTCAAGGCATTGAATGTAGACTAGATAATAGTTGGGCACCGAGGCAGCGTAGTAAGCGTGTAAGCAAACGTTTCACGCACACGACTTAAGATGCAATGGGAATTCGGTGCTAGACTCATGATGCATAGATCAATGGGCAGTCGGTGCTAGATTCATGATGCATAGATCAATGGGCAGTCGGTGCTAGATTCATGATGCATAGATCAATGGGCAGTCGGTGCTAGGCTCATGTTGTATAGATCAATGGGCAGTCGGTGCTAGGCTCATGTTGTATAGATCAATGGGCATGTTGTATAGATCAATGGGCAGTCGGTGCTAGGCTCATGTTGTATAGATCAATGGGCATGTTGTATAGATCAATGGGCAGTCGGTGCTAGGCTCATGTTGTATAGATCAATGGGCATGTTGTATAGATCAATGGGCAGTCGGTGCTAGACTCATGTTGTATAGATCAATGGGCAGTCGGGGCGAGACTCATGTTGCATAGATCAATGGGCAGTCGGGGCGAGACTCATGTTGCATAGATCATTGGGAATCAGGGTGCGACGCAGTCAGTGTTAGGCCGACCGCTTTAACCCTCAAACACATTTCTTAGTACCAACTGTAGGCTGGGTGGACCTAGCAGCTTCGGTCAATATAGCAAGTCCCAATGCAAACATTGGAGATAGAACCACTGACCGGCGAGCGAGGGTCTAGCCACTACGTTACCTCGGTTATACCCTTACCTGCCGATTCGGTTGTCTTGAGTTCGAAAAATATATTTCTGGTCGACTGAGCCGAACATGTCAACCAGGAAAATTCTAAGGACGTGGATGAGGCTTGTGTATTACTGACACCCATCACCCAGCCACTGCCCATTGGGCTATACGGCAGAGTTCCATTGGTTGAGAGGACAGCAGAGTTCCATTGGTTGAGAGGACAGTAGAGTTCCATTGGTTGAGTGGACAGTAGAGTTCCATTGGTCGAGTGGACAGTAGAGTTCCATTGGTTGAGTGGACAGTAGAGTTCCATTGGTTGAGTGGACAGTAGAGTTCCATTGGTCGAGTGGACAGTAGAGTTCCATTGGTCGAGTGGACAGTAGAGTTCCATTGGTCGAGTGGACAGTAGAGTTCCATTGGTCGAGTGGACAGTAGAGTTCCATTGGTCGAGTGGACAGTAGAGTTCCATTGGTCGAGTGGACAGTAGAGTTCCATTGGTTGAGTGGACAGTAGAGTTCCATTGGTCGAGTGGACAGTAGAGTTCCATTGGTCGAGTGGACAGTAGAGTTCCATTGGTCGAGTGGACAGTAGAGTTCCATTGGTTGAGTAGACAGTTGAGTTCCATTGGTTGAGATGACAGCAGAGTTTCATTGGTTGAGTGCACAGTACAATTCCATTGATTGAGTGCACAGTAGAGTTCCATTGGTCGATTGGACAGTTGAGTTCCATTGGTTGAGTGGACAGTAGAGTTCCATTGGTCGAGTGGACAGTAGACTTCCATTGGTTGAGTGGACAGTAGAGTTCCAATTGTTGAGATGACAGTAGAGTTCCATTAGTTGAGTGGACAGTAGAGTTCCATTGGTTGAGTGGACATTAGAGTTCCATTGGTTGAGTGGACAGCAGATTTTCATTGGGTGAGTGGACAGTAGAGTTCCCTTGGTTGAGTGGACAGTAGAGTTCCAATTGTTGAGATGACAGTAGAGTTCCTTTGGTTTAGTGGACAGTAGAGTTACATTGGGTGAGTGGACAGGAGAGTTTCATTAGTTGAGTGGACAGTAGAGTTCCATTGGTCGAGTGGACAGTAGAGTTCCATTGGTTGAGTGGACAGTAGAGTTCCATTGGTTGAGTGGACAGTAGAGTTCTATTGGTTGAGTGGACAGTAGAGTTCCATTGGTTGAGTGGACAGTAGAGTTCCATTGGTTGAGTGGACAGTAGAGTTCCATTGCTTCAGTGGACAGTAGATTTCCATTGGTTGAGTGGACAGTATAGTTCCATTGGTTGAGTGGACAGTAAAGTTCCATTGGTTGAGTGGATAGTAGAGTTCCATTGGTTGAGTGCACAGTAGAGTTCCATTGGTCGAGTGGACAGTAAAGTTCCATTGGGTGAGTGGACAGTAGAGTTCCATTGGTTGAGTGGACAGTAGAGTTCCAATTGTTGAGATGACAGTAGAGTTCCATTGGTTGAGTGGACAATAGAGTTCCATTGGTTGAGTGGACAGCAGAGTTTCATTGGTTGAGTGGACAGTAGAGTTCCATTGGTCGAGTGGACAGTAGAGTTCCATTGGTTGAGTGGGCAGCACAGTTCCATTGGTTGAGTGGACAGTAGAGTTCCATTGGTTGAGTGCACAGTAGAGTTCCATTGGTTGAATGGACAGTAGAGTTCCATTGGTTGAGTGGACAGCACAGATCCATTCGTTGCGTGGAAAGCACAGTAGAGTTCCATTGGTTGAATGGACAGTAGAGTTCCATTGGTTGAGTGGACAGCACAGATCCATTCGTTGCGTGGAAAGCACAGTAGAGTTCCATTGGTTGAATGGACAGTAGAGTTCCATTGGTTGAGTGGACAGCACAGATCCATTCGTTGCGTGGAAAGCACAGTAGAGTTCCATTGCTTGAGTGGACAGTAGATTTCCATTTGTTGAGTGGACAGTAAAGTTCCATTGGTTGAGTGGACAGTAGAGTTCCATTGGTTGAGTGGACAGTAGAGTTCCATTGGTTGAGTGGACAGTAGATTTCCATTGGTTGAATGCACAGTAGAGTTCCATTGGTTGAATGGACAGTAGAGTTCCATTGGTTGAGTGGACAGCACAGTTCCATTGGTTGAGTGCACAGTAGAGTTCCAATTGTTGAGATGACAGTAGAGTTCCATTGGTTGAGTGGACAGTAGAGTTCCAATTGTTGAGATGACAGTAGAGTTCCATTGGTTGAATGGACAGTAGAGTTCCATTGGTTGAGTGGACAGCACAGTTCCATTGGTTGAGTGCACAGTAGAGTTCCAATTGTTGAGATGACAGTAGAGTTCCATTGGTTGAGTGGACAGCACAGTTCCATTGGTTGAGTGCACAGTAGAGTTCCAATTGTTGAGATGACAGTAGAGTTCCATTGTTTGAGTGGACAGTTGAGTTCCATTGGTTGAGTGGACAGTAGAGTTCAATTTGTCGAGTGGACAGTAGAGTTCAATTTGTCGAGTGGACAGTTGAGTTCCATTGGTTGAGTGGACAGTAAAGTTCCAATTGTTGAGATGACATTAGAGTTCCATTGGTTTAGTGGACAGTAGAGTTCCATTGGTTGAGTGGACAGTAGAGTTCCATTGGTCGAGTGGACAGTATAGTTCCATTGGTTGAGTGGACAGTAGAGTTCCATTGGGTGAGTGGACAGTAGAGTTCCATTGGTTGAGTGGACAGTAGAGTTCCATTTGTCGAGTGGACAGTAGAGTTCCATTGGTTGAGTGGAGAGTAGAGTTCCATTGGGTGAGTGGACAGTAGAGTTCCATTGGTTGAGTGGACAGTAGAGTTCCACTGGTTGAGTGGACAGTAGAGTTCCATTGGTTGAGTGGACAGTGGAGTTCCATTGGTTGAGTGGACAGTAAAGTTCCATTGGTTGAATGGACATTAGAGTTCCATTGGGTGAGTGGACAGTAGAGTTCCATTGGTTGAATGGACATTAGAGTTCCATTGGTTGAATTGACATTAGAGTTCCATTGGTTGAGTGGACATTAGAGTTCCATTGGGTGAGTGAACAGTAGAGTTCCATTGGGTGAGTGGACAGTAGAGTTTCATTGGTTGAATGGACATTAGAGTTCCATTGGTTGAATGGACATTAGAGTTCCATTGGTTGAGTGGACAGTAGAGTTCCATTGGTTGAGTGGACAGTAGAGTTCCATTGGTTGAGTGGACAGTAGAGTTCCATTGGTTGAGAGGACAGTAGAGTTCCATTGGTTGAGTGGACAGTAGAGTTCCATTGGTTGAGTGGACAGTAGAGTTTCATTGATTGGGTGGACAGCATAGTTCCACTGGTTGAGTGGATAGTTGAGTTCCATTGGTTGTGTGGACAGTAGAGTTCCATTGGTTGAGTGGACAGCAGAGTTCCATTGGTTGTGTGGACAACAGAGTTCCGTTATTGGGTGGACAATACAGTTATATTAATTGAGTGGACACCTGAGATCCACTGGTTGAATGGACAGCAGAAACATAGCTAAAGACTGAGGGAGATAGACAGGCCTGGAATACAGACTGTCAGACAGACAGGTAGGCAGGCAGACAGACAGTCAAGCAGACAGACAATCAAGCAGACAGACAGTAAAATAGACAACCTGACAGACAGACAGCTGGACGGACGGGCAGAACAGCGGGTGGAAGGGAGGATAAGCGGCTAGACAAATTCATTAAGAGGCGCTTGAGTTAAAGAAAGAACAAAGGACAGACAGACAGACAGACAGGTGGTTGAGTTAATGAAGTAACGAAAGAAAGAAAGAGAGAAAGATATAAAGAAAGAAAGAAAGAAAGAAAGAAAGAAAGAAAGAAAGAAAGAAAGAAAGAAAGAAAGAAAGAAAGAAAAAAAGAAAGAAAGAAAGAAAGAAAAAAAGAAAGAAAGAAAGATGAAATCGTGCACGGAGAGACCAAACAAAATAATGAATTAATTCAGACAAGTTAACATCAAGCAATTGATCACCATGGTAACGTGTGTGTCTTAGATTGCGTACTTTGCTGATTAATGGTGTCCAGTAAATAGATGCGTCTTAACGTCAATAGAGGGCGCGCTAAATCATCCTTGAACAGTCACCGGCCGCTGATTCGGTTCATATGTAGACATGATATACTGTGATTGGTTGGTTGAGTAATTAGCACTGTTGTTTCTCCGGTAAAGAGATTGGGATGTTTACATGACAAGTTTAAGTCTTCAACATCACTGCGGTTTGTAATTTATGGGGAATGGTTTGTCTTCACTTACGTCATGGTTTGCTCCAAGTCTGTGCCGAGAAAGGAAAGGTTGTACATTCAACCAAGCTGTGGTATTAGAGAAATGAAGTAGCGGGTAGCGCTACAATCAGCCGGTTTTTACGTGAAGGCATAAACATGATACCCCACATGGAAAGGTATACCAACACCCACTCATATGTTCTACAGACAGACAGACAGCCAGACAGACAGACAGACAGACAGACAGACAGACAGACAGGCAGGCAGACAGACAGACAGACAGGCAGGCAGGCAAGCAGGCAGGCAGGCAGGCAGGCAGAGACTGGGAGAGACAGGGAGAGACATACAGACAGAGATAGGGTGATATAGCGGGAGAGAGAGGGAGAGAGGGAGAGAGAGAGAGAACGAACGAACAAACTTTATTTTCAAAGGGTTAAGAATTGGGCACGTAGGCCCGTCTAACATTCTGCCCTTCTAGCACTCTCTTTCATACATTATTTCATTCACACATCATTCAAGGCTAACAGAGAACAGCAACAATATAAAAGATATGAGAGAGAGAGAGAGAGAGAGAGAGAGAGAGAGAGAGAGAGAGAGAGAGAGAGAGAGAGAGAGAGAGACATGGAAAACGAACGAACGAATGAAAGAAAATCTTTATTTTCAAAGGGTTAAGAATTGGGCACGCAGGCCCGTCTGACATTCTGTCCTTCTTCTCTATTTCCTCTCATATATTCTTTCATTCAACATCTCTTATGAAGCAAGTCTTTGACAACAAAAGAACAGTAAGCATTAAAACGCATGAAAAATAAACAATAATACATGACTCGTTGAGGCAATGTTTAACACGGGCATCATGAAAACCCAAGGTGCGTGTAACGTGCCACACATATGGGAATGTTTTTTAATTTTTTGGCTAGTTGTCTTTCGAGATAATTTACCATTATTATTGTCTTTTTTTCTTTTTTTTTCTTTAAGGGGGCATGTAGTCTGTCCGAGGTAGTGTTCAAACAGGTTGCGACTGTATGTATAATGATTGGTGGTGTCTTTGATTTCTTGTGGAAGATTGATTGATTGATTAATTGGTTTAGGAATCGACATCACAGCATTCGGGGCATTCCCATAAGAGCTCCGTCCCCATCATCAGCAGCCAGCGAAGAGTTCCAACACTAATATTACCAGTAGCAATCTGATTATATATCCGTCTCGCCTTTCCTCTGAGCGTTGAGAGACGGCCAGATCCCCTCGTCACTCCTCGCTGTCTCATTCTTGCCAGACCATGGTAATCCATTTGCTCCTCCGAGGTGTACACGAGCTCCCATAAGGCCGCAACCACGTCTGCCTTATCATGTATCAGTACTCCACCAAGTTTTGCAGAGCCAGCCAATCTGTCCGCCTGTTTATTTCCCAGCACACCGGCATGCCCCGGAGAAAAGATCTAGGCGATGCTTGTCACCCGTGACCTCCGAAGCGAAGCAAGCCACTCCGCACGAAGTCTGCGCGTCCTCACCCTCGTCAGCATGCTTTCTGAGTCAGTTACAATCACGATGTGTGTGTGTGTCGTATTCTCCATCCAGCGGAGAGCTGCAGTGACTGCCTCCACTTCCATTCTTAAGCTGGATGTTGTGGTATCATATGCCAGGCTCTCCTGCCCCAAACATCGACCATTAGCTTTGGCTATGAACCCCCAGCCACTTCTCTCACCTCTTGACACCGAACCATCTGTGTAGATAATCACATCACTCGAGTGAGCATTGTCCTGAATTAGTTGCTGGATTTATACTTCCGTGGCCCCTGCTGGCCACTCCCTGCACTCCCGGCTTAATGTGATTATACCTCTGCACAAGTCTGACTGCTACACTGGCACTCTGACCCACTCCTCTCCACGCCTAATGTTCTCCAAGGGGCACACCTGTCTGATCGTATCCTCCGCCTGAACCATCCATGATTTCCCTCTTATCAGTCGCTGACCCTTAACTGCGTCCAGCGCCTCATGCAATGGGTGGTCTGTGTCTGCAGCTACTCTGAGGTATGCCTTCGCCTGCGTCACCTTGAGCCTACCAGCAACAGTTGGCAGACCAAGGATGTAACGCATACACACTACTGGGGTGTCTCTGGTGCATCCCAGAATGACCCGCATAGCTTCGTTCTGTATACGCTCTAACTCACCAGCTGACTCTCTGTGACAGTTAGCAGCCCTAATCCATAATCAATCACTGAGAGGATCAAGTGCTGGTATAGTGTGAAAAGCATTCTCTGCTCTGTGTCCATTGCAGCCATAATTTTAAGTGCGCTAAGTCCCTGTTGAGATCTTGTCACAACCGTCTCCACATGGTCCTTGAAGGATAGGCTCCTGTCAAATGTGATCCCCAGATACTTCAGTTTGTTCTCTCTGCTGACATTTCTACCATCTATCGCGAGACATCAGTTCTCACAATCCTGTTGTCCAGAGAGCACCACAAAACAGCTGCCTTTTCCGGGTGGATGATCATCTTGTGGAAGATTGTTCCACAACTGAGTGGCAGAGTATGCTAAGCTTGTTTTATATAAGTCTATAATAGGTTTAGGGACATGAAGTATATTTACCGTTTCACTATGTCTAGCGTTATATTTAAACAATGGCCAAAGGTAGCTTGGGGCATTTTGAAATAGGATTTTGTGAATTAGTTTAGCCTTATTAAAACGTAGGCGTTTGTGGAGTGACAGTAACTGAAGACGTTCATATAGGTTAGAATTGTCTGTAAGCTTATCACCATTGATTAGACCCACTGCCCTTTTCTGGAGTGAATAAAGGCGTTTTGATATTGATTTGGAGCATCCATCCCAGATTGTAGAGCAATAATCAATATGCGTTTGTGTGTGGGAAGTATAGAATATCTTTCTTGTGTTTTCGTCGAGGAAATTTTTAATTTTGGCAAGTTGGTATACTTTTTTTTTGGCTATTTGTTTAACTAGAGCATGAACATGAGAATTAAAGGATAGACTTTGATATACGATAAGACCCAGTGCCTTGTGCTCGGATGCACTTTCTGTAGGCGTGCTACCAATGTGCAGCTGAAGAGTTCTCTGCGAGTTTAGAGTGTGAAGTCTTTGTCTGGGTTCCTATTAACATAGATTTTGTTTTAGAAATGTTAATTTGGATACGGTTTGCATGACTTCAGTTAACAACACTATTTATTTCCTGTTGCAAGGATAATTCTAGTACATTACAATCAATAACGTTTGTATGTACTGTGCATTCGTCTGCAAATAGATCGCAGGACGATGACAGATATAAGGGAAGATCATTTATATAAATGGCAAATATCAGAGGGCCAAATATAGATAAAAGTACTCCAGTATTAATGGTAATGGCTTGGGATACAGATTTATTGTGTGATACTACTTGTTTTCTGTCTAATAAAATTGAGTTTATTAATGTCACTATATTAAAGCTTACTTTCGTTGTTTCTAGTATTTTAATTAGGATATTATGATCTATCATATCGAATGCTTTTCTAACGTTTATAAACATCGTTCCACATAGAGTATTGTTGTTAATATTTTGATGCCAGTTTTCTATCATGTTTGTTAGGGACGTATGACAGGAATATTTTGGCCGAAAACCTGACTGACTGTCAGCTATTAGTTTGTGGCGAACTAAGTGCTCTAGTGTTGTTTTGTGGATGTGCTTTTCTAGCGGTTTGGATAGTGAGGATAATATGGAAATTGGCCTATAATTACTCATGATACAATCATATAATGAACCAGCTTTTAAATGAGGATACACTTTAGCGATTTTAAAGGATGATGGGAAGTAACCTTTGGTGAGACATTGATTGTATATAAAAGTTAGTGACTCGCAGATCGCCAGTGCAACATAGCGAAGGATCCAATTACTGATTCCATCTAGTCCTGATGAGTTATTGTTTTATTTTAGGTTACTGAGATGAGTAAATACTTCAGTGGTCGTCATTAGCGGTATGTTTGTGGGAATGGCTCCATAGCATTTGCTCTCACAGAATGATGATAATAAACATATGTCATGAGGCACATCTGTTATTGCAGCCTTTTGTTTATGTCAGACTGAAAGAAATTACTGAATTGATCACATGTAACCTGATTTGATGGTAACGATTGTGATGATTTGTGTTTGTTTGTCAAGGTATTAATTGGTTTCCATATATCTTTACTGTTGGTTTTATCTATTATTAAGTTCTTAAAATAGTTTTTCTGTTCCTTTCAAATAACATATTGAACTTTGTTTCTCAGACTACGGTACGTGGTTATATCTCTATTTTTATGTGCCCTGTCCCGGTCTCTCATAAGTTCAACTACCTCCTGGTGATCCACGGGACTTAGTGTAATGTTTAACTCGAACTTCCTTAAATGGAACATGCTTATCGAATACACTTAGAAAGGTCTTCAGCCAGTGGTCCAGCGCATCATCTGGGTCAGGAAGCTGGTAAACATAGTCCAGAGATGAGTTGAGCAAGTCTTGTAAAAAGACATCTTGATTGAAATTTTTATAATTTCTATATTTTATACTTATGTGTTTGTGTTTCGGAGTTTTGGTACCTCTTTTCGACCACGTGCTACAAACCGGGCAGTGATCGCTCATTCCATTAATAGGTACAGTACATTCAGTGATGTTGTACAGCACATGTAGTATAAATGTGATCTATAAGTGTTGCAGACTGATTTTGTTATTCTAGTGGCTTGTTTGACTAATTGTTGGAAGTTATAATGACTCTATTATGTTTTCCCATAGTTTCATTTGATTTGTTAGTGTCTATGTTGAAGTTCCCTAGCAGTATGATTTCTCTCGCATTTCTAAAGACTACATCCATCATAGTTGATGAATATTTCATACCAATGTTTCCTGCACTGGGGTTTCGATAAACATAGCCAACTACTAAGGGTATGTGATTTTGAAGTTTAACCTCTAAGCCATACACACTCAATCTCACAGGTTTCAAAATCTAGCCTGCGGTGGACGTTCAGCGAATTATAAATATAAACTGTAATTCCCGTATCTTGTTTCTGATAAGGATCTCTTCTAATAACTTTAAATCCTTTGATAGCGATGTCATCATCGGAGATGTTACCATTTAATTGACTTTCACTAACGCCGAACATGTGAAAACTTTTATTAAGAATAAGTGATAGTTCGGGCAGGTTCCCTAATAAATGGCAGATATTTAGATGCCCGGCTCTGAGCCCATCTTTATTGAGCCAGTGTTCATACTTATTAAATATTTCAACAGTGCGAAATAATAAGTTTTAAAAAAAAATCACACACACAAACTGCATACAACTTACGTCCCTTATTACAATATACACTCTAAGAAAAAAGAGAAATAGTAATATTTATGTCGACATATAGAAATATGTACACTGATCAGTAAGGAAGAGCTGTGAAGACCCTCTCACTCACAGTAAAAACACAATTAAAAGTATTATAAAAAGATCTAAGATAAGTACTATCAATTAAATAAAAGTCAAAATAAGTCAATGTTTATAGTTCCGTATAAACTAATCCGTTACTAGATCAAGTAATAACCCAATAAGCAGATGAAAGTTCCAGGAGAGGCTCTTTCTTGTACTGAGATCCACTGTAGCTTTGTGCTAATTTACTAGTAAATACCAGGTTGTGTTGGTCCTTGGTACAGCGACATCATAAGAGCTTGACGAAGTGTAGCTGCGCTAAAACGTGTGAGGTGTAACCATTCTGGGTTACAATGAAATTGATACTGTTGATGTCTCATGGGTATGTCATGACAACCAACTACAGACGCTGGTTCGTGGCTAACATGAGGTTGTGGTGGCACGTTGTTGCTGCTGAAAGTTTGTTCCTTGCTGGGGAGAATAGGAAACATATCTTCATAATTATTACCCTCCTGTGTGAAAGAGGACGTATCGTATGGACTTGGTGTGGTGGAAGTGTCCCGTCTGGCTTGGATTTCAGGTTATGAGTGGTCTGCGCACTTCTGGCCTTCTGGTACTTGATATGACGGGAGTATGTCGTCTGGCTTGAGTTTCAGGTGGAGTAGCTAAAGGTGTCCGACGCGACCCTGTATTGGATGTATGCTGTGTTCGTTCTGGGTATTTGATATTTTTGGCGAGCAAGCTGGTGCCCAAAGTAGACAAATGTATTTGATCTTTATAAAGGCTCTTTTTTGTTGCACCAGCCTGTAAAGTGAAGAACGGCTTGTTGTTGTTGAACTGTATGTTGTTCTGAGAACAGAACTTCTGCCAAATGTTATTATGTGTGAAAGCTAGGCGACGCTGGAGTCCATAACTCGGTGATATGATGGAGGAAAAGTAAATATACAAGTTAGG
>JACEFZ010020901.1:125000-142500 GCA_014155875.1 Cepaea nemoralis | reverse complement strand
AACCAGTTTTTTTTTTTTTTTGAAATAGCTAACTTTTGTATCCATGTCTCTTTCCAAGTGCAAGATAAGACTAGGATGGGCAACTCTGATCATGTTGGTGTTTTGCCATTTTTACAGCACCATGCTTATCCACTCAGGCCATTTCCACTTCAAAATTCCACTTGCAATGATGATTTCTGCGCTTGTCGCGCCTTATTTTACTTCTTGCCCTGTACTGTCATAATTGAAAGTCCCGAACCTTGACTTTTGCTGCCTGGTTCTGTCTTTTTCCACCACTATGCTGCAAGGGTAGTGGTAGCGGCCTTGGTACCCTAGGACGCCCCATCGCCGTGAGTGAAGGAGAAACAAGCTCGACTTGCTCTCCTGGTGACACAGCCACTGTTGATACAAACCAGGTCAATGTTTTCAAGTGCGGTCTCGAGCTTCTCTCCCCTGTGTGTTGGAAGAAATGTTACTTCCATGATCTGCCTTTAGCGTTGAAATCACCACAGAAAATGACATGCCTCTCGTGACATAATATGTCACTCAAGCACTGCCACCTCTGGGAACCCACAGTCGCGTTGCAGGCATAAATATTAATCAACACGAATGGTTGACTGGATTGAACTCTGACAACCAGAACTTGTATCTCGTCGCAGTCCCACCTAGACAAGGCCAACCTGTATAGCCATTAAACTGTCTTGCATAAAAATCGTCATTCCCAGGTGTCGCCTGTTGAAAAAAAAAAAAAAAATTTGACGCCGGCTATTTGAGGTGAATTACTACCCAGTGACGTTTCCTGAAGCGCTGCAATATCGTTCCCGTTCTCCTGGCTTTTCAGAATGGGGTCCCGTTGGTTTGCGGTTGCAAAATTCCAATCTAAAATACGAGTCTTGTTGAGGCCTAGACGGACTATTTGAGCGTGCATGTTCTGGCTCCAGTGCGTTTGCCTTGCCGTTTACGCCTACCTCGAGGTTTGTTTGCCCTCTGTACGAGGCACAAACGCTAATCCGCCATGATGGAAAACCAAAACACAACACAGTAACCCATACGCTGCAAAATACACTCAAGAATGTATTAGCTCTGATGCACTAACTCTGTAGCCCCTGCGAAAATCTTGAGGCGAGATGCAACACAAGAGATGCAACACAAGAGATGCAACACAAGAGATGCAACTATCCATCTACGCGAAAAAGAAGCGGTTACAAAAGAACACAACTGTCCGCCGCCATCTTGACCGGAAGCTCTCCAATATTTACGGACAAACCAGGAAGAGCTTGGAGGCAACTGAGACGTGTTTGAGACGAATGTTACAAATAAGTGGAACGGCCAGAGTAACTAACAACGATTTTTACGATTGCTTGGAAGATACTGATACAAGTAGAACTTGCTTGCATGCTTGCTTGTGTTCGCTGGCTGTGAACTCCAGCGTGAAGTCCTGTATGTCGGATGAAGACATCATGTTGTCCAAAATCAGTGTGATGTCATACCGGACTGAGGTTTGCGTGAGTATCCGTTGTCCCATGTCTGGCTTATTGGTGTGCAGACTGGCGGTTCCTCGCCGTGCAGGCAGATACTCTCCGACTTCGGAAGAATCAGCGATCCTACTACGTTAGCCAGGACCCCGAAGGGACCTGTTGCCCAGGACGCACGACTAGGACGTGTTAGTAGGTCTTGGCAAGTATAGAACCTGGCCCTGGTGCCTTGGAAACATCTCTGCGTCCCAAGTAAAACATTATACACAACTATAAGAGAGAGGCAAACATCGTTATTTGGTCATAAAATGAGAAGAGGGGCATTAGAGAACATCGTGACGACAGGAAACATCAGCGGTAGAAGAGGAAGAGGAAGAACGGGTGACATGAAGCTTGATGGTCTATGACGATGACATAAAGACATGTCACAAACATAATTGACATAGAACGCCATGGATCGAGACCTCAGGAGAGACAGGAAAGCAGTATGGCAGGGCACATGACGATAGTAGGATTGTTCTTAAATATTTATTAGTCTCTACTTGACGGACAGTGCGCTACGAAAAAGTTAAAGGCAAACATGCAAGAGGAAACAACGGCTTCAGTGGAA
Source organism: Cepaea nemoralis (assembly GCA_014155875.1). Taxonomy (NCBI): domain Eukaryota; kingdom Metazoa; phylum Mollusca; class Gastropoda; order Stylommatophora; family Helicidae; genus Cepaea; species Cepaea nemoralis. The sequence goes on along the minus strand of JACEFZ010020901.1, from coordinate 140,436 downwards.
AGATAACTCCACCAGATGATCTGATAAGTATGTTTAGACCCCGGAGTGATCGCCAGTGACAGGAAATGTTAGAAATTCGAGTACAGCCGCCATTGTTGTAAAAATAGCATCTGGTCTGCTCTGAAGATTGCCTTTTAATATCTGATTACATGGACTGTGTTTATTCTGCCCTGTTGTAGGCAGAAGCCTGTATTGACCACTTTAGGGATAAACCAGAAGAAGAAGTTCCATCCATCTAGCATGTGCCATGCCGACAAGCGTGGGCGGTCATGTTTTGCCATCTCACTCGATCACCAGAGTCGTGAATCAGCTCCGTGTTCCTGCCTCGACCATGTCACGTGGCCAAGCTATCCAGGTATTTACTTCTCGGTATTCCCCTTGGTCTCTTCCCTTCGATCATACCAGTTGTTACCAAGTTCTCGAATTCATTTCTTCTCATAACATGCCCAAACAATTTTTGATTGTCTACGTCTAATGTCTCTAGTGGGTTTACGATCTCTATGTTTTTCTTGAAGGACTTGTTCATCGGTTTTTCTGTCAAGCCCATATAATTCTGTGCATTTTCATCAGAAATCACATTTCCACAGCCTTCAGATGTTTTTCAGCTTGTCTGCTCATTGTCCAGGCTTCACACCATACAAAATGACAGGTTCTATGTAGCACTTCAACACTCTTTTTCTCGTTTCAGTTGATATCTTTTCATTGGTCAGTATGTTTTTCATCTTGCAAAAAGCTACCTTCGCAATGGCAAGTATTGTTCTAATTTCTTCAACGCATCTCCCATCAGATGTTACTACTGTTCCGAGATAACTGTACCGATTCACTTGTTTAAGAATATGCCCATTTACTTGTATATTACATAGTAGTATTTCCTTCTTCCCAGTGACGACCACAATCTATGTCTTATTACTATTCAATTCTAACCCTAGTTGTTCACTGTGCGCAACAACCGCATCTACTAAATGTTGCAGGTTCAGAAAGAGATTTTAGTCAGGTCTGCTCGCGGTGTCGGCAGTGTACTGAGAGATACCGTCGTCGCTATTTGACTGGTCAATGTTTACGCACAGAAGACTCACTGGAGCACAGGCACTCAAGCAACTCACTCCGAGACTTCCTATACGTAGCTGGCCAATGTAGCTCTGCCCGCATCCTCCCCACATGTCTGTCTCTGCTTCCCTTCTACGTGTAATTTTAGTTCTTCCTCTATTTCTTTTGCCCGTGGATTCCAGAAAAAGGCCGTTCTAGTGATCCTATTCTCAAGTCCCCTATGTCCTAACAATTACTAGTGAGTGTACTACTAGTGTTGATGCTGTTGTACTAGAACAGTGGTTCTCAACCGGTGGGGAATCCCCCCAGGGGGGAATTTTAGGGTTTCCAGGGGGGAGGGGGGGAATGAAGACCATTTCAAGATCGCGTTAATACAAGAACCGATTACTTGATATTGTTTTTTCCCTTCATACTTTACAGTTATGTACGTCTCATCCTTCTAACATTCATTTTATAAAGTAAGTAGACCCACAAATCACTTTTTATGTGGATGTCTAGACTTGTTTTAGTATATGCTATTAAATTTACCTTCCATTTTTACGTAAACTGTGTAGGGATGGGGGGATTTTTAGATAGGAAATATAAAAGAGCGGGGGGGGGGGGAATGATGTTTTGAAAATATGGTGAAGAGGGGCACAGGCCAAATTATTGATAGGAAGGGAGGGGGGGGGAATGACGTTCTGAAAATAGGGTGAAGGGGGGCATGGGCCAAAAAAGGTTGAGAACCACTGTACTAGAAGAATTAATGGACAATTATTGTTGATGCTGTATTGTTGTTATGAGAACTATCTGACTATTGGTGTTATTGCTGTATTGTTGTTATGAGAACTATCTGACTATTGGTGTTATTGCTGTATTGTTGTTATGAGAACTATCGGACTATTGGTGTTGATGCTGTATTGTTGTTATGAGAACTATCGGACTATTGGTGTTGATGCTGTATTGCTAGTCGAACTGTCAGCGTTGATGCTGTATTGTTAGGAGTATTGTTACTGCCTCGGATCTTCTTGTTGTTATTTGAATGATTACCTTCGTGCTGGTACTCTGAAAGTCACTGTTATAATTTCTTACAGTGGTGCACCCTTACAATCAACAATAAGTTATATGAAATAAATAAGAATGTTTGTTTGTTCCAGGGATCACCACTTTTGTTCCAGGGATCACCACTTTTGTACCAGGGATCACCATTTTTGTTCCAGGGATCACTATTTTTCTTTCAGGGATCACAACTTTTGCTCCAGGGACCACCACATTTGTTCTAGGGATCACAATTGTGACCTGTACAGATTCGACTTGTGGACAAACAGGAACATATTTAGCAGAGTCGCCAACCATTATGGCCAACCGCGTCAGAGGGGTCAAAGGCAGTCGTATAACGTGGGTATGTGCATTCTTAACTCAGCAAACGGCAGAATTAACTCTCAAATCAAAATGAATCTTGAAAACGATATATATAAAAGCCTGTAGAATCCAGATTTCGTCAGCCTTTAATGTCCTTTGATACAAATGGGCAGTTCCAAGACGGCATACAAAATTGGCATAACAAATATGTCCAAGTCTTTCAGTTACTGTACAAAAGATAACATGTTCTTTGTGGTTTTCCTTCTACTTATTTAAAAGCTTAAGCATTACTGATTTCAACGATATCAGATGGAACCAAACTTCCCACAAGGACTAAGCGTCTTATCTAATCGATGGCGAGATGGTTTCTCTCCCGAATCTAGCGTGTCGTCCACCTACGATACGCTCATCGCATCATCAAGCGACAGTGCTCATCCCATGCACTGTTTACCAATCTTTACATTGCACAGTAATTTTTTTTTCCGCGTTACCATCCTGTTTCAGGATATTGCAGTCAACACCAGCATCTTTCAGCTGTATGTTGATTCCTGGGCTAGATTACGCTCATCAGCACGCCACGACTTTCTGAGCGACCGGCTGCATACTCTCATAAGTCACTGGCACGACTCGAACCACTTCTAATTCTCGTCCGCTCACGTCGACCACGAGAGTATTCGGGGTTAACGGAGAAAGCTGCTAACCCCTCGGCCAGGCAGCCGGCATTGCACAGTAATTATTATTTCTAATTCCAGACTCGGGCATGCTTTGTTTTTGAACCCCGACCTTTAGCGTATAATCACTATAACAGTGTAACTGTTATACATACATGCAGTGACTGATACTCCATGTTGCTGTAACATAAAAACTGACTGCAACAGAAACGGTTAATATAACAACTTGAATAGAAACGATTAATATAACAACTGACTGGAATAGAAACGGTTACTATAACAACTGACTGGAAAAGAAACGATTAATATAACAATTGGCTGGAATAGAAATGGTTCATATAAGAATCGACTGGAACAGAAGCGGTTGATATAACAATTGATTGTAACAGAAAGGAGTTAATATAACAGCGGGCTCTCGCAGAAAGAGTTAGCTGCTCACAGAAGCCAGGACTGGGCAGATAGCCACCATCACTAGAATCACTCCCACTCACCAGGAAATCAATGGCCGTGAGTGGCCGTTGACAGCCCAACCAGAGATCGCCGTCCGTATTTTGTATTGCCCCATAACTTGTGAGGAAATGAGCAAACAATGGCGGCAAACAATGTAGGTCAGCTAATAGGGTGTGCCAGTACACCCGGCCTCTCGGACGCAGGTATAATTGGGAACTCACAATAAGAGATATGGTAATGTGTCTATGTAATCTCCACGTACAAAAACTAATATTTCTCTCATGCTTTTTTCATCAAAACACAACAACAAACTGGAAATGAACATAACGATTTGAGTAGGACCAGACACAAATAAGAATACATATGTCACCAGGGACTTTCATAGCACTAGGACATTTGAGGGAGTCAAAGCAGTTATACAGAAAAGTCCTAAAAACAAATCACCGGGTCCAGATGGAATAACCACAGAAGCTATTCAGGCCTGTGGGGAAACAGGAGTTAAATGGTTAACAAGACTTTTTAATATAGCATGGGAAGAAAGAAAAGTCCCAGATGATTGGCAACAGGCAATAATATTACCAATATGAAAAAGAAAGGCAATATGAGAGAGTGCGAAACATACAGAGGTATATCACTCCTGAGCCATATAGGGAAAATGTACTACAAGAAGGTATATCAGATATGTTCACAGTCAATACAGGAGTGAGACAGGGATGTGTGCTCTCTCCTCTGCTATTTAATGTCTACATGGACAGAATATCCAAAGAAATAAGTCTTGACAGAACAGATTTAGAAAATTTAGAACTCTTTACTCCAGATGAAACAACTAACACACAGGAAATAAATTAACTTCTATTTGCAGACGATCAGTGCCTGTTTTACGGCGACGAGGGCAGACTACAAAATCATATTACTCATCTGAGTTCAACCTGCAGCAGATACAATATGAGTATAAACACAGCCAAAACCGAAGTAATGTAAGTTAGCAGATCGCCAGGCACACTAAGTATACAGATAAATGGCACAACTCTGAAACAAGTTAAAGAATTTAAATACCTTGGAAGTATGATCACAGAAGATGGCAGATTGGACAGAGAAATCGAAATCAGATGTCAAAAAGCTAGTGCACTTACATATCAACTATCACCCTTACTGAAACATCCAAATATACCCATGTCCGCAAAACGACAGATAATAAACAGCATATTCACACGAACTCTATGCTACCAATCTCAAACCTGGACTTTATCCAAATAACACTTTCGCAAAATCAAACCTGTGAGATGAGATGCCTGAGGAGAGCTGCCAACTTAACAATCCGAGACCGAGTAAGAAATGTTACTATCAGACAGACTGTGGGATCGACACCTTGTGCCACATTTATTGAAAGACAGAAGATCAAGTGGTTTGGCCATGTTGTTAGAATGCAACATCAGCAACTACCATCACTGGCCTTACATCAAAGATCATCTGCGACGAGACCACGAGGACGTCCAAGAAGAAAATGGATTGACGACATCAGAGACATTGTACAACCACACGGAATGACACTATCCAGTGCCGCCCACCGGGCGCTTTAACGCAAATTATTCCTCCCCGCGACGTTTGACGGCAGAAGTGGAAGATGATGATGATGATGATGATGATGATGATGATGATAAAAGAAAATTACACAGCACCAAACTTAGAATTTTAAAGACTAATTCTTCTTCTTCTTCTTCTTCTTCTTCTTCTTCTTCTTCTTCTTCTTCTTCTTCTTCTTCTTCTTCTTCTTCTTCTTCTTCTTCTTCTTCTTCTTCTTCTTCTTCTTCTTCCCTTTATCACCCATTCGCAAATAACCCTCAACCAAACCACACCATCCGTTCTATCTTCTGCAGCTTCCAATATCATTCATCTCTATCTGTAAGTCTCTTTAAGGTCTCCCGCTGTTTCGTTTGCCTTGTATATTCCAGACAAGAAAGCAATGGCAAACTACTGAACGTAACGTTGTATTGAAAAGCAACGTGGTGTATATCGGAACGTCCCGCAAAGAACATTCAACATTCAAGTGAATGATTCAAGGGTCATGTCCCATGCCTAGAGGCGTAGGTGATCATGTCTCACCACAACTTTATGGTTTCTTGCTCTGGATAAGTTGGATTGCTGGTCGACTTTAGTGTCCGTTTGTTGATTTCTTCCCCAGATACCGTTAACGGTCCCGGTTGCAGCGTCTTTCGGCTGCAAGGTCGTGGATTAGTTTCTGGGTCTCCGTCATTCCGGTCACGAGTACAATGTTATCGGTGACAACTGAAGGTCATCGCTGGGGCTACGGCGTTCGTGTACTGTAAAACGCTTTCGACAGACCGCAGTGAGGAGAGAAACAGTTCCATTTGGGATGAAACCTGATACAGTTAGAAACTTTCTGTTTTCTGTGTTCTTGAAAAGTCGAAAACTAACCGTCTTTAATGTCTTTGTATTTGTCTCCGTCTGTTCAGACTACAACGTCGGAAGTGTCTTTCTCCAGTGTATGTGTGTGTGTGTGTGTTCATCTGTCTGTGAATGTCCCTCGTGGGGTCATTGGATATTCTTCCTCTTGACCACTCAGGGATTTCTCGCCATTCCACACCAAAAAAAAAAAAAAAACACATCCCGGTGTCATGTTCTTTTAATGTTGATATTTAACGTCCAACCAGCGTCCTGGCTAAAGGGACAGTGAGACGCGCCGTTTCATAATTCTCCGTCATATTCCGGCGCAGACCGCTTCGCGTTGATTTCCCAGGTATGAGGCGTCGACCGTTCAGAAAGTAATGCCAATCTGCTGAACTAATATTGCCCAGCAAATCACAATGTTGGGGTTGATTGTAACGTCCTGTAAAGGACACGCATCTTATGTTTTAACTCAGTGTCCATGATTCACAGCAATACAGTAGGATGGTCAGTATGAAACACATTATAACTCGCGTTATGCCTTCAAAGGACGGGTTCCGCTTCAGCTCAACAGCATTACCATTTGAAACCATTTGTGAATGTTATTACCGTCTGCAGCGGGCGCGTTGTTGTAATGGTTCTGATGTTACCCTGACAGTACCATAAGCCCGTGCGGACACTAGTTCGATGCCAGTTCTCCTCGTTCGCTACGGGAGGAAAGGGCTGATCACACATTCCTCCGTGCAATGAGGGTGCTAACATTTGACTTACTCTCAGCGGTTTCATGCTGCGGGATTTGAGTTGTACCGCCTGCGCCCCATGTGTTTGTCTGTCCCTGGCGTATTCTCACCATGAAATGAAAACAGGTGTGTGCGACACCTGGGAACAGAAAGAGAGAGAGAGAGAGATAGAGAGAGAGAGAGAGAGAGAGAGAGAGAGAGAGAGGGGGGAGAGAGAGAGAGAGATAGAGAGAGAGAGAGAGAGATAACAAGCACAGACACACTGTACTTACCTTATAACGAAGCAATGAAGTCAATTCCAGTAAACATAAATGACATTGGAGATGAATCGGAGACAACACCAATAATAATAATATTAATACTAAAATAACTTTAAGCAAATATGTAATAAATAAACTACATCATAACATAACGTTTCCGGCTTTTCGATGATGTCGATCTTCTCCAGGAACTGCACAAACACTCCTAAAGGAAACAACATATAATCACGGAAAGGTGTAAACAAGGGCCGCTATCACGTGAGTGTGCAACTATCAGGCGCAGGAAGTCTATTCAGGAGTTCCGGTGTTTTGTTGCCACATCAATGATGGGCACGATCTACAGAAGGAAAACAGGTTCAGTATGGATATACAGAAGGGAGTCGGTTACGTTAAACAGTGACGTGTATGACCAAACTGATTCCACAGCTGGGTGAATACACGCAACGTTTTTGATTAAGTATCCTATTTTGTTTTCTCCTTTACATAGTTATTTATTTTACTTCTTCGTTTTTTGATTTGTTTGTGCTTTTACTGAAGAAAATCACTAGGATCGAAACGACATATTCGTTGGATTGCGATTTCTCTTATTCATTACATGACATGTATTTGCTATCCAAAATGTAATCAGATTTTTTTTCCCCCTAGCAGCTCCAATTTTTGAGATAACCAAGAATGACCTTTTTAGGATGGCAACTGTTATGTACACGCTTAGAGGTAGGAACCATCAGTGGCATTTTGACTGTCATCTGCATCCATATTATATGTAATTATCGTGTATTCATTACCTTCTTATAAACCACCCATAAATTTATTGAAACTGTCACTGGCATTTTTAAAATCTATAGTCAACACACAAAAAGTTATTTTCGAAGACTTCCTGGAATATGGTATGCCCAGACAGTCACGCTTAAAGGCCCAACGGTAATCTGCCATCACGTGGGCATCCCAAGGTCCCTGGTATCTCGCTTTCGTTGTTTATATATCGTTGTTAAATCTTTCACCTTTCCTCACTAAAGTCGCCAAGATTCTCGGGATAACATTGCTTTCTGTTGCGATTAAATTTAACTTTTGTTTCAGCAGTCAGTAATGTTTTTTTTTTCTTTCAATCTTGAAGCCAAACGTTCTGAAAGGATAATATCGTTCACGCTTGTCGAAGCGTTGAGAGGCTGCTTACACATCTTTGAAATCACTATCACTGTTACCTGTCGTTTCACATGCCACTGCTGTCTCATCTTCTAGCACGGAATCCGAAATCTGACTGAAAGTTGGAATTGGTATTTCATCTCTACGTGGAACAGGTCATCTAGCACAGTGGTTCTGAACCTTTTTGGCCCGTGCCCACCTTCACCATATTTTCAGAACGTCATTCTCTCCCCCCCCCCCCCGCTCCCTTTTCGTATTTTCTACCTAAATATCCCGCCCCGCCCCTACACAGTATACGTAATAATGGAAGCTAAATTTAATAACACGTACTAAAACAAGTCTAGACGTCCACATAAAACGTGATCTGTGGGTCTACTTACTTTATAAAATGAATTTTAGAAGGGTGAAACGTACAGAACCGTAAAGTATGAAGGGGAAAACAATATCAAGTAATCGGTTCTCGTATAACGCGATCTTGAAATAATCTTAATTCCCTCCCCTCCCCCCCCCCCCTGGAAACCCTAAAATTACCCCCCCCCCCCCTTTCAGGAGGGGGAGGGACTTCCCCACCTGTTGAGAACCACTGGTATAGAAGAATCTAAATCTGCATATTTCCATTTTTTTGTGTGATGTCCCCCCATTAATTTCCTTAATATTGGCAACACAAAATATAACCAAAAATCGATGAAAGAAAACATGCTCTTCTTGAAGATGATGTCATTCTGTGTTAGAATTGTAAGAAAATGACTAGCATACTACCATGCATACAGTGGGTTAAAATCTAAAACAGGCAATTCTTTGAAGATTCTTGGTGAACTGAAACTGTAAGCAAACAAGCAGTTTCATTTTGCAAGGGACTAATAGCAATAGTTTTTTCTTTTTCCCCAGAATCTTTTACAGAAAATACTGTAATAATATTAGTTAAATTCACACATGTCCGTATCTCATGTAATAATATTAGTTAAATTCACACATGTCCGTATCTCATGTAATAATATTAGTTAAATTCACACATGTCCGTATCTCATGTAATAATATTAGTTAAATTCACACATGTCCGTATCTCATGTAATAATATTAGTTAAATTCACACATGTCCGTATCTCATGTAATAATATTAGTTAAATTCACACATGTCCGTATCTCATGTAATAATATTAGTTAAATTCACACATGTCCGTATCTCATGTAATAATATTAGTTAAATTCACACATGTCCGTATCTCATAAACTAGAGCTGCTGCGGACAAATAAATGTAATATTTTGGGCGTCATAATAGAAAGATCAATAGAGACACAGAAAGACATATATTTGTGCTTCATAGATTATACTAAGGCACTTGATAAAGTAAAACATGATGAACTGATTAAAATGTTGGAAGATATCAACATTGATGGGAAAGATCTCAGAATAATAATAAAAAATACTATTTACTGGAACCAAGCAGCAGCAATTAAAATGGGAAATAAAGAAGGAAGTTATGAACAAATATGGCTGGGATTACGACAGGGATGTGTTTTGTCACCGGATCTCTTCTCTTTCTATATCCATGCCCAGTATCCACACTCTACTGATGAAGAATCAGATTCGCTGGGCTGGTCACTTGACTCGCATGCCAGATCACAGGCTCCCTAAACGAATTTTTTACAGCGAACTGCGATGTGGTAAACGCTCCCAAGGTGGCCAAAGGAAACGTTTTAAAGACACTCTGAAAATTTCACTGAATGCTTTTGGAATTCATCATGACACCTGGGAGGCTGCAGCCAGAGACCGAAATTCGTGGCGTGCATCATTGCGCAAAGGTGCAGTCATATGTGAGGCAACCAGGACTGCAAGAGCTGTGAAGAAAAGGCAGGACAGAAAAACCACTGCAGGAAATCCTCCTCCAGAGACGTCAAGCATTCTTTGTCCACATTGTCAAAGAACATTTCGAGCCAAAATAGACCTTATCAGCCATCTTAGAACCCACGGCTCCACACCTTCAACCTCACTGGATGAAATGAATGGTCATCATCATTCTTGATGGACAAACAACATAACATAACAACATAACATAGCGAAGTAATAATGAGAGAGATCAAAGAGAAGCCAGGAATAATATTCAGAAGTTATAATATAAACAATATACGCTATGCAGATGACACAGTATTGATAAAGGATAATGCAAAAGGTCTACAACAATTGTTGGACATTGTAGTAACACAGAGTGCAAAGAAAGGATCTCTTTGAATAACAAACAAAAAAACAGTAACAATGGTGATATCAAAGAAAAACGTGACACTCAAATGTTAAATAGAGATAGAAGGGAAAATTCTTCACCAAGTGGATAGTTTTAAATACCTAGGGGTATTTATAACTTCAGATGGAAGATGCACAACAGAGATTGAGAGCACAATAGGGCAAGCAAAGACTGCATTTAAGAAAATGAAGACTATCTTATGCAATAAGTCGATATCATTGAATGTAAGAAAGAGAGTGCTGAAGTGCTATATAGAACATGTTTTGCTGTATGGCTGTGAATCTTGGAATGTAAATGAACAAATTAGGAAGAGATTGGTAAGCAACAGAGATGTGGTCTTTGAGACGAATGTTGTGAATTCCTTGGACTGCCAGAGGAACTAACAATGACTGCCTGAGAGAGGCTAATGAAACTGGAACATTTTATACATCAATAAGAAAGAGGTAAACAGCTTTCTTTAATCATGTGATGAGAAGAGGGGCATTGGAGAACATCGTGACAACTGAAAAGATCGATGGGAAGAGATTTGATTTGATTGATTTCATTTGATTTAACTTTATGATGCTGGATGGATTGAGACGGAGGCGTGGAGGAATATCAATAGCGGAGTTGATCAAGAAAAAACAATGGTCGAGATCTGCAGAGAGCCATGAACACCTACGCCAGCCGGCATGATGATTAAGCGTCATTTATGCAAACTCAAGTGTAATATGATTCTCATCTCATCTCATCATGTTCCTCTTGTACCTTGCGGTGTCGAGGTGAAGTATACAACTTCGTGAGAGTGCCCGATTATGGGCTTCATATATCGATATTCCATGGACTCTGCTATTCCCTCCGTCAAAAAGGTCGGCCTCTACCTCTGTTTCCATCTTTCTTAGTAGTTATCTGCCTTGATGCAATGTCGCCCCTTATAAGATTAACAGGGATGATCCATAGCAAAAGCAACGCTCGTTAATAAAAATTAACAATAGAAAAGTCTCACCTCAAATATGGAATTTGACACAAAAGAACTGACGGCAGTCGTGCTAACAGTTTAGGCATTTATTAATGCACTGCAGAATCACATGGGATCAACTAATCTAAAGATATAAACGGTCGCGTTTATTTATCCATCTTAGAATCAGCTCCCGATTCCACTCTGTTAACCTTGACGCTCAGTCTTTTCCAATTCATCATTGAGTCGTCCTTTTCCGAAAAATAGTCTAGGTTGATCTTGGCCCGGTCTTTCTCATTTTATGAATTCTCATCAACAGATCATTCCTCTCCTTTCGCTGTTCACTTGCCGAATCTTCGCAACCATTGCTTCGTCCAGATCTTATTCCATACGGAGCTCTCAGAAAAACACAAGCGCCTTGGTGTCGTGGTCCCAGCGCGTCTCTCCCGTTGTTGTCGTATGACGTTTTTTTACGTTCCCATTGGTTTCTCCTTTTGTTTGTCCACTTTAGTGTCCATCTGGGAAAACCCTTTTTTTCCTTTTTTGGTGGCGCGTGCCATCATGGCATAATGCTCCCTCCCAGATAAACAAAATGATTTATCCTTTTTTTTCTCTATGAATATATGTATGTATATATATACTCTGCAATCATATGCTCAATACAACACTAACAACAACAACTGAATAGTCGCTGGTTTCCCCCCTTATCCACCCTTAAAATATATATATATATATATATATATATATATATATATATATATATATATATATATATATATATATCCTAAGTGTTACTATATATAAATAATAGAAATTAGTATTATAAGTATATTCAGTATAAAGAATATATATATATATATATATATATATATATATATATATATATATATATATATATATATATATCACTAGACAAATAACAACGACAGAAAATGACAGAAGACGAATGACGTATGACGTACGTACATATTTCCGTTCATAAAAGACAATAATATTTTCACAGAATTTGACGTAAAATACTTCTCGCTTACTATTACAGTTTTAACGCAAAACCACGAATATGTGTTGTCACCCGATAGATCAATATAAATAGCTTCGTATTGACCTGACGAATGCCTACACTAAACGATTACTAAAATATTTAAGTGTCCTTAATTATTTCAGAAATACCATTTCCAACCACCCACGCTGTTAATTTATAATTAATTTTGTCATCATTGATAATCAGCAACTCATTAACAGACGACCAATGTTACAACAATCAACAACAATAATTCATTCTGGACTTATAGACTGTCTCGTAAGTCCACAAGGCATCCCATGAACGTATAATGTCTATTGAGGCGGTCAAAGTATCGTATAGTTTTTCTAAATTCGAGTTATTGACATGCTCGGTGGTAAAGTAAATTCTCGTTGGTGTCTGGTGACTGACAGTTGATGAGTGATATCTTCGTGAGTTTAGGAGTAGAATGAATGAAACGTGCCTCAGTGATTGTTGCTCTTGTCTGTATCGAAACGGTAGTGTAATAGACTTACACTAACACCCTAGACCAAGTGGTCTGTGACCGACTTCTGAAAAAACTTAGTCGGTTGCGGTGTAAACGTTGAACCTTGAGTTTAAAATGGGTATGTGATTGCAAAATACCCGCAATGACTGAAGTAAAGTGCGTCTGTATGCTCCAGAATACAGTTGACTGATGTGTATGTCCTATAAATTGTCCGTGTTGACGTGTACAGTGTATCTGTGTACAATCAGGCAGTGTGCAGTGTGAAGTGTTGACGTTACAAAGTCCGACATTCCGTTAAACAATTCGTGTGCGATGAGGTTGCAAGTGAAGTGTAGTGTCCATTCGATATAATGAAATGCAGTTTCATTGTCCGTAAACGATATCAATGGTGTGTCCCCGTGTGTATCTCGCTGGTGTATAGATTTTCTAATAAACGTAATGACTGTTCCGCCACTGTTCTCTGGTACGGTTATTAAAGTGATGAAGTGCTCTCAAGACCGAGATATATTTCTTATGGAAACAAATTATTACTGTATACGACGACTTCCAGCTTGTTCTCCGAGAATCTGCTGTTCAATCATCTCAAATGTTTCTTCTTCAAGGTAATTTACAATAGCGGTGAGTATACTGCACATGTAAGTGCAGACATTATTTCTGTTTCAGGTAGTGAGTTAATATACTGTTCAGCTTGTGTTTGGTCGTGTGACGTGTTCTGCGATGAATGTGGTGTCATTTCCCATTATATTGTACTGTTCACGTTTCAATCCACACTGTATCATCGCTAATAATTCAATTTATCTTGATAGCTGATAGTTTTCCATGCTGTGTTTCCGTAAGGCCTACTATATACTTCTTGTTAATTATGTTGAGTATGGAATCTATTTGTTCGTTTATACAATATTTCTAACACTTTCTTTCATTGTTCACACTTGTTTATATCTGTAACACTGGATATAATACATATTAATGCTCTTTAACTATCTTTAAATTCTACAAATGTTCGGCAGACATAATCGCTTTTCCTGGCAGAATCGAATCTTCAGAATGAAGCGTCATTATGTGTATTAATGTCGCTTGTATGACGTGTAGCTGTTATTATATTTATAATCATCACCTGTTGTTAATGTTATTCAATATAAAATGTATGCTGTATTTAATTTCTTTCGTAATGTTGTTATACGATATTAACTTTCATTCTAAATTCCAAAATTTCATACTTCCGTTTTGATGTCCTTCATTGTCTCTGACGTCATGAGTTATGCGTTCTTGTGTTCTGTGTTGCACCGTGCATGCTGAACAATCTTGGTGTGCTCTATGTAGTCTGGCGGGAATGTTTGTTTATGGTTACCCAAACAATGATCGATCACAAGTCCCCACTTGCCTTGATGCAATGTCGCCCCTTATAAGATTAATAGGGATGATCCATAGCAAAATCAACGCTCGTTAATAAAAATTAACAATAGAAAAGTCTCACCTCAATTATGGAATTTGACACAAAAGAACTGACGGCAGTCGTGCCAACAGTTTAGGCATTTATTAATGCACTGCAGAATCACATGGGATCAACTAATCTAAAGATATAAACTATCGCGTTTATTTATCCATCTTAGAATCAGCTCCCAATTCCACTCTGTTAACCTTGACGCTCAGTCTTTTCCAATTCATCATTGAGTCGTCCTTTTCCGAAAAATAGTCTAGGTTGATCTTGGCCCGGTCTTTCTCATTTTATGAATTCTCATCAACAGATCATTCCTCTCCTTTCGCTGTTCATTTGCCGAATCTTCGCAACCATTGCTTCGTCCAGATCTTATTCCATACGGAGCTCTCAGAAAAACACAAGCGCCTTGGTGTCGTGGTCCCAGCGCGTCTCTCGGGTTGTTGTTCTATGACGTTTTCACGTTCCCATTGGTTTCTCCTTTTGTTTGTCCACTTTAGTGTCCATCTGGGAAAACCCCTTTTTTCCTTTTTTGGTGGCGCGTGCCATCATGGCATTATCGATATATTATTATTATTATTATTATTATTATTATTATTATTATTATTATTATTATTATTATTATTATTATTATTATTATTATTATTATTATTATTTTCGGTCTCTCTGACCGAGAGGTTACACCACTTTCTCCGTAATCCCGTTTATCACGCATAGTCTCGTAGCGGGCGAGAACTGGGAGCGGTTCGTCCCCCACTGGTGACTTGCGGGATAACTGAGCCGGCCGCTCAGAAAGCAATGGCAAACTACTGAGCGTAATCTTGCCAAGAAATCAACAGACAGCTGAATGATGTTGATGTTGACAGCGATGTCCTGTAAAAGGATATGCGAATTTAAAAAAAATTATTATTATTGTTGTTGTTGTTGTTGTTCTACTGAAGTTGAGTTTGTGGGAAGGAGTTTAGACTGCCAGTGTTAGCTTTCTCCTTCTTTGTTTGAAGGAGACACCCATACTTTGATTCTGTTATGTTATATTGTCATGTCCTGCAGAAGCCGCATGTTCTCTTATTCTCATGATGTTTCTTAGTTTCCTCAACTTCTTGGGTTTGTCCTGAGTGCGCATACACTTGCTCCATTGCTTATTTGTCAAAGTGGTATTTTATTTTCTAGATAAATACGATCTGCAACAATTAGTAGATGCGGTTGTTGCACACAGTGAACAAGTAGGGTTAGAATTAAATTTTAAAAAGACACATAT
>JACEFZ010020901.1:0-120000 GCA_014155875.1 Cepaea nemoralis | reverse complement strand
CTTCTCCTTGTTCTCCTCCCCTCGATCTTGCCAGTTGTCACCAAATTCTCCAATTTATTTCTTCCTACGACATGTCCAAAAATGTCTACGTCTAATTTCTCTAATCAATTTACGATTTTTACTTGTTTCTTGTAGGATTTGGTCATTGGTTTTTCTGTCTGTCCATGGTATTCTTTGCATTTTCCTCAGAAACCACATTTCTGCAGCCATCAGTTGTTTTTCAGCTTGACTGCTCATTGTCCATGCTTCACATCCATACAAAAGTACAGGTTATATGTAACACTTTAACACTCTTTTTCTCGTTTCAGTTATCATCATTTTATTGGTCAGTATGTTTCCCATCTTGCTAAAGGCTACTTTCACCAATGCAAACTTGTTATAATCTCTTAAAGGCACCTCCCATCAGATGTTATGACTGTTCCGAGATAATTGTATCTATTCACTTGTTGAAGAATATTCCCATTTACTTGTATATTACATTGTGGTATAGCAGTGATAGCTTATGTTATTCTGAAAGCTACACTGTTTTTTTCCCCCTATGTTCATACACATTTGAGATACATTCACTCTCAAATATTGTTACAAACACACCAACCTGTGTTTTCTTTCTCATATGTCTATTGAAACTCAAGATCTTTCATGCGGTCACAAAACTCTGGTGTTTAAACCTTATAATATGTACTTAAATTGTCATAATGTTTCTAATCAGTGTAACGTAAACTCACTCACTGTTTTTGTTTTTTATGTTTCAAACTATAATACTGCAAAGTGTGATGTCATTGATGCTGTCAGTTATCTGTGGTCTTGATGTGCGTAGTTACCACTAAGATTGTATACCCAGTAATAGATAGTGCAGTAATAAGATATAATTAATTGTAAATGCTATACACTGTATTGTCTATATGAGGACAGTGGTAGTATAACTGTCATGATCTGGAAATCAATTCAGATAGTCTATCTAAAAAGTGTGCTTTATTTTATATATCCGTTACAGATTGCTACCGGTAACCCGGAGTTGGAGTGTCAACATACTTGATTAACCAAACCCTGTGCAGACCACCTGTTAACCAGGTTAGATGAGAGAGCTGAAAGTGACAGCCGTCGGTACTCATCAGAAGTCATAAGTTGACCTTACTACAACCTGCAGATACCACTCTAGTGAAAACTTGCCATTATTTTACATAGATATATGATTTCACAAAACCACTGTTGAATTTTATCCTAATGGATGTGCAGTTTTTGTAACTTTACAGTAAATCTTGAGTTCATCTATATATTTTATATTTACATTGTCAGTCTATAATATGACGCCCTAAATATCGGTGGTCATGAAATACCAGAGATTCGATATGCTGATGATACAGTATTGCTATCCACAATACAGAATGGTATAGAAAACCTAATAACCTCAACCCAATTGAATAGTAAAAACCACAACTTATATCTTAACATAGCAAAAACAAAGATAATGCATACAGATAAAACTACTATGAAGACAGAAATATATGTTAATGAGGAAAAAATTGGAGGTGGTGGAAAACTTCGAATATCTTGCGTCATTGATTACCAACAATGGTGGCACAATTAAAGAAGTTGAAATGATAATATCTATTGTTCTCCAAAGACTAAAACAACAGAATAAATTGTGGAGTGAGACAGATTCAACTACAAAAATTTGATTTTTTAAGAGCATGAATCTTTCTCTTTGCAACATACGCCTGTGAGAGCTGGACACTTACTAAACAAGCTGAAGAGCGCATACATACCTTTGAATATACATGTTATAGACGAATTCTAAGAATATCTTGGATAAAGAAAAGAACAAATACATCCATACTTCATGAGCTGAATATTGAAGAAGTGTGGCTATTAAAGACGATAAAACATGGATCATTGAAATATTTTGGTCACTTGATTGATTGATTGATTGATTGATTGATTGATTGATCTAGGAACTGACCTCACAGCATTCGGGGCATTACCATAAGCGCTCCGTCCCCATCCTCAGCAGCCATCAAAGAGTTCCAACACCAACAGTACCAGTAGCAATCTGATTATATGTCCGTCTCGCCTTTCCTCTGAGCGTCCAGCGTCGGCCAGATCCCCTCGTCATTCCTCGCTGCCGCATTCTTGCCAGACCATGATGATCCATTTGCTCCTCCGAGGTGTACACATGCTCCCACAAGGCCGCAACCACGTCTTCCTTGTTTTGCATCAATAGTCCACCAAGTTTTGCAGAGCCAGCCAATCTGTCCGCCTTGAAACGTCACGAAAGTTTGGAGAGAACCATAATGGGGCGGGGGGGGGGGGGGGGAGTATATGCTTGGGAAGAGAGGAAGAGGAAGGCCAAAGAGAAGATGGGTGCAGAATGTGGCGGATGATCTCCAGATGGGTGTATCGGACGCGGGACATCTTGCTTTTGATCGAGAGATTTTCCCAAAAGTTGGTATGGGAGCGAGGTTCTGCAAAGTACATGCTACTGAATGACTGAATGAACATTGTCAGTGAATGTTTGTAAATTCAATATTTTTTTCATTAAAAAAAAATAATAACCTAAGCCAGGATATTCAATAGTATGCAGGCACCGAATGCTCTATCTTTAACTAAACAGTGAAAGAAAAAGCGTTCTGTGGCTGCACGATTTATTTAACTAAACAATTGAAGATAGAGCATTCGGTGTGTGCACTATATATTTAACTAAACAGATTACGACAGAGCATTCGGTGGCTGCGCGATTTATTTAACTAAACAGTTGAAGATAGAGCATTCGGTGGTTGCACGATATTTTTAACTAAACAGACGAAGATAGAGCAATAGGTGATTGCCTAATATATTTAAGTAAACAGATGGAACACCCAGTCTTGTAGATAAGGTTGACAAGATGGGATTTCCTGGTTGTACTACCTGGTTAGAAGTCGCTTTTCTTGCCATGGGAAGTCTGTGGCAGCAACAAGTAGTGTGTAGTTTTCAGTCACAATCTTCCTGACACTGACAGGTTTGGGGTGTTTGTGTTTTGTCTTCCCTCGTTTGTTAGACGTCAACTTTCTGTGCCAGCGACACCAACCCATCCTTATTGTCACCCAAACTTCCATGATATATACTGGTTGACTGGTTGGTTGGTTGGTTAGTTGGTTGATTGGTTGGTTGATTGGTTGATTGAGTAATTCGTTGGGTGATTTGTTGGTTGTTAAATGCATATCCTTTACAGGACGTTTGCAGTCAACACCAGCATTTTACTGCAGCTGCTGTTGATGTCTTGGCAAGTTAAGTACAGTAATTTGCCATTGCTTTCTGAACGACCGACACTCACCACACCATTTCGTACAAAATCCAGCGCAACGCGGTCTGCTGCCAAACTGCGTGTTATCTGTGTTTCGAATGTGGGTATGCGGGATCACGAACGTCGTCCGTAACACCTTCGCCACGTAGACTAATTCACAAAAGTGCTCCAAAATTGCCGGAGTCATCGTTGAAATATAAAGCCAGAAACAGACAAATGTATGTAAACATTGCAGCAAACAATGCTAGAGTTCAAAACTGGGATAGACTTTCACACAGCAAGTCTGTGAGTGCACTGTCATGTTTATGTCTCCCAGGACTGTCCCGTGTGAGTGCACTGTCATGTTTATGTCTCCCAGGGACTGTCCCGTGTGAGTGCACTATCATGTTTATGTCCCCCAGGACTGTCCCGTGTGAGTGCACTATCATGTTTATGTCTCTCAGGACTGTCTCGTGTGAGTGCACTATCATGTTTATGCCTCTCAGGACTGTCCCATGTGAGTGCACTATCATGTTTATGTCTCACAGGACTGTCAGATGTGAGTGCACTGTCATGTTTATGTCTCAGAGGACTGTCCCATGTGAGTGCACTGTCATGTTTATGTCTCACAGGACTGTCCCATGTGAGTGCACTATCATGTTTATGTCCCCCAGGGCTGTCCCGTGTAAGTGCACTATCATGTTTATGTCCCCCAGGGCTGTCCCATGTGAGTGCACTATCATGTTTATGTCCCCCAGGACTGTCCCATGTGAGTGCACTGTCATGTTTATGTCCCCCATGGCTGTCTCATGTGAGTGCACTATCATGTTTATGTCCCCCAGGACTGTCCCATGTAAGTGCACTATCATGTTTATGTCTCCCAGGACTGTCCCATGTGAGTGCACTATCATGTTTATGTCTCCCAGGACTGTCCCGTGTGAGTGCACTATCATGTTTATGTCTCCCAGGGCTGTCCCATGTGAGTGCACTGTCATGTTTATGTCTCCCAGGACTGTCCCGTGTGAGTGCACTATCATGTTTATGTCTCCCAGGACTGTCCCGTGTGAGTGCACTATCATGTTTATGTCTCACAGGGCTGTCCCGTGTGAGTGCACTATCATGTTTATGTCTCCCAGGACTGTCCCATGTGAGTGCACTATCATGTTTATGTCTCCCAGGACTGTCCCGTGTGAGTGCACTATCATGTTTATGTCCCCCAGGGCTGTCCCATGTGAGTGCACTATCATGTATAAGTCTCCCATGACTGTCCCGTGTAAGTGCACTATCATGTTTATGTCTCCCAGGACTGTCCCGTGTGAGTGCACTATCATGTTTATGTCTCACAGGACTGTCCCATGTGAGTGCACTGTCATGTTTATGTCTCCCAGGACTGTCCCATGTGAGTGCACTGTCATGTTTATGTCTCCCAGGACTGTCCCATGTGAGTGCACTATCATGTTTATGTCTCCCAGGACTGTCCCATGTGAGTGCACTGTCATGTTTATGTCTCCCAGGACTGTCCCATGTGAGTGCACTGTCATGTTTATGTCTCCCAGGACTGTCCCATGTGAGGGCACTATCATGTTTATGTCTCCCAGGACTGTCCCGTGTGAGTGCACTATCATGTTTATGTCTCCCAGGACTGTCCCGTGTGAGTGCACTATCATGTTTATGTCTCCCAGGACTGTCCCGTGTGAGTGCACTATCATGTTTATGTCTCCCAGGACTGTCCCATGTGAGTGCACTATCATGTTTATGTCTCCCAGGACTGTCCCGTGTGAGTGCACTATCATGTTTATGTCTCCCAGGACTGTCCCGTGTGAGTGCACTATCATGTTTATGTCTCCCAGGACTGTCCCGTGTGAGTGCACTATCATGTTTATGTCTCCCAGGACTGTCCCGTGTGAGTGCACTATCATGTTTATGTCTCCCAGGACTGTCCCGTGTGAGTGCACTATCATGTTTATGTCTCCCAGGACTGTCCCGTGTGAGTGCACTATCATGTTTATGTCTCCCAGGACTGTCCCATGTGAGTGCACTATCATGTTTATGTCTCCCAGGACTGTCCCAGTGTGAGTGCACTATCATGTTTATGTCTCCCAGGACTGTCCCGTGTGAGTGCACTGTCATGTTTATGTCCCCAGGACTGTCCCGTGTGAGTGCACTGTCATGTTTATGTCTCCCAGGACTGTCCCGTGTGAGTGCACTGTCATGTTTATGTCTCCCAGGACTGTCCCGTGTGAGTGCACTGTCATGTTTATGTCTCCCAGGACTGTCCCGTGTGAGTGCACTATCATGTTTATGTCTCCCAGGACTGTCCCGTGTGAGTGCACTGTCATGTTTATGTCTCCCCAGGACTGTCCCGTGTGAGTGCACTATCATGTTTATGTCCCACAGGACTGGTCCGTGTGAGTGCACTATCATGTTTATGTCTCCCAGGACTGTCCCGTGTTAGTGCACTATCATGTTTATGTCTCCCACGACTGTCCCATGTAAGTCCACTATCATGTTTAAGTCTCCCAGGACTGTCCCATGTGAGTGCACTATCATCTTTATGTCCCCCAGGACTGGCCCGTGTGAGTGCACTATAATGTTTATGTCTCCCAGGACTGGCCCGTGTGAGTGCACTATAATGTTTATGTCTCCCAGGACTGTCCCATGTGAGTGCACTATCATGTTTATGTCCCCCAGTACTGGCCCGTGTGAGTGCATTATAATGTTTATGTCTCTCAGGACTGTCCTGTGTGAGTGCACTGTCATGTTTATGTCTCCCACGACTGTCCCGTGTAGGTGCACTATCATGTTTATGTCTCCCAGGACTGTCTCGTGTGAGTGCACTATCATGTTTATGTCCCCCATGGCTGTCCCATGTGAGTGCACTATCATGTTTATGTCTCCCAGGGCTGTCCCATGTGAGTGCACTATCATGTTTATGTCCCACATGGCTGTCCCATGTGAGTGTACTATCATGGTTATGTCTCCCAGGACTGTCCTGTGTGAGTGTACTATCATGTTTGTCTCCCAGGACTGTCCCATGTGAGTGCACTATATGTTTGTCTCCCAGGACTGTCCCATGTGAGTGCACTATCTGTTTGTCTCCAAGGACTGTCCCATCTGCTGTAGCTGTGTCAGTGCAGTATCTATTGTAGGGACTGGTTGGTTGATTGGTTGGATGGTTGGTTGACTGGTTGGATGGTTGGTTGATTGGTTAGCTTGTTGGTTGGTTGACTGGTTGATTGGTTTGTGGATTGATTGGTTAGTTGATTTGTTGATTAGCTAACTGGTTGGTTGGTTGATTGATTGGTTGGTGGATTGGTTGGTTGGTTGGTTGATTTGATGATTAGGTAGTTAGTTGTTGGATGGGTTGGTGGACTGGTTGGTTTATTGGTTAGCTAGTTGGTTGGCGGATTGTTTGGTTGGCTGATTTGTTACTTAGCTAGTTGATTAGTTGGTGGTTGGTTGCATAGGTGGTTGGTTGGTTGGTTGCTTTGTTGAATGGCTGGCTGGTTAATTGGTTGGTTGGTTTGCTGGCTGGATGGCTGGCTGGTTGGCTGGCTGGTTGGTTACTTGATTGGTTGGTTAGCTGGCTGGCTGGCTGGTTAGTTAGATGTATGGTTGGTTGGTTGTGAATTATCTGGAAGTCTGAGGTCAACTCCTAAGTTGGACATATTAATGCTCACTCTGGTTGTCTCACCCTAGCAAAGAGGACTGGACTGATCAGTGTGAGGCTCGCTGAGAGACCTCCTTCCGACAAATATCCATCTCCCCAAGGGTTGTCTCACAACTCTCCTTCATCTCCAAGACGAGAAACTAGAGGGGTATGCAAGATCGGCGTTAAAACTTCACATTTGCAGAGACCTATGCAGATGTAACCAGACCATGATTCAGCACAACTCATACGACAGGTCGAGATAAAGCCTAGACAGGTGTTACCTTCACAGAGTACATGTATTTGATTGTCAACAGAATCTAACCTGAAGACCATATGGCACCAAGACATACTTTCATGGCAACGATTCCCGCACAGTTTCTAATTGGACGTGGCATTCCAGAAGTCACAGACAACTAACCACAAACCAACCGGAGTGTCGGTGATATTTTGAAGTACTTTAGCCACACCAAACGTCACAGTTGTCTTCTGTACCCTATAACCCCCTTTGGGACGTAGGACATCAACCAGCTCAACCCCACCCTTATCTTTAGCCCTCCTAAACAGCCCTGCCCATGTCAGTCCCATAATGTTCATTGCTGTCTCTACTTCGTATCTTCGTTAGTTTTTATGCCTTCTGCTAAAGACACACTGGACAGGTCACTTCGAGATGCAGCTGGATTGGCATTAAATCTAGAGTCTTCCCAGCAGGCTGTGTGAGAGCAACGTTCGTCACTAGACCTGCAACAGGAGTTGGGACCAGACCCACAAGTGATCTGATGGCAGAGTTTGGCTCCAGTTGTCACGTTATATGTGAATACAAAATGCCCAGCCGTTATCTGGAGCGGAAGGTCCCACTTAACCAGGAAGTTCTGTTTAACGAGGTTAAGTTTGGGGCTGGTATTGATTCTGTGCTGTCAACTTTTCTGTTTGGTTCTTTGTTTGCTCCACTGTATGTTTACCTGAGAGAGAAAGCGCAATTTTAAATTGTGGAAGAACAGCGGTAATAAACAGTGGATGAATTAGGGTATGTACATATGTTGTATGGGGTGTGTGTGTTGGTGTGGGAGAGCAAGTGAGTATTTGTGTGTGTCTGAATGTGTATACGTCTCTCTATTATAGGTCTATCTCTGTGTCTGTCTGTCTGTGTCGTGGGTTGGTGTGCTAGTCTGCGCTGCTCGATTGTATCTACCATTGTACACAGTGCTCGTGAAAGGAGGGCAGAAATTGGAACGAGACAAGACAGGAGAAAAACAAAACAAGAAAAGAGATAGACAAGACAGGAGAAAAACAAAACAAGACAAGACAGGAGAAAGACAAAACAAGACAAGATATAGACAAGACAGAAGAAAAATAAAACAAGACAAGACAGGAGAAAGACAAAACAAGGCAAGACAGGAGAAAGACAAAACAAGGCAAGACAGGAGAAAGACAAGACAGGAGAAAGACAAAACAAGACAAGACAGGAGAACGACAAGACAGGAGAAAGACAAGACAAGACAGAAGAACGACAAAACAAGACAAGACAGGAGAAAGACAAAACAAGAGAAGACAGGAGAAAGACAAAACAAGAGAAGACAGGAGAAAGACAAAACACGGAAAAAGACACGACATAAGACAGACAAGGTCACTGCGTGCAGCACCATTCTCTCCAGGCCTTTGGTTTACAAAGAATGGTACTGGAAGACAGTAACGGGTCCCGGACAACGAGGCAAAGGAGACCAGTATTTGACATTAATAACAGGGGGATTGGGGGATGTCTTTAAGTGCTAGAACTGTGGCGAAGGGAATGCGGGGTTAATTCTTAATCCCGCATACCGCGTTCGAAACATAGCTGTAGTCGATTTGGAAGCAGACCGCTTTACATTGGTTTCCATACAAGGGTATGAGTGCCGGTCGTTCAGAAAGCAACGGCACACTACTGAACGTAAACTTACCAAGAAATCACAAGCAATAAAAATATGCTGTGGTTGACTGCCATGTCCTGTAGAGGATATGCAACTAACTTTTCATTAAATGTATTCTGAATGTTCTCTACCTAATAGATTTCATCCGATTCTGGCCTCAAAGGTGCAATATCAGAAAATATTACCGCACAATCCATAATAAACGACCTTCTGTCATCCACTTAGAAATGTCGTGTTAATATTCGGAAACCTGTTATCTGATCTGCCATCTCTTCCAAGCACCACCCACAAATGGCTGTGTTGTCTGGTGTTTGTTATCTGGCTTTTATTTCCAACAATATGGTATTTAGCAATCGCTGTTGTCAACAGGACGTGACGATATTTGTAGCGTTTTGAGGCTTTGTTTAATATAACTAATTCATTGGGACCAGTATGGCAATAGATTAAGATATATTATATTAGTAAATCTGGCGCCGTGCCTGCAGGTGGTTGTCCTGGGCTTTCACAATAACCCGATGTACGGAGTCGAGGATTCGAAGTCAGCCACAGACTATTTGGAAGCAGGTCGTCTTGCGTTGATTTCGATGGTATGGGCTTCGGTTGGTGGCTCAGAAAGCAATGGCAAACCTCAGAACGTAAAAATTGCCTAGACGACCACAAATATCCCAATAATGGGCTAGATGCGAAGTTCTGTAGAGGACCTGCAATTATAATATTAATAACATGGCTTCCTCTTCTTCTTCTTCTTCTTCCTCTTCTTCTTCTTCTTCTTCTTCTTCTTCTTCTTCTTCTTCTTCTTCTTCTTCTTCTTCTTCTTCTTCTTCTTCTTCTTCTTCTTCTTCTTCTTCTTCTTCTTCTTCTTCTTCTTCCTATTCTCTTCTTCTTCTTCTTCTTCTTCTTCTTCTTCTTCTTCTTCTTCTTCTTCTTCTTCTTCTTCTTCTTCTTCTTCTTCTTCTTTTTCTTCTTCTTCTTCTTCTTCTTCTTCTTCTTCTTCTTCTTCTTCTTCTTCTTCCTATTCTCTTCTTCTTCTTCTTCTTCTTCTTCTTCTTCTTCTTCTTCTTCTTCTTCTTCTTCTTCTTCTTCTTCTTCTTCTTCTTCTTCTTCTTCTTCTTCCTCTTCTTCTTCTTCTTCTTCTTCTTCTTCTTCTTCTTCTTCTTCTTCTTCTTCTTCTTCTTCTTCTTCTTCTTCTTCTTCTTCTTCTTCTTCTTCTTGTCTCTGTCGAAAGTCACACCTAGTTACGCACCCAAGAGATAAGTATATCCGACTACAGCTTGCGCTCGGGCAAGATTTGCTTCCTGTAGGCAGATCCCACCCCAGCCAGTGGGCTCCATTTGTTTCCTTCCCTAATAAGTGTAGCAAGACTGCGTCCTCGAGGCCTACTCCTTTGGATTTCCAGTTGCCGCTGGATTGTTAACATACCAAACTTGCACACAGTAATTTCGGAGTATTCACTTACCTGAGAAGATTATGTTTGATGACACTACCCAGGAGATTGGACAGGAGTAGGGGTGATACCAGCAGAAACCATTAGTTCTTGGGATTCGAACCTGTTAACCTTAAAGCCGAGCACTGTGACATTTCGGTCACGCCTGGCCCCGCGTCTGCCTGCCTCAAGTATCACTGTGTAGACAGCTAGTGTTGGCTGTGCCATTTCATGTCTAACAGACGCTAGACTGTTTGCCATGGTGCCACAACAGTGTACTTGCTCACAATTCATCATCTCATCTCATTTCCTATAATCTCATCTCATTTCATAAAACTTCATCTCATCTGATCATGTTACCCTTGTACCTTGCAGTGTTGAGTTGAAGCATAAAACCTCATCTCATCTGATCATGTTGTCCTTGTACCTTGCGGTGTTGAGTTGAAGCATATAACCTCATCTCATCTCATCATGTTGCCCTTGTACCTTGCGGTGTTGAGTTGAAGCATATAACCTCATCTCATCTCATCATGTTGCCCTTGTACCTTGCGGTGTTGAGTTGAAGCATATAACCTCATCTCATCTGATCATGTTGCCCTTGTACCTTGCGGTGTTGAGTTGAAGCATATAACCTCATCTCATCTCATCATGTTGCCCTTGTACCTTGCGGTGTTGAGTTGAAGCATATAACCTCATCTCATCTGATCATGTTACCCTTGTACCTTGCAGTGTTGAGTTGAAGCATAAAACCTCATCTCATCTGATCATGTTACCCTTGTACCTTGCGGTGTTGAGTTGAAGCATAAAACCTCATCTCATCTGATCATGTTACCCTTGTACCTTGCGGTGTTGAGTTGAAGCATAAAACCTCATCTCATCTCATCATGTTGCCCTTGTACCTTGCGGTGTTGAGTTGAAGCATATAACCTCATCTCATCTGATCATGTTGCCCTTGTACCTTGCGGTGTTGAGTTGAAGCATATAACCTCATCTCATCTCATCATGTTGCCCTTGTACCTTGCGGTGTTGAGTTGAAGCATATAACCTCATCTCATCTGATCATGTTACCCTTGTACCTTGCAGTGTTGAGTTGAAGCATAAAACCTCATCTCATCTGATCATGTTACCCTTGTACCTTGCGGTGTTGAGTTGAAGCATAAAACCTCATCTCATCTGATCATGTTACCCTTGTACCTTGCGGTGTTGAGTTGAAGCATAAACAGCGGGAGTGCTTCGCTCGCTTTGAACTCAAGCATAGTTCATACACAGACTACTACTTGTAGCCCACTAGGCTGATATTTGCTTGTGGATTAGCTGTCCCTATTACTAGTGTCCTTCGCCATCAGACGAACCCACTCCAACTTCTGAGGAACTAATGAAATGGCACAAGTGTGTGCGTAAAGTACGTAAAGAGACCATTACAACGCCATGAGACTATTGACTATATGTTCCCTCTATATTTACAGCAACGATGTCATTGCCATGCCGGTATTGACTATATGTTCCCTCTATATTTACAGCAACGATGTCATTGCCATGCCGGTATTGACTATATGTTCCCTCTATATTTACAGCAACGATGTCATTGCCATGCCGGTATTGACTATATGTTCCCTCTATATTTACAGCAACGATGTCATTGCCATGCCGGTATTGACTATATGTTCCCTCTATATTTACAGCAATCGGTAGTCGATTGATCACGATGTCATTGGCATGCCGGTTGTTTTTACTTCACATGAAACTTCACTGATACTCATTTTAGGCTTGGTGGGTCTGGCAACTAAATTTAAGGAGAGATCATCGCTGATTTAAAGGGACATAAACCACATCATCAGCGGGTAGGCACAGACAACCGCGCTGTTCACGGCGCTACCACGGGTCCCTCGCAATTCAATTATGTAAGGGGTGGATCAACTGTGGTTTTGTGTACATCAAACATGGAAGCAACACATTGTGTACTCAGCCGGCCTTTAACCTGCTCACATAATTGATATCGGTTGGCGGACAAAGCTGATTGGTCACGTCTGGTTGGTCACATTATTTTGACCAATCAATACTGTCATGTGACCACACTGTTCTCAATCGTGGAGACTGACGGGAAATACCCAGGTCTCCTCACAGGGAGGGATTAATCCCCGGTGTGTCCTGGCAGCTGTCACTTCTGTGGGACAATTCCCACTTCTGTGGACAACTGTCACTTCTGTGGGACAATTGTCACTTATGTGGCACAACTGTCACGTCTGTGGGACAATTGCCACTTCTGTGGACAACTGTCACGTCTGTGGGACAACTGTCACTTCTCTGGAACAACTGTCTGGAACAGGAGTTACAGTAACCGCTGAAGCAGAGTGGAAGAGCGTAGCAACTGATTATAATAGTCGGAGCAGAGTAGAAGAGAGTAACTACTGTCTCTGACAGAAGGAGCAATTTCACTCATCTAGACTTGTAGTTCCTCTAAAACAGTGGTGAGGAACTTTCTGTCCTTCTTTCTTTCTCTCCCCCCACCCCCCTACCCGGCCGCCCAAGAGCCATTTCGATAATTATTACATCATTCTCGGGCCATGCTAAATTATTCACTTAAAACTGAGCCTGCTGAGTGATCAAACACTTAACTAACCCCTAATGTGATGGAAGTGATTCTCTTTGGCGAGACGTATCATGTTAGCTGGCGTTGATGATATTGCAGCTAGATTTATTGATGGGTTTTTATAAAGCTCCTAGAGTTACTGAATTTTGAGTTCCACCTGCGGTTGCCGCCCCTTGCCTGACAAAATAATTTCACCGGTCTTATACGGCCCGCGAGCCGGACGTTCCTTGCCCTCTGGTCTTAAAGTACTGGGATGTTTCGGGAAATGCCTTCATGATTCTATAACTCTTGAAGAAAAATCCCAGCTGAACCTCCCAGTGGTGGAGGATGAGAAGCACACCACGGTGTGGCAAATGCAGCTATGGAGACCGAGTATCCCCCGGGATAAGTGGACATCCCTGGGGACCGATTACTCACCGGGATGAGTGGACAACCCTGGGGACCGAGTATCCACCGGGATAATTGGACAACTCTGGGGACCGAGTATCCACCGGGATAAGTGGACAACTCTGGGGATCGAGTATCCACCGGGATAAGTGAACAACTCTGGGGATCGAGTATCCACCTGGATAAGTGGACAACTCTGGAGACCGAGTATCCACCGGGATAAGTGAACAACTCTGGGGACCGAGTATCCACCGGGATAAGTGAACAACTCTGGGGACCGAGTATCCACTGGGATAAGTGGACAACTCTGGGGACCGAGTATCCACCGGGATAAGTGGACAACTCTGGGGACCGAGTATCCACCGGGATAAGTGGACAACCCTGGGGACCGAGTATCTATAGGGATACGTGGACAACCCTGGGGACCGAGTATCCACCGGGATAATTGGACAGCTCTAGGGACCGAGTATCCACCTGGATAAGTGGACAACTCTAGGGACCGAGTATCTACCTGGATAAGTGGACAACCCTGGAGACCGAGTATCCACTGGGATAAGTGGAAAACCTTGGGGACCTAGTATCCACTGGGGTAAGTGGACAGCTCTAGAGACCAGTATCCACCGGGATAAGTGGACGATTCTGCAGCTGCGCAGAACAGGACACTCACTTTGTTCCGACAGTAGTAAATGACTGTCAAAGGCAGACGTATTGACTGTGGAAGGCTCGGGGAAACCACCACATTATCTTCCGCAGACTGAATCAGAAAATGGCAGGCGTTAATGGCTGTCTTAGGACAGCCATGCCAAGTAGGGACTATCAGGGGCCACATGAGACAACAGACAATCATGCAACTAATGTCACCTGTCATTTACTGCATATAAACTACCATGCGGAGTATGGCAGAGGGGTGGGGGGAGAGAGAGAGAAATAGGGGTGGGGGGGGGGTCTTGAGCCTGAGGAATTAAGGCCACCTGGCTAGTGCAGTCGCCGCTAACTGTGCAGGTTAAGGTTTTCTTTTTGCACCCGACAGAAAAAAATCCATACCTTACCGGGGATCCGAACCCGGGTCTCCCGAAAGAGAATCCGGCATTCTTTCCGAGTTAGGAAAGAGAAGCAAATTATGAATAGAGTATAAGCAAACAGAGATGTGGTCCTGAGGCGAATGTTGCGAATATCCTGGACTGCCAGAGTAACGACTGCCTGGGAGAGGCTAGTGAAACTAGAGCATTATATACAAGTATAAGAATTGAGACAAACAGCTTTCTTTGGTCACGTGATGAGAAGAGAGGCGTTGGAGAACATTGTGACGACTGGAAGGATCAAGGGGAGATAGGCAGAGGCAGACCAAGAGAAATGATGCTGGATGGATTGAGATGACATTGAAGAATATCATCAGCAGAGTTTATCAGAATACCAACGACCGAGATTTGTGGAGAGACATCAACGCCTACGCCAGCTGGTTGGACACATAACGATGAGACTATATAGTCTGAACTAGCGGAGTCAGTCTGCGTGGTGTTTGGGGTTGGTTGGGGCCATTTTAAGTCGTACAGGTTGTACTGAGAGTTCATAGACATTGATTGCTAAACTCATGCTCAAGGATACCCACGAAACTTCTACGCTGGACAGAAGAGATTCAGTTTTCCTTCTTAATGACTGGCTTTCGTCTAGCCGTGTGTGTGTGTGTGCGCGCGCGCACGCACGCGTGCGCACACACACACACGTCAGGGTTATATAACTTTCATTTACTGCCATTTACTGCCAATATATTACCTTGCGGTGTATGACATGGGGGTCTTGAGCCTGAGGAATTAAGACCGCCTGGCAATTGCAGTCGCCGCGAACTGTGCAGGGGGGATTTTAGAGAAGATACTGGAAGCTTTGAACTAATACTATAGAGAACTAAGATTTAGCAACGCTAGGCCAAATGAAGTGAACAACTAAAGAAAACAAGGGTGTTGTAACGGTGGCGTGTGAGGGATATCAAAGTTGTTGCAATAATCACTAATACATGGCTCATTTAAACTAATGGTAGACATGGCAATTATAATTAGCTAAGGTTTAAGGTTAAGGGAATTCAGGAACTTACTAATAAAAGAACAAGTACATCAACAGGCTGTCTAAAAACTAAAGATGGCAAAATCATAATAGAAAAAGATCAGATTCTACATGTATGGACAGATTATGTGAAAGACCTGTATAATGATAACAGAGAGGAACAGTATGCTATTAGATTTAATAATGAAGGACCAGAAATTTTAAGGATGGAGGTTCAAAATGTTCTTAAGCATATGAAAGCTGGCAAGGCCCCCGGTGCAGATAACATCACAACAGAAATGATTAAAGCTTTAGAAGAATTTGGACTAGAGCAAGTCACTAGACTGCTGAACACATTATATGATACTGGAGATATACCTTCTGAATTATGTAATTCTGTATTTATTGCAATTCCAAAGAAATCAGGAACCTTAGAATGTGATCAACATAGAACAATTAGTATAATGAGTCACATCACAAAGATTTTGTTACGAATTATCATGCAAAGAGTGAGGAAGAAAATACAACCTGAAATAGGGGAAGAACAATGCGGGTTTGTAGAAGGAAAGGGTACAGTAAATGCTGTGTATATGCTGCGAACAGTTATTGAACGTGCTTTAGAAGTAAACAAGGATATACATCTTTGCTTTATTGACTACACAAAGGCTTTTGATAGAGTTAGACATGTCAACATTGTGGATATGCTTGCAGATCTACAAATTGATGGGAAAGACATTAGACTTATAAAAAACATATATTGGAAACAACAAGCTGCCATAAGGATTGATAATGAAGTAGGACAATATCAACCTATTAAGAGAGGTGTTAGGCAGGGATGTGTAATGTCTCCAGACCTTTTTTCCCTATACAGTGAAAATATTTTCAGAAATGTAGAAGACGTAAATGGAATCAGCATTGGAGGACGAAACATAAATAACATTAGATATGCAGATGATACAGTATTGATTGCAGACAATGCACAGGATCTGCAACAATTAGTAGACGCTGTGGTTGTACACAGTGAGCAGCTGGGGTTGGAGTTAAATTGTAGGAAGACACAGGTTATGGTCGTCACTAGGAAGCACGAAGCACCACAATGTAATATACAAGTAAATGGGAATATTCTTCAACAAGTGAATCGGTTCAATTATCTCGGAACAGTCATAACATCTGATGGCAGATGCCTTGAAGAGATTACAACAAGAATCGCCATTGCGAAAGTAGCCTTTAGCAAGATGAAAAACATTCTGACCAATAAAATTATGTCAAATGAAGCGAGAAAAAGAGTGTTGAGGGGATACATAGAGCCTGTTCTTTTGTATGGATGTGAAACTTGGACAATGTGCAGTCAAGCTGAAAAACATCTGATGGCTGCAGAAATGTGGTTTCTGAGGAAAATGCAAAGAATACCATGGACAGATAGAAAAACCAATGACCAAGTACTAGAAGAGACAAATGAAAATCGTAGATTGATTAGAGAAATTAGACGTAGACAGTCAAAATTTTTTGGACATGTTATGAGAAGAAATGGACTGGAGAACTTAGTGACAGCTGGCAAGATCGAAGGGAACAGACCAAGAGGAAGACCGAGAGGAAAATACCTGGATGGCTTGGCCACATGGCATGGACGAGACAGGAACACTGAGCTGATCCACGACTCTGGTGATCGAGTGAAATGGCGAATCATGACCGCCCACGCTTTCCGGCATGGCACATGATTGATTGATTGAAGGTTTATACATCGTACCACAGCTGAACAGTAGGTCGATAGATAGGTAGGTTGTTAGGTAAGTAAACAGACTGAAAGACAGATAGACGAGCAGACAGGCAGGCAAACACACCGAAAGACGCACAGATAGACATAATTTATTAATGGCCTCACAAGAATGACATTTGATAAACGAAGAGTAGAGAACTGCGGTAACATTTGTCTTGCTCTATATGTAGAGTTACTTCCCGTATGCCATTCATCGAGGAAACCAGACTTATTGTTTGTCGGAACCTTTCTTCAATGACTAACATATATCTCTGAGATGACATTGGTCTAATGGGACACGTTTAAACTCACTCTCGCATTGTCAGATCGTAAGTATGGTCCATACACACCAGACTTCTTATAATCCATGCCGTGTGGGGTTGGTGATCATGTCTGTTCCCAGCTTTCTGTCTGTTGGGCTGTCATTTCTGCTGCTGATGTTCCATATGTCTTAATGCTAAACTGTTCGGCATATTCTCTTTTGATTTCCTCCTGCCTCTCCTCCCCTCCAACGTGTCCGTTGTCACGATGTACCCCAGCTTTCCCCTTCTCTTGACGTGCCCAAAGAATCGTAGACTATCTTCTTGTGATTGAGCAGCCAGTTCTATATACAAGTAAATTCTGGTCCGATATATTAATTAATTTCACCATCACTAAAGAAGAAAATTGATACTTTTGTGCTCAAATGCTACAGAACATTTCGCAGAATACCGTGGACAAAGAATAAGAAAACTGGGTAGTGGGTCAGACATCTAGGCTTGTCAGACAAAGAGCAGGCATTCAAATGACCCGCCTACACTTTGCACACGTAAAAATTCTCTCTGAAGTTGAAAGTTGGAAATCGACATGAGCGAACCAGATAGTGAGCTGTCCATGCTAAATTTATAAATTAGACAACACGTGTTTATATTTATACTTATAACATGAATGATTCTAGTATAAAGTATTGCAGGATACTCGCCAGTTCTGAGAATTTCGTGCACTTTGTCGAAATTGTCTATTGTAACTCATAACAGCAAACACGTGCACTTGAGGACATTCTCAGGCAATGAAACAAGCCTTAATTAGTTCAGTGCCAAGCAAAATGTAGGACCAAATAAGGCACACAAACAAATGATCAACCATTGTAATGTACATTTTCGTTCCTTGAGCTTTGAAATTGTGGAAGATACTAGGAAACAAAACAAATAACAAGGTGATCCTAGTATGCGATATGTGGTACTTCTGTCCACGTGGGAGGTCACATGTGGCCATAAATTATCCTTCGATTCTGAATCAGTTAACAAGTAAATGGAAGAAAATCAACCACACGGATACGAATGATCATGTCAAATGTCAGATTGTCATCGCGGGTCGGTGATGCCACCAGGATCAGTTCTTACCATAGTCAGGTCCCTGCAGAACCTCCACGTGAGGGCACTGGGTGATCAGTCAGACCAACGCTCCAGGCATCGTCTCGTCTCTAGCCATAGGACGACACTGAGTGGCCAGTCAGACCAACTCTCCAGGTATCGTCTCGTCTCTAGGCATACACGAGTTCCTGTACCAACCGAGCACACCCAGAAGGTTTCTGACCTTGGAGAGGGGACAGAGATCTCTGCATCACCAGCAGCGTCCAGACCCGAGGAGAGTCTAGCAGACACACTTCTACAGCTGCACGTGGGTTTCACGGCTCAGACCACATGATGTCCATTGTACTCGATACAAAAAGTTAAACTCCCAGGCTTCAACTGATTCACTATCTGCCCGTCTGTTTGTCTGTCTAAGCATAATTTTCCTTTTATCACCATTTCTCTGTCTAACCCTATTTATCTGTCTAATCTTATGTGTGGCGGTCTCCCTGATCTAGGCGTTACACGACTTTCTCCGTAATCTCGTATACTCTCGTGAGTAACGTGACTTTGCGCGAGAATCGGTAGCGGTTCTCTCCGAGTCTTTAACTTACGGGGTATCTCTGTCTAACAACATTTGTCTGTTTAACTTCATTAGTCTGTCTAACCCTATTTTCCCATCTAACCCCATTTCTCCGCAAATCCCTATTTGTCTGTCTAATCCCATTTGTCAGTCAATTCCTTTTTATCTGTCTATTCCTATTTGTCTGTCTAACCCTAATTGTCAGTCTAAAGTTAATTGTCGGTCTATTCGTATTTGTCTGTATAACTCTGTGTGTCGGCCTAACCCCATTTGTCTGCCTAACACCATATGTCTGCTTAACCACATTTGTCTGTCTAACCCCACTTGTCTGTTTAAGCCCTATTTGTCTTTCTAACCCCATTCGTCTGTCTAACCCCATTTTTTTGTCTAAACCATTTGTCTATCTAACCCTATTTGTAAATCTAACCCATTTGTCTGTCTAACCCTATTTGTCTGTCTAACGCAATTTGTTTGTGTAACCCTATTTGTCTGTCTAACCCAATTTGTTTGTCTAACCCCACTTGTCTGTCTAAGCCATATTTGACTGTCTAACCCCATTCGTCTGTCTAACCCAATTTTTCTGTCTAAACAATTTGTCTATCTAACCCTATTTGTAAATCTAACCCATTTGTCTGTCTAACCCTATTTGTCTGTCTAACCCAATTTGTTTGTGTAACCCTATTTGTCTGTCTAACCCAATTTGTCGGTGTAATCTTATTTACTTCGCGGATGTAATTTCTTAACTTCAAGTAAGGCCCGCACTGAATAAGTGCTATATTTAGCACAATGTGTTTGTGGCCTGACACGTGATACGGGCGATAATGAAAGAAAAGTACAAGATAAAAAGACCAAACTTGTCGCTGAACATCCTTGTCTCAGGCGTCAGTGAGTGACACGCAATTGTTTCCAGCAGCTAGTCTGTCTGGTAAGTGATAGAGCAGACTTGATCTGGGATTTCTTGGTCAATTGGAGTAATCTTGTGTCTTATTAGGAGTGCTACATGTATTGCTTTGTTGTTGTTTTATGTTTTTATTAATGTAAAGCCGGACGTAATTCTGTTCCTAAGAAAGTAGCTTAACAGTGACAGACGGACGGACGGACGGACGGACAGACAGACAGACGGACGGACGGACGGACGGACAGATAGGTAGGTAGGTAGTTAGGTAGGTAGCTAGGTAGGTTGGTAGGTAGCTGGATGGATAGATAGATAGATAGATAGATAGATAGATAGATAGATAGATAGATAGATAGATAGATAGATAGATAGAACGAAAATCTTTATTTTCAACGGGTTAAGAATTGGGCGCGCAGGCCCGTCTGACATTCTGCCCTTCTTCTCTATTTCGTCTCATACATTCTTTCATTCAACATCTCTTATGAAGCAATTCTTTGACAACACAAGAACAATAAGCATTAAAACGCATGAAAAATAATCAATAATACATGACTCGTTGAGGCAATGTTTAACATGGGCATCATAAATACGCAAGGTGGGTGTAACGTGCCACACATATGGGTATGTTTGTTGTTTGTTGTTTTTTTCTACCATTATTATTGTCTTTGTTGCTGTTTTTTTTTAAAGGGGGCATGTAGTCTGTTTTGGGGTAGTGTTCAAACAGGTTGCGACTGTATGTATAATGATTGGTGGTGTCTTTGATTTCTTGTGGAAGATTATTCCACAACTGAGTGGCAGAGTATGCTAAGCTTGTTCTATATAAGTCTATCCTAGGTTTAGGGACACGAAGTATATTTAGTCGTTCGCTATGTCTTGCGTTATATTTAAACAATGGCCAAAGGTAGCTTGGGGCTTTTTGAAATAGGATTTTGTGAATTAGTTTAGCCTTATTAAAAAATAGGCATTTGTGGAGTGGCAGTAACTGAAGACGATCATGTAGGTTAGAATTGTCTGTAAACTTATCACCATTGATTAGACGCACTGCCTTTTTCTGGAGTGAATAAAGGCGTTTTGTTGTTGATTTGGAGCACACCTCCCAGATTGTGGAGCAATAATCAATATGTGTTTGTATGTGGGAATTATAGAATATCTTTCTTTTGTTTTCGTCAAGGAAATTTTTAATTTTGGCAAGTTGGTCTATTTTTTTGGCTATTTGTTTAAGTAGAGCATGAACATGGGAATTAAAGGATAGATTTTGATCTATGATAAGACCCAGTGCCTTGTGCTCGGTTACACTTTCTATAGGTGTGCTACCAATGTGCAGCTGAAGAGTTCTCCTGCGAGTTTAGAGTGTGAAGTCTTTGCCTCGTTCCTATTAACATAGATTTTGTTTTAGAAATGTTAATTTGCATGCGGTTTGCATGACTCCAGTTAACTACACTATTTATTTCCTGTTGCAAGGATAATTCTAGCACATTACGATCAATAGCGTTTGTATATGCTGTACAATCGTCTGCAAATAAATCGCAGGACGATGACAGATATAAGAGAAGATCATTTATATAAATGGCAAATAACAAAGGGCCAAGTATACAGACCCCTGAGGTACTCCAATATTAATGGTAATAGCTTGGGATAGAGATTTATTGTGTGATACTACTTGTTTTCTGTCTAATAAGAATGAGTTTATTAATGTCACTATACTAAAGCTTACTTTCATTGTTTCTAGGTTTTTAATTAGGATAGTATGATCTATCATATCGAATGCTTTTTTAAAGTCTATAAACATCGTTCCACATAGAGTATTGTTGTTAATATTTTGATGCCAGTTTTCTATCATGTTTGTTAGGGCCGTATGGCAGGAATATTTTGGCCGAAATCCTGACTGACTGTCAGCTATTAGTTTGTGGCGAACTAAGTGCTCTAGTGTTGTTTTGTGGATGTGCTTTTCTAGCGGTTTGGATAAAGAGGATAATATGGAAATTGGCCTATAATTACTCATGGTACAATCGTCTAATCAACCAGCTTTTAAATGAGGATACACTTTAGCGATTTTAAAGGCTGATGGGAAGTGACCTTTGGTGAGACATTGATTGTATATAAAAGTTAGTGACTCGCAGATCGCCGGTGCAGCATAGCGAAGGATCCGATTACTGATTCCATCTAGTCCTGATGTGTTATTGTTTTTTAGGCTACTGAGATGAGTAAATATTTCAGTGGTTGTCATTAGCGGTATGTTTGTGGGAATGTAACCATAGCATTTGCTCTCACAGAATGATGATAATAAAGATATGTCATGAGGCACATCTGGTATTGCGGCCTTCAGTTGGTTTATGTCAGACTGAAAGAAACTACTGAATTGATCACATGTAACCTGATTTGATGGTAACGATTGTGATGATTTGTGTTTTTGTCAAGGTATTAATTGCTTTCCATATATCTTTAGTGTTGATTGTATATATTATTAAGTTCTTAAAATAGTTTTTCTTTTCCTTTCGAATAACATATTGAACTTTGTTTCTCAGACTACGGTACATAGTTAAATCCCTATTTTTATGTGCCCTGTCCCGGTCTCTCATAAGCTCAACTACCTCCTGTGTGATCCACGGAGGCTTAGTGTGATGTTTAACACAAACTTCCTTAAATGGAACATGCTTATCAAATACACTTAGAAAGGTCTTCAGTCAGTGGTCCAGAGCATCATGTGGGTCAGGAAGCTGGTAAACATAGTCCAGAGATGAGTTGAGCAAGTCTTGTAAAAGGCATCTTGATTGAAGTTTTTGTAATTTCTATATTTTATACTTATATGTTTGTGTTTGGGAGTTTTGGTACCTCTTTTCGACCACGTGCAACATACTGGGTAGTGATCGCTCATTGCATTAATAGGTAGCAGTACATTCTGTGATGTTGTCAGCACACGTAGTATAGATATGATCTATAAGTGTTGCAGATGAATTTGTTATTCTAGTGGCTTGTTTGACTAACTGTTGGAAGTTATATGACTCTATTATGTTTCCCATGTTTTGTTTGATTTGTTAGTGTATATGTTGAAGTCGCCTAGCAGTATTATTTCTCTAGCATTACTAAAGACTACATCCATCATAGTGGTGAATTTTTCATACCAGATATTTCCTGCGCTAGGGTTTCGATAAAGATAGCCAACTACTAGGCGTATGCGATTTTTAAGCTTAACCTCAAGCCATACACACTCAATCTCACAGGTTTCAAAATCTAGCCTACGGTGGGCGTTAGGCGAGTTAGAAATATAAACTGCAATACCCGTCTCTTGTTTCTCATAGGGATCTCTTCTAATGGTTTTAAAGCCTCTTATAGCGATGTCATCATCTGAGATGTTGCTATTTAATCGACTTTCGCTAACGCCGAACATGTGAAAATTTTGATTAACTATAAGTAATAGTTCAGGCAGCTTCCCTAATAGATGGCAGATATTTAAATGCCCGATTCCGAGCCCATTAATTACTGAGCCAGTGTTCGTACCTTATTAGACATTTTAACAATGCGTAATCATGAATATTTTAAAACACAAAATGAATACAACTTACGTCCTTTATAACAAATACACACTCTAAAGTACAGAGAAACAGTAATATATCTATCAATTAACACACACACACACACACACACACACACACACACACACACACACACACAAATAGTATAAAGATAAGTAAGGATGATCAGTGAAGACCCCCTCACTCAGAGTATAAACGCGATAAAAAGTATTATAAAAGATATCTAAGTGTCAATCTCTGTGATTTCAATACGAGTCAATGTTTACAGCCACGTACAATCTAATACGTTGTTATATAAAACAATACCCAAGTATGCGCATAAACTTTCTAGGAGAGGCTCTTTCTTGTACCGAGATCCGGTGTTGCTTTGTGCTAAATTGCTAGTAAATACCAGGCTGTGTTAGTCCTTGGTACAGCGACATCATAAGTGCCTGACGAAGTGATGGTGGGCTAAAACGTGTGAGGTATAACAACTCTGGGTTACAATGGAATGGATACTGTTGACTTCTCACGGGTGTGTAACGACTTCCAACTACAGGCTCTGATTCGTGGCTAACAGGAGGCTGTGGTGGCACGTTGTTGTTACTACTGGATTGATCCTTGCTGTGGAGAAGAGGGAACGTATCTTCATAATTATCACCCTCCTGTGTGAAAGAGGGTGTGTTGTACTGATTTGGTGTGGTGGAATTGTTCCGTCTGGCTTGGATATCAGGTGCCGTGGTTATGAGTGGTCTGCTCTCTTCTGGCCTATTGGTAGCATGATGTGCTGCAGTATGTCGTCTGGCTTGAGTTTGAGATGGTGTAGCTTAAAAGTGTCCTACGCGATCCAGTATTGGATGTAGGTTGTGTACGTTCTGGGTATTTAATATTTTTGGCGAGCAAGCTGGTGCCCAATGTAGACAAATGTACTTGATCCTTATAAAGTCGCTTTTTAGGTGCTCCAGACTGTGAAGTAAACACCGGTGTGTTTTTGATGAACTGTATGTTGTTGTGAGAACAAAACTTCTCCAATATGTTGTTATTTATGTCAGCTAAACGACGCTGGAATCCATAACTCGGTGATATGATGGAGGAGAAGAAAATGGACGAGTTAGGAAAAGTGTGACGTAATCCGTTCAAGAGCGCCAGCAGTTTTGAACGCTTGCCTTCTATACGATAAGATTTACAGCCAACCTCCTAATCTTGTCTGTTAGCCTGTCAACACCAGCCCCAGGCAATGGAATTATGGAAACAATGTCTTTGTCTGAAGTGGCCATCCGGTCGCTGTATAGACCTTTCATTAGAGAGTCGCCTATTATAATGTGTGTACAGTCGGGTTGTGCTGTCTTCCCATGTTGGTTGTCAGTACGCCTTGCTCGTTGTTTCTCCCATTTAGCAGCAGTCTGTACGTCTCCATGTGATTCTCCCTGTGTTTCCTGGAGGCGTGTGATGTCTGTTGGCAGTGCACTATAGCTCTGTACGTTTTCTGACGAATTTTCTTGAAGCACTTCGAATCTGTTGCTTATTTTTACACCAATGGGATAGACTGCTTGTAGCGTTTTATCTTCCTCTGCACGTTGAGGTTTTTTCGCGTCTTGTGTTATTTGTGTTTGGTGAAACTGGGCTTCAAGATTCTCCGAATTTGATACAGTTGCTTGGGAATCACACGCTTGTTCAGTTGGGTTGGTCGTGGACTCGTGCTGTAAAGTTTCTATTGTTTTTCTTAGCAACAGATTTTCCTCTCTCAGGAGCGTGATTTCTTCTTTGAGAGCAGTGTATTCACTGCTGGTCTTGCTATTAGCTTCAATGTTCGCTGTAACAGTAGCAGTGAGCGCCTTCAAGGATTGTTCTATTACCTCAATGCGCCTATGACAATCGCACGATTGTCCATTGATAGTTGGCGTGTTATCTAAGGCTGGTATTTCTTCTGCTACACTTACATTGGTCTCCACGTTGTTTTGGAGGTGCTCCATTGAATATTCAATGGCCAAGAGTACTGATGGGGTAGGTGACCTCGTGTTGATGGCATTGTCCTGTTCATTCATTGTATGTGTTAGTTGAGAAACATTGTCTGCTGTGATGTCCACTGCTGTAGTTGTGGGCTGTGTAGATTCTGATGCTGATTCTGATTCTGTCTTGAAGGACCTGTTCATTGGTCACCCTGCATTTTCCTCAGAAACCAAATTTCTACAGCCATCAGAAGTTTTTCAGCTTGACAGACAGACAGACAGACAGACAGACAGACAGACAGACAGACAGACAGACAGACAGACAGACAGACAGACAGACAGACAGACAGACAGATAGATAGATAGATAGATAGATAAATATGCCTTGAAATAGCATCGCAATTAATTACACAAATATTGGTGGGCACTCCATCCATCCATCATGTGCCATGCCGGTAAGCTTGGGCGGTCATGTTTTGCCATCTCACCCGATCACCAGAGTCGTGGATCAGCTCTGTGTTCCTGTCTCGACCATGCCATGTGGCCAAGTCATCCAGGTATTTGCTTCTAGGTCTTCCTCTTGGTCTGTTCCCTTCGATCTTACCAGTTGTCACCAAGTTCTCCAATCCATCTCTTCTCATAACATGCCAAAACATTTTGACTGTCTGCGTCTAATGTCTCTAATCAGTTTACGATCTTCGTTTGTTTCTTGAAGGACCTGTTCATTGGTCTTTCTGGCTGTCCATGGTATTCTTTGCATTTTCCTCAGAAACCACATTTCTGCAGCCATCAGATGTTTTTCAGCTTGACTGCTCATTGTCCAAGCTTCACATCCATATAAAAGTACAGGTTCTATGTTGCACCTCAACACACTTTTTCTCGTTTCAATTGACATCTTTTTATTGGTCAGTATGTTTTTCATCTTGCTAAAGGCTACTTTTGCCATGGCGATTCTTGTTCTAATCTCTTCATCTTCATTAGATGTTATTACTGTTCCGAGATAATTGTACCTATTCACTTGTTGAAGAATATTCCCATTTACTTGTATATTACATTGTGGTATTTCGTCCTTCCTAGTGACGACCATAACATGTGTCTTTTTACAATTTAATTCTACCCCTCGTTGTTCACTGTGTGCAACAACTGCATCTACTAAATGTTGCAGGTCCTGTTCATTGTCTGCAATCAAGACTGTATCATCTGCATATCTAATGTTATTGATACATCGTCCCTCAATGTTGATTCCTTCCATATCTTCAATATTTCTGAAAATACTTTCACTGTACAGGGAAAACAGATCTGGAGACATTACACATCCCTGTCTCACACCTCTCTTAATAGGCTGATATTGGCTTACTTCATTATGAACTCTTATGACAGCTTGTTGTTTCCAATATATGTTTTTTACAAGTCTAAGGTCTTTTCCATCAATTTGTAGATCTTCAAGCATCCTTATCATGTCGACATGTCTCACTTTATCGAAAGCCTTTGTGTAATCAATAAAGCAAAGGTGTAGATCTTTGTTTACTTCTATAGATCGTTCAATTACGGTTCTCAGTAAATACACAGCATTTACTGTACCCTTTCCTTCTACAAACCCACATTGTTCTTCTCCTATTTCAGGTTGTATTTTCCTCCTAATTCTTTGCATGATAATTCTTAGCAAAATCTTCGTGATGTGACTCATTATACTAATTGTTCGATGTTGATCACATTCCAAGGCTCCTGATTTCTTTGGGATTGCAATAAATATAGAATTACATAATTCATGAGGTATATTTCCAGTATCATATATTGTATTAAGCAGACTGGTAACTTTATCTATTCCATATTCTTCTAAAGCATTAATCATTTCTGTTGTGACGCTGTCTGAACCGGGGGTCTTGCCAGATTTCATATGGTTAAGAGCATTCTGAACCTCCATCTTCAAAATTGCTGGTCCTTCATTATTATTTTGAACATCGTAGTGTTCGTCTCTGTTGTCGTCATAAAGGTTTTTCACGTAATCTGACCATACATGTAAGATCTGATCTTTTTCTATTATGACTCTTCCATCTTTTGTCTTTAGGCAGCCTGCTGATGTACGTGTTCTTTGATTAGTAAGCGCCTGGATTCTTTTGTGCATTAGTTTCGCATTTTTACTGTTGTGTTGTTTTTCAATTTCTCGCAGTTTTTCTCAAGCCATGTTTCTTTTGCCTCCCTACATAAGGTTCTGACTTTTCTGTGAATTTCTTCATATTTGGCAGGATTATTTTTGTTCTGTCTTCTTGTTTCCATTAGTTGTTAAAATTTCTTCAGTCAACCATGTCTTAAGGCCACAACTTTACTTTTGGAATAGTTTTTTTTCTGCTGCACAACAGATTGAATTCTTCAGCATTTCCCATTGATGAATTCCCGTTGTAGAAACACAAATTGGATGCTATACTTTACAAATATCTAGTAGGTCCTCTAATCTCTATTTCTTTCCGATAATCTCATTATCATCATTAAGGAATACTGAGAGTTTGCATGTTAAGAATATATATATATATATATTTCCCTGTTGACTTGTGAGGAATGTGTGCAGTCTATGTAGCTGTACATGTCTCTTCTTGATGACTAATATCAGTGATGATGTACTCTGGTTATGCTTGACTGAGCTACCGTACCACAGTAGACGACAGTAGACGACAGTAGACGGCAATACCTGCTTTCTGTTAGCGCCGAATGTTAGGCGGCGCTCACCAAACCCCACATCCCGCATTGTGCCGTTTTTTTCCCTGCCGGGGAATGAAATTGGGAGGGTACAAGCCTTACTCAAGTGCGAGGAATTGCAACCTAACGACTAGATGTCATGACAGGGCAGACCAGGCCCTAAGTCTTGGTTGGCGGCTGGTATGATGGGAGCTCCGACAGGCTTTGCTGATCCAGCAGCTTCTGCAGCTTGGCTTGTTCCAGACGTATTTTTGTTACCCTTCCTCTGAAGGAATCTACAACCATGGTCAAGCTGCGAGAACAGCAAGTTAAAAGAGGGGTGGCCAATCAAGAACAATACACAGGACGCCAAAGAAGGGTAATAAACCAACACAGAACTGGCGTCGTTAGCCGCTACACGCTGCGGGATTTACCGAGGAAGGTATCCGAGCACTTATGGACTGAATGGTACGATGTGCAATGAGGATGATCTGTCGACTAACTAACTAACTAACTAACTAACTAACTAACTAACTAACTAACTAACTAACTAACTAACTAACTAACTAACTAACGGACGGACGGACGGACGGACGGACGGACTGACTGACTGACTGACTGACTGACTGACTGACTAACTAACTAACTAACTAACTAACTAACTAAGAAATAA
Source organism: Cepaea nemoralis (assembly GCA_014155875.1). Lineage (NCBI taxonomy): Eukaryota > Metazoa > Mollusca > Gastropoda > Stylommatophora > Helicidae > Cepaea > Cepaea nemoralis. The sequence goes on along the minus strand of JACEFZ010020901.1, from coordinate 91,376 downwards.
ACGAGACAGGCCGAGAGAGGGATCATGCTGCATGTGCAACGCAGTCTCTAATTCCAGCCCCGGCTTTGTGTTCGAAAAGGTCTAGCTCGATTTTACAAACTATAGTATGTCAAGGCGGCAAGGTGCCAGTCAATCCTTAAGAGTGTTAAACTAATCATATTATGCAAAAATCGTCTGTGGGCCTCAACCACTCTCAAGCGGGCCACTGGACACCGCGGGCTATAAATAAAAGTATGAAACTCCACGGAAGCTAAATCCTTCAAGGACATACAGAGTGATATCTGCCAGGGTTCTGTACATCCTGTACAGAGTCATAAACACGCATGAATACAATCTTCTACCCACGTGAGGGATGATGGGTCAATGTACATATCCTTGTGTCCATGTTGACTTTGTTGTGCGAAATGGAAAGCCCACAGAAGCCTAATTTCCCGAGAACTACAGAGAACCTCCCAGGCTTCCGTGCACCAAGTGTTAGCAATACATGTGTTGTTTCTTCAAGTCCCACAACAGGAACTCGCTGTTTATGTAAAGTGTTATGACACGCTGTGTGTATGTGGAGTGTTAGGACCTGATGTGTGTATGTGAAGTGTTAGGACCTGATGTGTGTATGTGGAGTGTTAGGACCTGATGTGTGTATATGAAGTGTTAGGACCTGACGTGTGTATGTGGAGTGTTAGGACCTGCTGTGTGTATGTGACCCGCTGTGTGTATGTGGAGTGTTAGGACCTGATGTGTGTATGTGGAGTGTTAGGACCCGCTGTGTGTATGTGAAGTGTTAGGACCTGATGTGTGTATGTGGAGTGTTAGGACCTGCTGTGTGTATGTGAAGTGTTGGGACCTGATGTGTGTATGTAAAGTGGTAGGACCTGCTGTGTATATGTAAAGTGGTAGGACCTGCTGTGTATATGTAAAGTGGTAGAACCTGCTGTGTATATGTAAAGTGTTAGGACCTGATGTGTGTATGTAAAGTGGCAGGACCTGTTGTGTATATGTAAAGTGGTAGAACCTGTTGTGTATATGTAAAGTGGTAGAACCTGCTGTGTATATGTAAAGTGGTAGAACCTGTTGTGTATATGTAAAGTGGTAGAACCTGCTGTGTATATGTAAAGTGGTAGAACCTGTTGTGTATATGTAAAGTGGTAGAACCTGTTGTGTATATGTAAAGTGGTAGAACCTGCTGTGTATATGTAAAGTGGTAGAACCTGCTGTGTATATGTAAAGTGGTAGAACCTGCTGTGTGTGTAAAGTTTTAGGACCTTCACAATTGTTAATGCCGGAGGAGTAGCTGGTCAGACTTCTCCTCCTGCAGCAAGCGGTGAGCCCAGGTAGGGAACCCTCGTCCTAACCGTTACACCGTTGATGAGGAGGATGAGCGTTAGCCGTTCAGAAAGCAGTGGCAAACTAGTGAATGTGGTATTTATCCATCTAGTATGATGCTGACCATTCATTTTATCCTTTGGTGGTAAAAGTATGGAGCTGTAAGTTCTAAAATGGCCGGTAAGGCCTATTTTCGCTCGAAATGTTCTTAGACAATGTGGGCAAAGAATGCATGACGTTGATACATGAAGGTGAATGAAGAATGACTTGCGTGAGGAATTGGATAAAGGTGAGGAATAGTTGCGCAATTCGTCGACCTCACTCTCTCGTCTGAGTCCATCTGAGTCCAGTGGCAAGACATGTCGAGACGACTGGAGACGAATACAGGCGCAGTGGATGACCAGGGCACTCTACGTGCCTGGTAGTGCTCATTAGTTCTACAACGCTTTGCAGGTAAACGCCGTCTTGCCCGTTGAATCATCAATGATTTATTCCGCGCAGACCAGTCTCCTATCTTCACATGCTGGGTAGGCATACCCAAGTTCACCGATTGGTTTGACACCAAATCGGCTACCCTCGCCTGGTTTAGCAGGCCTGTCACAGCCGTTGCCCGGGGGGTGGCCGCTGTCGCATGCTGACAGCTACTAGGAGCCACATGTGTGAGCTGGATGTCAGGCTTGGACCAGTGGGGGATGAGCATCCTTACCAAAGGTACTACTAATACCTGACACCCCAGACTTACGACTGAATGTACAATTGCCTAGAAGCTCACACAGTCAGTAAATGACGGTGATGACTGCGACGTCCTGTAAAGGCATATAACTAACTTGTTAACAGTGTGTCATGTAGAGGACATGTAACTAACTTGTTAACTGTGTGTCCTATGGAGGTCATGTAAGTAACTTGTTAACAGTGTATCATGTAGAGGACATGTAATTAATTTGTTAACAGTGTGGCATGTAGAGGACATGTAACTAACTTGTTAACAGTGTGTCATGTAGGGGACATGTAACTAACTTAACAGTGTATCATGTAGAGGACAGGTAACTAACTTGTTAACAGTGTGTCCTTTAGAGGACATGTAACTAACTTATAAATACTGCGTCCTGTAGAGGACGTGTAACAAATTTATTAACAGTGAGTCATGTAGAGAACATTATCTAACTTGTTAACAGTGTGCCATGTAGGGGACATGTAACTAACTTGTTAAAATGGTGTCCTCCTTATTCAAATATTTAGGATCATCTGACTTCAGGTGTAATTATAATGGTTGATACTTTTACCTGTGAAGAACTACCTGTACACGAAGAGATGAAGATTACATTGTAGTAACTCTTTCAGTTGCAGGTTGTAATATGCTCATGTAACTGATAACTCGATATCAAACATTCACGAAACAATGACACGCTAGGTTATCTGTATGATCATCAGTGATAACGTGGCGAAGATTAAAGAGGGTCGCTGAATTCGCCTGTGAGGGAATACACAAGGTGTGGGATAACCTGAGTGTGTGAGTGTGTGCGTGTGTGTGTATGTGTGTGTGTGTGTGTGTGTGTACTGTGTTAATAGTCTACCAAATCTACCTGTATCTAATTTATCAAGGTCCTTAAAGTAATCGTTATCTGAACAGTGTGGTACAAGTGTTTGTTAGTTGGTGTCTGGTTTCGCTGGTGTACATGACAATATTACATACGGACACTCCCGTCAGTGCTTAGTCTCTCACCATAGGTCACACAGAACAAACGAACGAACTAACGAACGAACTTTATTTTCAAAGGGTAACACATAGGGCACGCAGGCCCGTCTTACATTCCGCCCTTTCAATCACTCATCTTTCGTTCATCAGTGCATAGTGCATTCACATAGGAAATAAACATTGTCAAATGAATGTTTTAAACATAAACAATGCATGTTACCATGTTATGAGACAAATCCCCCACCCACCCACCCATCCCCTATCCATCCCCTATCCATCCACGTGTCCCCCACACACACATCCACCACCCAACCATACATACCCACAAGCACATACATACTCCCATGCATCCACCCATCTCCCAACCCACACATCCCACACACACCCACATACGCCATCTCCCCACCCACACACACACACATCTCCCACCCACCACACATCCCTCCACACACATTCCCCACCCACCCACACACAAACCCAGGCACACATGCATGCATTCACCCATCCATCACTCAGAGGGAGTCTTAGCACTGTGCACGAGACCCAGAGCATCAGCGAGAATCGAAATATGTTTATAACAGAATCACATGCCACACAGTGTGGCATTCCCCAGAACCACATACAACAGTGTATACAACAGAACCACATACGACATTATATATACTGGTAACTCGGACAGTAATAGTTGTTCATGTTAAATTAATATTGTCTGTCGCGGCTGGAGACAATGAGGATACGATGGTGGGTCGAGGGTGGACACTTCGAAGGAGTGTCCCGGTGGATAACCATACAATGCATGAGTGCGTACCTGTAAGGGTCGGCGACAGTAGAAGCTGCGCCATTACTTTATGTTATTTCGTATCTTTTATTCTTTGGCCATCTGAGAAGGAGACCTAGTACAGGGAGACCCCGGTTAACGTCGGGGTTACGTTCTTGGAAAACGAGAATTTAAGTGAAACGACGTATAGCGAAACACTATTTCCCATAGAATTAAATGAAATACAGTGTATAATGTAATGTTTATATTGATTTGTTATTTATATTTATTGGCTAAATAGAGGTAAGTTTAGGGAGTCTCCGTGGCGAAGTGGTCAAGCCGTTTGACTCGTGCTCCGAAGGTTGTGGGTTCGATTACGGGCCGCACCCTTCGGTTTACGAGTTAAATGTTTCGGAGACTCCTGTGGGTCGTCGCTAAAAGCTACGGAGTTCGTGCTTTGTGCGACGCTTTCCGTGCTGCGGAAAAAGACCGAGCCATTTGGGATAAAACCCGGTGCAATGAAGTCGACCCTGTCGACTTTTAAGCGACTTTTTTTTTATAGAGGTAAGTTCGAGGGCGAGTGGTAGAGTTATTGGGTCGTAGAGGCATTAAACTCTGCCTCTTCGTCTGAGGATGAAACTATAACCTCTTTCTGCCTCTTTCCCTGGCTCTTCTCTGCTTGAACAGAAAAATGTGTCCAATGTCTGCTGCACAGCCTGTTTCCTTTCTCTATGCTCCCTGTAACAGTTGGTGACGCTTGTTACTGCCCTCGACACTGTGGAGCTCCGTTCTCTGTCCGGGTTATCCTAATTTATTATGTCTATTGCTACATCAATTAATTGAAAGAATTGTGTGAAACGTTCAGCTCAACACTCGAGGGGGGGGGGGGGTTGTATCAGGGTGATCCTCTACCTGCTGAGCTCTCTGCACGTCGAGTTGCATTAGGTCCTCATTAGACAACTCTTCTCCATGTGCTGCAAGCAACTCATCAATGTCAGCTCTCTCCATCCCTTCAAGAATCCCTACGTTAGCGATCTGTCGTCGAATACCATGAACGTCGTCAAATTCACAAAAGTCGTGCACACATTCTGGCCACAGTTTTCGCCACACAGCATTCATGCATGCTGACGTTACCTCACTCCATGAATCCGCAATGTTGTCAATGGCCTTGAGGATGTTGTAATTTCACCAGAATCCCTTAATGGTAGGTTTACCTTTACCGTCCGTAGCCTTGATGAGCTGTGAGAAGGTTTGACGCAAATAATAACTTTAGAAAGTTGCAATTACAACTTGGTCCATTGGCTGGATCGTGACGACGTTATGGCGGAACGTAGCGACGTAAAGTGAAGTTATGCCCCTACGTGACAACGACGTTACAGCGAAACGACGTAAACCGAAGCGACGCATAGCGGGGCCCCCCTGTATTATTTTTAATTATGACGCCAAGATATTAAATGTTTGTAACATTTTCAATTTATTCTAATTTCTTAGTTGACGAGTGCTTTTGTATGTGAACATTATGTTTCGTCTTTTTATATTCAGAAAAAGGTTTCAATATTCGCCATGTCTCTTACCGGTCATAATTACGTATCCATTAACAGCCGTCTCCGTGGCGAAGTGCCTGTGGACGCTATTCGTAAGCCCGTTTATCCGCGTTCGAAACACAGCTGCGACCGATTTGGCAGCAGGACGCGTTGCGATGGGTTTTAACGTGTTGGTAAGGAAGCCGGTCGTTCAGAAAGCAATGACAAACTACTGAACGTAAACTTGCCCAGGAATTACGAACAGCCAAAAAATGCTGGGGTTGACTGCTGTGAAGGACATGCAGCTAACTTTAACTTTAATCCATGAACACTGTGTTAGAGGAGCACAGTATGATATGCATATCTGAGTCCCGGAATAGGATTTCTACCAATGAGGAGTTGATAAAAAGTGACACATGACTCGTCGATTATGGCAATTCTGAACAACATTTTCTGTGTTAATATTAAATAGTGATGGGAAGATACACATGTCGTTAATTCATATGACTGTTACATTTCATGCTCTGTGATTTCCTTTCAGTGTTTCGCGTCTTTGGTTAATGCGTCGTTTATTTGAAAACCCGCGCTGACTTGAAGTTGTGACTGTAGACAGAAAGTACCATGAGTGCACCCCCACCCTACACAGGAGGACCATACGCCCCTGCCGGATCTGTCTACCCTCCTGGAATGGGTTACTCCTCTGGTTACCCACCGGCCACTGCGCCAAGTTACCAAGGTGGAGGCGGGTATTATAACCAGCCTACTGGAAACACAACTGTGTGAGTATCCGTAATACATTAGGCTCGTTCGATTAATTTATTGATTTATTGCTTCATTAATTAAGTCAATGAAGATATCTTGACAGAAGTTAACTCACAACGAGGCCTGGTTACGTGCTTCAGAAGAAGACAGTCCGCATTCTGTCATAAGAATAAATATTGTTTAATACTATTTTTCAGCCCAGAAGTGTCCGAACTCGCACCTTCGCCGTGCCAAGTAACACTGTGTATGCCAGTGCCCCCCTTGAATTTTTCAAACCATCCTCTGCTGGTCTTAAAATCACTAACTATATTAGCACAAGTCGCCAGCACTTTGTTAATGAGATCGGCATACAAACGTCTACCCTTTTCACATATGATTGCCTCCGAAGCAGAATCGCCATCTAACTGTTTTTAGTTTATCCAACTTAATTATAACTGTTCGGCGTCTTCAATACGTTAGCACATTCAAGCTTTTCGCTACATTAGCCTCCATTATTTCTTCCTTTTGCGCCACAATGAAACTTATCGTGGATGGTGACTTCCCGTACATGCGGCCGATTTCAGCAATCTTAATGCGCTCTTGTATTTTATTATTAGCAAGTGATGCTCACACAATGAAAAACAACGCCAAACTGAGCAGAAAAACGAGTGGGCCCCTTTGTTTTCGCAATATTAGCAGCGAGGTCATGTGGGCACGCCAACGAAATCCGAGGCAATCGATGAAGACCGAGATACATTTTTCGAGGAAAGAAATTACGAAATCCGAAACCGACGAAAACCGTAACGCCACGAAAACCGAAGTTTGATTGTATTTGTATTGGTCAGTATGTTTTTCATCTTGCAAATGGCCACCATTGCCATAGCAATTCTTGATCTAATCTTCAAGACATCTCCCGTCAAATGTGATGATTGTTCCAAGATAGTTTACCGAGTCACTTGTTTAAGAATTATTCCCATTTCAATCAATCATGTGCCGTCTCCACAATGATGGTTGGCTGCAATGGATCTCCAACACTGTTTGTCTCTCACCTTGATTGTACATTCTATCAGATTGATGTTCGTCCATCTCTTGGTGTTATCTTTCCACTTGTATCGTTTTCTTCTGCCTCTTGCCCTCCAGTTTGGTTTTTATAAGAGTGTTATGTCTTTTAACGTGACCGAAATATTTCGCTTGCCACTCTTTTATTTCTTTCATCAACTATCTTTTCACTCCTAGTTGTTCTAGAACCTCTGTATTTGATTGTTTTTATGTTCATGAAATACGACATATTCTTTTGTATATCCACGTCACAAAGGCATCTGTTCGACTTTCTAGTTGCCTGTTCAATTTTCCAATTTACACGTATATAAACTTGTGGTATTTCCTTCCTCTTAGAGAAAATCATATTCTCTGTCTTCTTACAATTTAATTCTAGCTCCAATTGTTCGCTGTGTACAATAACAGCATCTACTAACTGTTGTTGATCCTGTTCATTGTCTGTAACCAACACTATATCATCTGTATGTGTAATATTATTGCTGTTATGTCGCTCTCTTCCCCCCCATCCACATGGCAAGGACTATAATAATAATAATAATAATAATAATAATAATAATAATAATAAGGAGAAGAAGAAGAAGAAGAAGAAGAAGAAGAAGAAGAAGAAGAAGAAGAAGAAAAAGAAGAAGAAGAAGAAATGAAGAAGAAGAAGAAGAAGAAGAAGAAGAAGAAGAAGAAGAAGAAGAAGAAGAAGAAGAAGAAGAAGATATTAAAGACACCATCAAGCAGACATGCCCACCTATTGTTATTATTAACATCATCGTTGTAATCATTATCATCATCATCATTATCATCACCATTACCTCCATCATCATAAGTGCTATTACATTATTTAAGACTCTCTCCCCGCCCCCAGGGTATACGTGGAAGATGATCGGAGGCGGGACCAAGAGCTTGCCGAGGACTGCTGCTTACTCGCCTGCTGCTGGACAATGCTGTGCTGCTGTTTGCTCAACAACTGACGCGTCAGTTTACAGAAGTTGCAAGCCGGAGTACTCCTGCTGCAGCAAAACCCCTGCCTGGGCACTACTGTAGTCTATCTCCATTGTTTCACCTTCATTTCGTTAGATGTCGTACACAGATGCCATGATGCCATTTTTTTTTTTAAAGTGACACAGATGCCATGAACGGTATTATATAATATACAGGGTGTCGAACCTAATATAGGTATTTTGAATGTATTTTGTGTTTGCAAACTTACAAATATTTGGATTGCAGCAGACAATGAGTAAACTGTCCAGACAGAAACAACTTGGAGACAAGATGTAGCTTTAATTTTAGTTATTAAATTTTTTTCTTATGTTGTCATACCCTTTGTGCCTCGAAGCGTACCAGAGAGAAAGTGGGTTTAATTTTCCGTGTTTCGCTTATCTTGTTGCTTATCCCAACGTCATATTTGATTAGTTCAATGACTCTTTTACTCCATCTAGCCATCTTTTTCACGGTCCTCTCCCCTTGTTTCCCAATGTTCTCACGTAGAATGCTCTAGCCCAGGGGTGGCCAACATGAGGCCCGCGGGCCACATGCGGCCCGCCGGTAGTCATGTTGTGGCCCGCGGAGTGGGAAACGACGATGTGGTCGAAGCTGTAGCACGCTTGCTTGTTTACTTTAATTTAACACACACAAAATTAGGTGCGTGGCCCGGCAGGAAATATTATTTCTGAAATTTGGCCCGCCTGCTGAAAAGGTTAGCCACCCCTGCTGAGTCTAGCCGCTGGTTCATCTTGTTTCACTCAAGCCAAATGTCCATACCACTTAATTCTTTGGTGTTCTATAAAATCTATAATATATGTTATTCCTACGCGTGTTCTTAACTTCTCATTTGTCGCTTATTCTTATCTATTATTGTTTTTCCAGTGCTCTTCGTTTGCATCTCATCTCATATTTATTACGCCTGTATTTTGCTGGAATGTCCGTGTTTGTCTTTGGTAACACAGCGTTGGGACGAATAAATAAATAAATCTATGTTGCGCCTGTGTGTTTCTAGGACTGCCCACGCCTGACACTGGTAACACAGCGGTAGGAAGAGTAAAGCAGCCTCTACCAGTTTATTTATCGTTAAACACTGCAAGAAACAGGCATGACACAACAAGAGATCAGTTGAAGCGAGTGTATAAAGAACAAGACTCGAGAATACATGAATGCAGTTTAACACACTGATCAAGAAATCAAGATCGTAATGCCAGTCACAGCTGCATTTAGATGTTCCTACTTTCCTTTGAGCATTATCTCATCTCATTTCATCTTATCTCATCTTGTTCCTCTTGTACACTTAGGTTGTCGAGGTGAAACATAAACAGCAGGAGAGTTCCCGTTTTGGGGCTTCATATATCGAGATTCCCTTTGACTCTGTTATTCCCTTTGCCTATCGTTTATATGGTCGGCCTCTTCTTCTGGTTTCATCTGGTCTGTACATCATTGCTTGTTGTGGTATTCTGTCAGTTGATAGCCTATCTACACCCGCTTTACCGATATTCTTTTTTGAAACAACCTTTAACAGAACAAACTGTGACACCGTACACAACGTTGAGGTTCTGGGGACAGGTCGTGCAGACGGAATAATATTCACGGAAGATTTTAAATATTATGTTCACTTGATGTAGAAGTGGAGATGGACTATAGTAGTGTCTGTGTGGGTTTGTGTCGTGTGATTGCCACAGAGAACAAAGTTTACACAACTGCTGTTTGCAATGATTTAATCAACGATTGTGTGTACAATTATATGTAAATATATACGTTGATCCATACATTTGGTTTGTGTGATTGGTGCTGTGATTGGTGCTCTGATTGGTGCCGTCATTCGTGCTGTGATTTGTGCTTTCATTCGTGCTGTGATTTGTGCTTTCATTCGTGCTGTGATTTGTGCTGTCATTCGTGCTGTGATTTGTGCTGTCATTCGTGCTGTGATTTGTGCTGTCATTCGTGCTGTGATGTGTACGTGCTGTGATTGGTGCTGTGATTTGTGCTGTGATGGAGAGCTGCGTGGTCTCGAGTCATGGTGTCCGCCTCGAGTGCTGGAGGTCCCGGATTCAGCCCCCGGTGAGGACCGGGATTTTTTCTCGTGGACTTCTAGTAATAAAATTTCCCCTGGTCTCTGGGTAGTGAGATCGGACGCCCGTGTGTATTGTTGCGCACGTAAAATATCCCTTGGCAGTTGGAAATCGAAAACGAGTAGCCTAATGGAGCTGCCCGGGCAAAATTTCCAGTTAAAAATCTACCCAAAGTATTTCAGGATCCTCGCCGGTGCTACGGACTTCGTGCACTGAGCTGAGTTTCTCCAGACTCAGATTTGAGTTAGGAGGAGAACGGAGCACTTATGGGCTGCACCAGTGTGGCGTGATGTTGATCCATCGACTAAACTAAACTAAACTAAATTAACCTAAACTAAACTAAACTAAACTAACCTTTGTGCTGTGATTTGTGCTGTGATTGTTGCTGTCATTGGTGCTGTGATTGGTGCAGTCATTGCTGCTGTCATTCGTGCAGTCATTCCTGCTGTCATTCGTGCAGTCATTCCTGCTGTCATTCCTGCTGTCATTCGTGCTGGGAAATTGGCCCAATGATCATCCCGAGCGTGGTGTCCAACGACACAACACCGCTGTCTCTTAAAAGGGTTCGAATCCCATTTTCTCACATTCTGGTGTTATTCCGACATGTGGAACTGCTCTCCTTCGTGCCCATATCTGCTTGCTGTGTCATGTTTTTTTCTCCCTCATAACTTGCATGTGTGAGAGAGTGTGTGTGAGTGTATGTGAGTGTGTGTGAATGTTATCAGTTATCAGTTCAGTTATCAGACTGTTAATCTTCATTGCACTCCCGACAGGTCCATAGGTGCTCAGATCCTCCCTGCCCCCCCCCCCCCCATCATATGCATCAGCGTCAGGTGGCTAATAGTGCCAGTTCTGTGTTGGTTGACGAGGCACCTCGTTTTCCCGGATGTACCTCTCGTGTCTTTCCGTGCCAATTCTTACTCCCGAGTCTTTCATCCTGGACAGCGATGTGGATTCACTGACGTCAGAATCCTCTGTTCTCGCCAAATCTGTGAATACACACTGTGAAACATATATGTGAATGTTTTTTAATCTTTGCATGAGTGTGTATGTGTGTATGTGTGTGTGTGTGTGTGTGTGTGTGTGTGTGTGTTTGTGTGTGTACTGTATGCTTGTACGTGTCCGCGTGTGTGTACCATTTTATTGTTATAACATTGACCTTTGTAAACAATTACGAACATGACACACTTTACGAACAAATCAACGCTCTGTAATGACCGAGCAAAATACGAACACCCGGTAACATTTATGAACACACAAACGACACACGATGCAGCGCTGTGTTTACACTCAATAAATGTTGATTTTTAACAAAAATTAGAAGACTCATGTTTAATGTGTACACAGAAGATGCATATATAAGATGTATGAAGAAAATGTACTTAGAAGATGCATGTAGAAGATGCATGTAGAAGATGTATGTAGAAGATGTATGTAGAGGATGTACATTGAAGATGCATATATATATATATATATATATATATATATATATATATATATATATATATATATATATATATATATATATATATATATATATATATATATATATATATATATATATATATATATATTCTTCGGCATTCCGAGCCATTGAGGGTCTTTGCTGCAGATACAAGTCGTCTCCATGCGCCTCTCTGGTTAACCTTCTCTTGTCAGTCACTGCTTGTAGGTATATATATACATATATATATGTTCTTGTCTGTATGTTCTGTCTAGATGTATGCAAAAAATCTGTTGGCACTTGTACCCACTCCTTCTGGCCCTGGAGCTCTGTTTTTGTTCGTCGAAGCACAGCCTTAATTTATTTCACTGTCACTGTGTCTTCATCCGAAATGTTCTGGGCCTTGCACCAGTCAGAGGTGACATCCTTGGCAAGATTTCTGACTCTCATGTCTGTATTGTTGCTTTGCTCTAGATAGCGTTCGAAGAGGGCTTTGTCCTTATTCTCGTTAGTCATCTGCCAGATGAGGTCAACACCTTGAAGCGACCTTGGAAGTCAGAAATTCTCTTATTCTTGACTACCCCACTCATGCTTTTATGTATTCACCAGAACAATTTCAGTGTTTACCCACCTTAACCATTTTTAAATAGCTTACTTTTGTGTGCATATCTCTTTCTAAGTGCATGCAGAGACTGGTATGGATAACTCTGTTATTCTTGGCGTTTTGCCATTTCCTTCCTTACAGCACTGCGCTTATCCACACAGGCCTTCTTCACCTCAAAATTCCACCAAGGTGGCTGCTCCGAGCTTTTTTTCCTGACCTAAAGAACCCTCTGTCTGCACTCTGTTAGAACCACCAGCTGATCATGCTGGCGTTCTACTGTTCCAGCCTTCCAGTACAGTAAATGATTCTGCATGAAGTACTGCCCTCGATTCTGAGGAGCAGACGTTTTGGGCAATTTATCATAGCAAGGCCTTAACGTAGTGTCCTTGCTCTGAGCAGCTCATATCTCATCTTGTCGCAGGATAGAACTCCCGGCCAATAATGGTTCTATCCCTTTCAGTGGGTCGGTCTGAGTGTTCCCCACTGTCACATGACGTTCTTGATGATAATATCACGAAGTTCTTACGATTATATGTTGGTGATATTGTCGTGTGATGGTCGTTGTCTAGGTAACGATACTCCTGGTGTGTCAATGGAGATATCTAACTGTCTTGCAATATAACTCACCCCCGCAGTGCACATTCACCAGTCATTAAACAAGATTCAGTTGGCGCACATAATCCTTTATTACAGAAATAACACGGACAAACGGAACATGTTTATAAATCCAGAACACAATGTAATCCACCGAAGAGATATATATATATTCCTCACAACTCTACACGCACACATCAATGCCTTCTCACGGCCTGCTGAATCTCAAATTCATAAGACATTTAGTCCAGCTACTATCCACGGCTAGATCTCCCACAATACGACCCACCCACTGGGTCGGAGCCTCTGCTCTCTATGTAACCCACTCTGGGTTTTAGGACTGCCTTCACAGCTCGGAGAATCCCACAACACAGTTCTCCGTCGACTACCGGACTACCGACTCGTTCGGTGTCTAAAACTCAACTCCCATGAATTCCCTTGACTTCACACAACAAAAATACACTATCTCTCACCTCATCCACCCTAGGGGTTTTTCTCTACCCTCACTATTTTATTTCCCAGGACTGGCTGTTTTTCTCATCGCCAAGTCAGTCACTTTACTGTCTCCCACTTTCACCCATTCTTTCTCATGCCCGGTCACTCAACTCATTGTCAATGACCCAGGCTTATGTCACCCACCATGACCCTAGGTTTTCCCAGGAACACGTACTTACTTCTCAATATTATGGGGTACAGAGGATCTTTCAAGACCGCAGCTTTAATCCTGCCGTTTACATATCTCACCCTTGTGACTACATGAGCTATCGGTAAAGACAGAGGTACAGCACTTTTGAAAGCTGCCTGGACCTCGATTGTCTCTCCTGTAAGCTGTTCAAGACTTACCATGTGTTCGCTGTGTAACAGAGCACATCTCTGTTAGGGAATTAATGAGTTAATAGATGGTGTGCAAAAATAAGGGGGAATAGGTTTGTACACTCGTGAGCACCGGTAGTTAGGGATCTAGGGTTGCTCACGCGTTGACGTAAACAGTCTTCCATCAACCGCCTAGAAGAACAAGTCGAGAATGACTTTCATCTGTACGGTATTTTACAAATTGATGCCAAATAAACTCGGATATATCGTCAAAATGGACTTTGTTGTTTATAGACACGCACCATCAACAACATACAGCGGCCTTGTTGTCCTATAACACTGTTATAGGAATCTATTTTGTTGCCGTAGACCCAGGATTTCCAACTTATGGGTCGCCGCGGGAACCATCTTGACACAAGCGAAGACTTCTATTGAACACGCCTGAAAAATGGAGGCTGTTCTTGTTGATCATTTTTGAGAGACACAGCAACTGAAAGCCCGGCCAGGGGTAGTTGTTGTGATTTCTCGGGCTGCTGAATTATCGTAATATAGTCCTCTGTGAAGGTCTAGAAGCTGCTCAGTACTGCCTGACGACTGATGTTCTGTGGCCATGACTGAATAGTTCCTACACAGCGGCCTGATGCTTGACGCACAGTGATTTTTGATAAACTCAAAGCCAATCGGAGTCGCTTACTGCTGCTTCACGTCGTCATTCTTGGACGCCGCTGGTAGGATACATCGATCTTATAAACCTGGGGCGTTACTGTGAGAATTGTCTACCTTGCAGCTGGATAATCAGGTCTAATCGGACAGCAAAGCCACGATAACGCTGAACCCCACTCAAGTTCAAACGTTACCTCAGGTCAGTTAAATTTTTGAGGTCACTCAAGTACAAACGTTACCTCAGGCCAGTTAAATTTTTGAGGTCACTCAAGTTCAAACGTTACCTCAGGCCAGTTAAATTTTTGAGGTCACTCAAGTTCAGCCGTTACCTCAGGTCAGTCAAATTTTTGAGACCGCTCAAGTTCAAACATTATCTCAAATCAGTCAATTTTTCCAGAATGGCGATGAATTTGGACCGGCCGTTTTATCGAATCTCATCCAAGGTCGAAGGAACTTGCAATTGAATGATGTTCAACAATTTTTGAATCCACTGCAACTAAATCGTTTTAGTGAAGAGGGTTTCCATCAAAGGTCCACCGAGAACCGGCAGTCAAATAGTTCATTACTGTGTCGATTGGGCCATCTCTTGGACGCTGTACTGTACTTCGTGAGCCTTAACGTCATTTTCACCCAGGAACGTAGGACAGGCATCTGGTCAGTTTGTTAAGCTGAGAAACGATCTAGCAAACAACAGTGTGTGTAACTGAGGAACTGAAGCAAGTATAATAATTAACTTATGAAACTGGTTAGTTTAGAATAACGATATTGACAACATTGCCAACTGAACAAAGTACAAACTTAATAGTTTAAATTGCTGAAAAGTTATAGAACTTGCTTAGTTTAGGATAATATTGTGTTAATATATATTATGATACTACATTGTGTTGTACTGGTGTATTTTGTATTTCAGATTTTAATATGGAAGCCCAGGACCTTTCTTTAGGACAGGTGCTTGGTGGTGTAGGTAGGGCCATATCAAAGTTAGACACAATATTGAAACAGCAAAGCGTAGCTGTTGACATCGATAAGTTTAGTGGGCAAGCGAAATATTTTAAGAAATGGGTTGTGTCCATCGAAAAACATGCTTATCTAGTGGCTGCCACAGATGAGGATAAGAAAAATTTAGCTTATAGGACTAGTGCATCGCCTGTCTCGGATCATATTCGAAGAAAATTGGAAGCAGGAACTGATGAGACGTGGGAACAATTTAAGGACGATCTAGCCCACAAATATGCGGAGATCACAGATCCACAACAAGCTTTCTCAGTATTAAGACAATCTAGACAACATGATGGAGAAAGTGTTCAGTTGTTCAGTGATAGGCTGATTAATTTAGCTGAAGAAGCATTCATAGGGCAGAATGTTCAAGGCGAGGAAGTAGAGAGGATGTTGGTTGGAATTTTTGTTGACGGGATAAAGTCAGATGGACTTAAATTCAAACTTATGAGGGAAAATCCTGCGAGATTATCACAGGCTGTGGATATAGCTGTACAGGAAGAGAGTTTGAGAAGAAGATTTAGACTAAGGGTAGGACGAGAGATAGGAACTAATAGAGAAGAGAGGATTGAAGAACCTATGGAGATAGGACAAGCGAGGTACGGATGGAGAAGACGGGGAGAAATACAGACACTGCAGGGAAATAATAATCAAAATACTCATGATAGAGAAAGACAAACGAGAAACCCTATAAGAGAGACGGCAAATAGCACAAATATGGTTTGTTGGAGCTGTGGTCAGAGGGGACACGTTTTTAGATTTTGTGGTAACAGACGTGCTCAGGTTGGTGCACAGAATAGAGGTGGAAACAGTGGACCAAGTAGAAATTATGAAGACAGACAGAGGAATTCTACAAGGCCAAGAATGCAGGAAAACTGGCGTCCCACTTACTGAATAGGACCTGCGGTAGGAGGGAGAATAAAAAGGTCCCAAGAATGAGTGAATATATTAATTATCCAAATGGCAAATATAGTAGGACAAATAGAAATAGAGAATGTAGAAAATGGCCTCAACTTAGAGAGATAAAACAGTTTTCAGTGAATATGATTGATCCCAGTTCATGCATTATAGAAATCGGAAAATTTAGAATCAGAACATTGATTGATTCAGGAGCGCAAGTTAGTGTGATCAAGGAAAATTTTTTATATCGCATATTAAAGAATTCTAGAATAGTTAGAAATCAGGATACCTTACACTCAGTTACTGGACAAAATTTGGAAGTGGTTGGACAAACAATGATAAACCTTAGGTTGGGAGGAATAAACGTGAGACACCTTTTTCATGTGGTTAAAGAGTTAAATAGGAACATGATCCTAGGTAGAGATTTTTTGATAAAAAATGGTGTAAGGCTTTATTTTGATCTACATAAGTTGAGATTTCAAGACGTCTATGTGGACTTGGAGGAAGACATGCACGTATCGGCCCTGGTCAGAGTAAAAACATCTATGATTCTAAAACCACAGACAGTCAATCTGATACAAGCAAAAATTTAAAAAAATCCGTATTTTTCGACAGGACAAACAGTTACAGTAACAGAGTTAGAGAGAGAGATAATAGATGAACCAGGATTAGAAGTCACCGACGGAATAATAACATTAGATAGACAATACAGTTTCCCGGTAATGATTTTTAATAACACAGGGAAAGAGATTAAATTGTATAGAGGGTGTGTGATTGCAAAAATAGCACCTGATCTTAACAACATAGCAACAACAGTTAAAGAAGGATTGCCAATGAATAAATATCCAGAGGGCCCTATTAATAACCGAAATAGAAATAGAGGAAGTGGGAAAAGACGGAATGATGAATTGATCCATGCATTCAGAAAATATCCATCTCAAGTACATTCAGTAGACAAAACAACGTCATCTTTGAAGAGAGAACAAGAGTTATTATCACAATTAAAAGCTCCGCCAGAGTATAAAGAAGTATTAGAAGACTTAGTAAGAAAAAATCAGGATGTTTTTGCTATTAATGACTTGGAGTTAGGTAAGACTAAGACAGTTACTATGGAAATAGACACAGGAAATCATCCACCAATTAGTTTGAAACCATATAGAACTCCTCTAAGAAATAGGAGAGATAGTAGAAAAAGCAATAGAAGATATGCTAAAAGCGGGAATCATAACAAGATCCAAGTCAGAATGGTCATCTCCGATTGTTATAGTGACCAAGAGAGACTGGTAGTCACCGATTCTGTTGCTGACTACTAGGGCCCTGAACAAAATCACCAAGAACGTAGCTTATCCATTGCCGGTGATTGACGATATTTTGGGGCTACTTAATGGGTCTACCTTCTTTACTACGCTAGACGCAAGGTCAGGATTTTGGTGCATCCCTCATGTCGCCAGATGCTCGGAAGAAAAGTGCTTTCTGTACTCACGCAGGTTCTTACGAATTTTTACGAATGCCTTTTGGGGTCAAGACTGTGCCTTCACATTATATGTTATTAATAAATCAAGTATTAGAGGGCATGCAAAAGTTCGCATTAGCAAACATAGATGACATTTTAATCTACACAGCAGGAGACGTGCAAGACCACCTGAAACACGTAAAGTTAGTATTTGATAGACTAAAATTACACGATGTTAAATTGAAACTCAGTAAATGCGAATTCCTAAAAACAGAAACTAAGTATTTGGGGTGCATTATTAATAGAGTGTGAATTAAACCAGATCAGGATAAAGTTAAAGTCATTAGAGAATTACCTGCTCCAACCAATATAAGAGAAGTTCGGGCTTTTATCGGTATGGCCTGGGTATTATCGTCGGTTCGTCCCAAACTTCGCTGAAATAGCAGAACCTATTACAAACCTGACTTGTAAATACGCAAAGTTTAAATGGACTGAAAATTGTCAGAAAGCATTTGATTTAAAAAAAAAAAGCTTAACAACAGTTCCACGTTTGGCACATCCAGACTTAAACAAACAATTGGTATTATATACAGATGCTTCGGACAAAGCTATAGGGGCATGTTTAACGCAACCATATGAAGGTGAAAATTCAGGAATACCAGGGGTTAGAAATGAGAGACCAATCTACTTTTTGTCACACAAACTTAGCAAATCTCAGAAAAAGTGGTCGACAGTTGAGAAGGAGGCATATGCTATCCACTATGCTCTTCAAAAACTTGATTATTATTTACATAACGCAAATTTCATCATTAAAACTGATCACATGCCATTAAAATCTTTACTAGAAGCCCCAGTACAAAACAGAAAAATACAGACATGGGCGCTGAACTTACAAGGATACAACGCAAAAGTCGAATATATTTCCGGTAAAGAAAATACCTGTGCAGATTTATTGTCCAGAATTCCATACTCTGAGATATCTGAAGATAATGAGAATGAGGGAGAGCCGGAGATAGACGACCGAAACTGGCAGGTAAATATATTGGATTCGGCCATGTTGAATAGAGAAAATTTTGAAAGCTCACAGACAGAACAAGATCTTGAACAAATAGTGGAGGGTCCACAATTACCACATTTTGATATGAAGGAAGAACAAGAACTAGATCCGAAAGTAATAGAAATTAAACAAAAGTTGAAAGAAACAGCCGAAAACACTTTCAAAAAGAATTTTATTGAATTGCAGCAAGATGGACAGTTATACTATATGAATGAAAAAACTGAAGAGGCAGAATTGAGGAAATACATTCCGAAACAGTTAGAAAACAAGGTTTTAAGAGCATATCATGATGAAAATGGACATCTTGGCCGTGATAAATTGTGCAAAGCTCTCAAGAAAAAGTATTATTGGCCAAATATGTTTAAGAGTATTTATAAGTACGTTGACGAATGTGAGAAATGTAGGTTAAGAAATATGAAAACAATTAAATGTCCCTTACAAGATACGGATATTCCTCAGTTCCCAATGCAGAAGGTGAGCTTAGATATTTCAGGTCCTCATCCAAAAACGTTATCGGGGAATGTATATCTACTTCATATTGTGGATTGCTATAGTCTCTGGCCAGAAGTGTATCCAATTCCAGATAAGAGCGCTGATTCTGTTATTAATATTTTCCTACAAGAATATATACCAAGGTTTAGTTGCCCACAGACAGTACTCACAGATAATGGAAGGGAATTCGTAAACAAAAAGTTTGAGAAATTACTACAAGATTTAAATATTGCCCACATAAAAACTTCTTATTATAGACCTTCTTCGAATGCGAAAAACGAGAGACAACATAGGACGTTATACAATATATTAGCAAAAAATGTAGAGGAACATGATAGGGACTGGGACCTTTATTTGGGACCAGCACTGGGGGCAATACGAACGCACCAAAACGAAGGGACAGGATTTTCACCATTTTACCTGCTATACGGAAGAGAACCAATACTCCCAATTGACAATCTGTTAAAACCTAAACGGAAATATATGGGGGAGAATTTTCAAGAAATGATTTTACAGGAAATGCACAAGGCACATGTAAGGTTAAGAAGTAATATAATTAAAGCTAGAGAAAGACAGAAAAAGTACGCAGATAAAAATACTCAACTACAAGAATTTAAGGTAGGCGATAGAGTTTACTATAAGAAGCATAGAAGAAACTCTAAATTTGATTCTCATTGGCTTCCAGGATATTACATTTTAGAAAAATTAGGTCCAGTATCATATACTATCAAGAACCAAATAACAGGACATGTAGCGCGTTCACATGTGGAGCATTTAAGACGAGATGAAGATAAGAGAAGCGATAATAATAATAATAATTATTATTATTATTATTCAGACGGCTTATACTCAGATGGACAACTCGTCAGAAGAGTTAAATATACGATACCCTCAGATTTTGGTAAAGATCAGGTACAAAATCAAGTAATAACAACACAAGTTTACGATGATACTTACGAACAAGCGGAAACAATACCTAAAACGTTTATGAAGGAAGAAAATAATACGTACGATGATTATAATAGTGTTGATTCTATGGAGGAGGAGGTAACTGCCCCATTTAAAAATACCAGACAAGCAGTAAAGAGGAGGATAGAGAGACAGAGAGATAGAGAAGTTAAAAGACAAAAGCGAATTAGAGAGAATTCATCAAGTGATGAAGATATGCCACTGTTGGAAAGGTCATTAAGAAGCCAAGATAGACAAATCAGGTTAGATATAGAAAGAAAAAAATTAGAGGCCGCCGAGAATGTAAGCACAGAAGAACAATATATGGATGAAAAATCGGAAACTGATGAAAAAGAAAATGGTAGTATGAAAGAAGATATGTTGAGTTCTCCTCAGGTTAGAGAAGACATTGATGTAGAAATGGCAATTATAGAGAGAAATCTAGAGTTATTGGAAAAAGTGGAGATATGGTAAATAGGGTGATGGAGTAGATTGCAGATTGCAGGAGAAGATTTAAAATGCGTGACCTGTGTTGGAAGACAAAGCAGTCTTCTTATATACAGTAGCTGTAGATTACAGATGTGTTAAGTTAGGTTTTCGTAGAGTATAATGCATTGCATTATTTATACTATAGTATATTATTTTTGATTTAATTGGTTCTGTAAAATGGTTATTATTTGATTTTAGAATAAGACTTGTTGTGTTTTCTTTATTTTAGGGTAATTTAGCGGTCCGTAAAAGAGACCGTTAATGTTTATATTGATTTAAATTGATGATAATTTGACTATGTACATTATGTTGGGGATAAAACCATATATGTGACAATATTTGGGGGGAAAGAGTTCTGTTTGGATTACGCTTGGTTTAATAACTTTTGTAACTTGTGCTTTCAGTTATTTTGACTTATTTGAGTTCACCATATTAATTTGATGATTGTTAAGACTTGGTTGAAAAGAAAATTGTTATTATTTTGTTCTGAGTATCGAATTAGTGAAAGCAATAAGACGGGGCCTTATGGAGAACCCTTCGTTCAGAAAATAGTTAACAAATGACTGAGGACTAGAAGAGAGACACATTCTCCTTGTGAGTAATAAGTTTTAGTAAACATGAGTACCATAAACTTCGGCCTTGTACTAGTAAGAAGGCTGATGCGTAAGTCAGCATTAATTGAAAATATATGGATTAGATGCCATGTTATATTAAGGAAGAAGAAGTTAACGTGACTAACGTCTATAGGTGGTATAAAAAGAGGCTGCGTTAGTCAGCATCAATGGGAATATAAGGAGCTAGTTAATTGGGGGTGGACATTAATGGGGCTGTAGATAGCAGCACATATGGTTTAGTACGAAGTTAGATACGCCCATGAACAAGGATGGTTATAATGGGATGTGAGGGGGTTAATATAGGAGCTGTGATAAGCAGCGTTAATTGGTTTAAAGTATGTTCATAAGAAATGAACATTGTCAATATTATTTTTAGTTTAATCATGATTGAACATGAGCCATGGGAAATATAGTCATTAATGGTTGTGGGTGGCAGCACAAATATTAATATTGAGTATATAAGGAAGAAATTTTGGATTGACTTAATTTGTAACAAACAGAAATATATATTCATGGATTATAAGATACTGACTTAATTTTTTAACAAACAGAAGTATATATTCATGGATTATAAGATGCGTTTTTAAAACTTTATTTATAAAGTTTTTGTGATTGCAAGGGAGGATAAATGTGATTGCTTTCTGACTACTTCTTTATATCTTCTGGGTGCGCACCCCATTTTTTCTGTCTATCCTGTGTTGTTTTGTTGATGTTGAGAGGATATGAGAGGTTGCATAACGCATGACAAATTTCCAATTGTGTTTATATACCAACGGTTTTGATGAACATATGTATATATGAAATGAAATATCTAGATAGATTCCTTATAAACTGTTTTAGAAAAATGAAATCTTGTATACATAAACGAAGAAGAAGTATGACTTCACGAAGGTCTGTGAAGAAACATAGCGGTTGGCTATAAGATATAAGTAGACAAGTAGACTCTTAGGAATAGAAAGAGTAATAACTAAAGCTCACTGAGTAAGAAGGGGTTGGTTTAAGATGAGTAAGCGGGTTGAGAGAAGTACATTAGGTAAGTAGGCTAGGGATTAAGACTTTTTAAGAAAAAGTCTTGTTGAGGATAGGGAGGAATGTAACAGAGCACCATCTCTGTTAGGGAATTAATGAGTTAATAGATGGTGTGCAAAAATAACAAGGGGTTAGTTTAAGATGAGTAAGCGGGTTAAGAGAAGTACATTAGGTAAGTAGGCTAGGGATTAAGACTTTTTAAGAAAAAGTCTTGTTGAGGATAGGGAGGAATGTAACAGAGCACCATCTCTGTTAGGGAATTAATGAGTTAATAGATGGTGTGCAAAATAACAAGGGGTTAGTTTAAGATGAGTAAGCGGGTTAAGAGAAGTACATTAGGTAAGTAGGCTAGGGATTAAGACTTTTTAAGAAAAAGTCTTGTTGAGGATAGGGAGGAATGTAACAGAGCACCATCTCTGTTAGGGAATTAATGAGTTAATAGATGGTGTGCAAAAATAACAAGGGGTTAGTTTAAGATGAGTAAGCGGGTTAAGAGAAGTACATTAGGTAAGTAGGCTAGGGATTAAGACTTTTTAAGAAAAAGTCTTGTTGAGGATAGGGAGGAATGTAACAGAGCACCATCTCTGTTAGGGAATTAATGAGTTAATAGATGGTGTGCAAAAATAACAAGGGGTTAGTTTAAGATGAGTAAGCGGGTTAAGAGAAGTACATTAGGTAAGTAGGCTAGGGATTAAGACTTTTAAGAAAAAGTCTTGTTGAGGATAGGGAGGAATGTAACAGAGCACCATCTCTGTTAGGGAATTATGAGTTAATAGATGGTGTGCAAAAATAACAAGGGGTTAGTTTAAGATGAGTAAGCGGGTTAAGAGAAATACATTAGGTAAGTAGGCTAGGGATTAAGACTTTTTAAGAAAAAGTCTTGTTGAGGATAGGGAGGAATGTAACAGAGCACCATCTCTGTTAGGGAATTAATGAGTTAATAGATGGTGTGCAAAAATAACAAGGGGTTAGTTTAAAATGAGTAAGCGGGTTAAGAGAAGTACATTACGTAAGTAGGCTAGGGATTAAGACTTTTTAAGAAAAAGTCTTGTTGAGGATAGGGAGGAATGTAACAGAGCACCATCTCTGTTAGGGAATTAATGAGTTAATAGATGGTGTGCAAAAATAACAAGGGGTTAGTTTAAGATGAGTAAGCGGGTTAAGAGAAATACATTAGGTAAGTAGGCTAGGGATTAAGACTTTTTAAGAAAAAGTCTTGTTGAGGATAGGGAGGAATGTAACAGAGCACCATCTCTGTTAGGGAATTAATGAGTTAATAGATGGTGTGCAAAAATAACAAGGGGTTAGTTTAAGATGAGTAAGCGGGTTAAGAGAAATACATTAGGTAAGTAGGCTAGGGATTAAGACTTTTTAAGAAAAAGTCTTGTTGAGGATAGGGAGGAATGTAACAGAGCACCATCTCTGTTAGGGAATTAATGAGTTAATAGATGGTGTGCAAAAATAACAAGGGGTTAGTTTAAGATGAGTAAGCGGGTTAAGAGAAGTACATTACGTAAGTAGGCTAGGGATTAAGACTTTGTAAGAAAAAGTCTTGTTGAGGATAGGGAGGAATGTAACAGAGCACCATCTCTGTTAGGGAATTAATGAGTTAATAGATGGTGTGCAAAAATAACAAGGGGTTAGTTTAAGATGAGTAAGCGGGTTGAGAGAAGTACATTAGGTAAGTAGGCTAGGGATTAAGACTTTTTAAGAAAAAGTCTTGTTGAGGATAGGGAGGAATGTAACAGAGCACCATCTCTGTTAGGGAATTAATGAGTTAATAGATGGTGTGCAAAAATAACAAGGGGTTAGTTTAAGATGAGTAAGCGGGTTAAGAGAAATACATTACGTAAGTAGGCTAGGGATTAAGACTTTTTAAGAAAAAGTCTTGTTGAGGATAGGGAGGAATGTAACAGAGCACCATCTCTGTTAGGGAATTAATGAGTTAATAGATGGTGTGCAAAAATAACAAGGGGTTAGTTTAAGATGAGTAAGCGGGTTAAGAGAAGTACATTACGTAAGTAGGCTAGGGATTAAGACTTTTTAAGAAAAAGTCTTGTTGAGGATAGGGAGGAATGTAACAGAGCACCATCTCTGTTAGGGAATTAATGAGTTAATAGATGGTGTGCAAAAATAACAAGGGGTTAGTTTAAGATGAGTAAGCGGGTTAAGAGAAGTACATTACGTAAGTAGGCTAGGGATTAAGACTTTTTAAGAAAAAGTCTTGTTGAGGATAGGGAGGAATGTAACAGAGCACCATCTCTGTTAGGGAATTAATGAGTTAATAGATGGTGTGCAAAAATAACAAGGGGTTAGTTTAAGATGAGTAAGCGGGTTAAGAGAAGTACATTAGGTAAGTAGGCTAGGGATTAAGACTTTTTAAGAAAAAGTCTTGTTGAGGATAGGGAGGAATGTAACAGAGCACCATCTCTGTTAGGGAATTAATGAGTTAATAGATGGTGTGCAAAAATAACAAGGGGTTAGTTTAAGATGAGTAAGCGGGTTAAGAGAAGTACATTAGGTAAGTAGGCTAGGGATTAAGACTTTTTAAGAAAAAGTCTTGTTGAGGATAGGGAGGAATGTAACAGAGCACCATCTCTGTTAGGGAATTAATGAGTTAATAGATGGTGTGCAAAAATAACAAGGGGTTAGTTTAAGATGAGTAAGCGGGTTAAGAGAAGTACATTACGTAAGTAGGCTAGGGATTAAGACTTTTTAAGAAAAAGTCTTGTTGAGGATAGGGAGGAATGTAACAGAGCACCATCTCTGTTAGGGAATTAATGAGTTAATAGATGGTGTGCAAAAATAACAAGGGGTTAGTTTAAGATGAGTAAGCGGGTTAAGAGAAGTACATTAGGTAAGTAGGCTAGGGATTAAGACTTTTTAAGAAAAAGTCTTGTTGAGGATAGGGAGGAATGTAACAGAGCACCATCTCTGTTAGGGAATTAATGAGTTAATAGATGGTGTGCAAAAATAACAAGGGGTTAGTTTAAGATGAGTAAGCGGGTTAAGAGAAGTACATTAGGTAAGTAGGCTAGGGATTAAGACTTTTTAAGAAAAAGTCTTGTTGAGGATAGGGAGGAATGTAACAGAGCACCATCTCTGTTAGGGAATTAATGAGTTAATAGATGGTGTGCAAAAATAACAAGGGGTTAGTTTAAGATGAGTAAGCGGGTTAAGAGAAGTACATTAGGTAAGTAGGCTAGGGATTAAGACTTTTTAAGAAAAAGTCTTGTTGAGGATAGGGAGGAATGTAACAGAGCACCATCTCTGTTAGGGAATTAATGAGTTAATAGATGGTGTGCAAAAATAACAAGGGGTTAGTTTAAGATGAGTAAGCGGGTTAAGAGAAGTACATTAGGTAAGTAGGCTAGGGATTAAGACTTTTTAAGAAAAAGTCTTGTTGAGGATAGGGAGGAATGTAACAGAGCACCATCTCTGTTAGGGAATTAATGAGTTAATAGATGGTGTGCAAAAATAACAAGGGGTTAGTTTAAGATGAGTAAGCGGGTTAAGAGAAGTACATTAGGTAAGTAGGCTAGGGATTAAGACTTTTTAAGAAAAAGTCTTGTTGAGGATAGGGAGGAATGTAACAGAGCACCATCTCTGTTAGGGAATTAATGAGTTAATAGATGGTGTGCAAAAATAACAAGGGGTTAGTTTAAGATGAGTAAGCGGGTTAAGAGAAGTACATTAGGTAAGTAGGCTAGGGATTAAGACTTTTTAAGAAAAAGTCTTGTTGAGGATAGGGAGGAATGTAACAGAGCACCATCTCTGTTAGGGAATTAATGAGTTAATAGATGGTGTGCAAAAATAACAAGGGGTTAGTTTAAGATGAGTAAGCGGGTTGAGAGAAGTACATTAGGTAAGTAGGCTAGGGATTAAGACTTTTTAAGAAAAAGTCTTGTTGAGGATAGGGAGGAATGTAACAGAGCACCATCTCTGTTAGGGAATTAATGAGTTAATAGATGGTGTGCAAAAATAACAAGGGGTTAGTTTAAGATGAGTAAGCGGGTTGAGAGAAGTACATTAGGTAAGTAGGCTAGGGATTAAGACTTTTTAAGAAAAAGTCTTGTTGAGGATAGGGAGGAATGTAACAGAGCACCATCTCTGTTAGGGAATTAATGAGTTAATAGATGGTGTGCAAAAATAACAAGGGGTTAGTTTAAGATGAGTAAGCGGGTTGAGAGAAGTACATTAGGTAAGTAGGCTAGGGATTAAGACTTTTTAAGAAAAAGTCTTGTTGAGGATAGGGAGGAATGTAACAGAGCACCATCTCTGTTAGGGAATTAATGAGTTAATAGATGGTGTGCAAAAATAACAAGGGGTTAGTTTAAGATGAGTAAGCGGGTTGAGAGAAGTACATTAGGTAAGTAGGCTAGGGATTAAGACTTTTTAAGAAAAGTCTTGTTGAGGATAGGGAGGAATGTAACAGAGCACCATCTCTGTTAGGGAATTAATGAGTTAATAGATGGTGTGCAAAAATAACAAGGGGTTAGTTTAAGATGAGTAAGCGGGTTGAGAGAAGTACATTAGGTAAGTAGGCTAGGGATTAAGACTTTTTAAGAAAAAGTCTTGTTGAGGATAGGGAGGAATGTAACAGAGCACCATCTCTGTTAGGGAATTAATGAGTTAATAGATGGTGTGCAAAAATAACAAGGGGTTAGTTTAAGATGAGTAAGCGGGTTGAGAGAAGTACATTAGGTAAGAAGGCTAGGGATTAAGACTTTTTAAGAAAAAGTCTTGTTGAGGATAGGGAGGAATGTAACAGAGCACCATCTCTGTTAGGGAATTAATGAGTTAATAGATGGTGTGCAAAAATAACAAGGGGTTAGTTTAAGATGAGTAAGCGGGTTGAGAGAAGTACATTAGGTAAGTAGGCTAGGGATTAAGACTTTTTAAGAAAAAGTCTTGTTGAGGATAGGGAGGAATGTAACAGAGCACCATCTCTGTTAGGGAATTAATGAGTTAATAGATGGTGTGCAAAAATAAGGGGGAATAGGTTTGTACACGCGTGAGCACCGGTAGTTAGGGATCTAGGGTTGCTCACGCGTTGACGTAAACAGTCTTCCATCAGCCGCCTAGAAGAACAAGTCGAGTATGATTTTCATCTGTACGGTATTTTACAAATTGATGCCAAATAAACTCGGATATATCGTCAAAATGGACTTTGTTGTTTATAGACACGCACCATCAACTACATACAGCGGCCTTGTTGTCCTATAACACTGTTATAGCTGATTACGGCGTCATACTGCAGGCCTGTGTCATATAAACTTTCTACCTGCTGGCCGTTCACTTCTATCATTTCGACGACCAATGGTTTCAGAGGTTCCAGAGTCTCGTCACCCATACCGCCTTCCTTAATCAACCCTTCCCTCAGTTTTACACGGAAGGCTGCAAAGGGAACCTCCTTAGGTTTCTACCTACAGTCGATCGTGTTGTGCGTAGCCGACTTGCAAAATTTGCACTACCTTTCCCTCCATTTCCTCTTTGGACTGAAAACATCTCTCCGTGCTCCCGTTTGGAAATTGTAAACTTCCTTCTGTAAGTATGCGATGTCATCTCGATTCTTTTCAACAGTGTGGTTTTCAATGCCTCGACGTCGTTCTCCATTCCCGCAGGTAATCGATCATACACCTCGTAAGCCGTTCCTCGGAGTCCACGTGAGAGTTTCCAGTTCTCTCTCTCTCTCTCTCTCTCTCTCTCTCTCTCTCTCTCTCTCTCTCTCTCTCTCTCTCTCTCTCTCTCTCTCTCTCTCGAGCCTCAACGCTAATGCCATAGCTTCAAATTTCTGAAGCAATTGGTCAACGTTATCTTTGTCCTCATAGAATGGAGAAAAAGGCCACTTCATAGCATGGTAGGTTGGTCTGCTGGACGATAGTCAGTCCGGTAATATCACTCTCCCACCCGCTCCCTCGAGTTCTCTGGTAGCTTGAGCCTTTACCTCCAGTTCCTTCATCTCCAGTTCCTTCATCCGGAAGTCGTGGACTATTTCTGGGCCTCTTATCCATCTATTTGTCTTCATGCTCTGCCTCGAGTTTCTTATCCTCCTGAGCCAGCTTCCTTTCTTCTAGGGCTAGCTTTCGAGCCTCTTGTTCTAATTCTACTTTCCGTTATCCCTTTCTTCTTGGCAGAAGTCTAGTTCCAATTCCTGGACATAACTCCGTAAACCATCTCTTTCCAGGCCCGACTCTCGGCCTGATGCATGCACCTCGGATAGATGTAGTTTCCTTGCGGCCATGATTTACCATGAGTACATGTAAAGTTTGTATGTATGCATATATAAATCAATGCAATATATTATCACCAATATAATGAGACAATCAAGGCAGCACCACAACACACTGTCGATCGGTTCGTCTGAGACCGTAGAGAAGTGAGACAGCAGCCAGAATCTACATGTAGACACCGAGTGTAGGACAAAGATTATAATCCTTATTCCTATCAAGTAATCAGAACAGTAGAAGATCCCGGACGGTCCCCCAATTAGTGTAACAGAACCCCATGGGATTTGGCAGGGTAGGGGTAAACCTTGACCTTCCCACCAAGCTCTGAACACGAGACAGGTATGGTTCGTCTCTCAACCCCCACAGATACTGGACCCTGCCTTCCTCTCACTCTCTCAACCTATTAACTAGTACCACTAGGGGCTCAGTCCAGAAGACACACATAAACTCAAGCAAAAGGCATGTTAACAAAGGAGTAATTTATTATACAAGACTGCAGATCGAGTTAGAGAGTAGGTATGTACAGCTAGACAAAAGAGTTCAGACGAGTCAGTGATTATCTCAATATCATCCTAGGGCACTGGAGATTCAGTCGTGTGCGTACGTCAAGTTGTCTCTGATCGCTCACCCGGATCCTTCCAAGCGAGAGCTGACTTGAGAGTGGAGGTAGCAATGGTCATCAATTCCAACGTTGATCACGAACGTGGAATAGTCACCCTGTGATGTAACTGACACTTGATTGATTCTCAGGCCCAAAAGTCTAGATGTGGAGACCCTTTAGCCTAAGGAGTCTCCGTAGGAATTCCTGTGCAATAAGCACACTCACATGAGCTTACTAGCTCAACTAAAGTCATAATGTTATCATCGACCCACTCAGGGCTAGTCACATACGTTGCGACTCCATCAACACTATTCTACCTAATGTCAATTGGAAGTGTGATAAGTTCTATGGCAGTTCGGGTCAAATTTGGGTCTGACAAAGTAGTGTACGTGTCGCGGTGAAGAGCTTATTAATTTAGTCACATGAAAGTTCAATATGCATCTTTGACTGCAATTGGGTCTGGAAAATTAATATATATGCCATGGTAAAGAGCTTCCTTGATATGTGTAAGTCTCTTAACAAATCTTTGACAAGCACGGTAGATTGACCATGATAGGTGCTATATGGGTCAATAACATTATGTTGTGAAACCAATGAAGGTGACTGATTCGGCTGGCTCCCAGTGCTTCGACCTCACCTCAATACTCGGCGGTCTCACTGGAATGAGCTTCTAGCCAGGTTCCTCCTTCTTAGTAGACACATCGTTGTAATACCACAACTGAAGGCAGACCCTGCTAGGAGAGGATCCCGTGAAAGCATTGTGCAACAATCCTGATATACATAGCACAACATGAAAATACACATGCATTCAGTACAGAGGGTAAATCTCCCATTAACGTATGCTGCAAGATGGACAACTCTGATCCACTGCATTCTTCAAACACACAATACATAGTTTTAATTCACAGTAAAAAAAAAAAATATTGCTCGGGTACAAGCTGAAAAACTAACAAATACACATAAAAAATACTATTACCAATAGAATTTCTTGCCAGTAAATTATCGAACAATCAACTAAAGACCACCATTATTTCAAGGACACCCTACCGAAAAAGACAAGTATTACCAGCTGCTTTGAGCATTGCAAGTTAATTGCAAATCCTTTACAGGACTTCGCAGTCAACTTTAGCTTGTTTGACTGATTGTGATCTCTTGGCAAGTTTACGTTCAATAGTTTGCCATTGAACGATTTCATTGTAAGGACGTCTCATGGCCAATTATCTTATGAGATGCCTGACGCCTTGGCTGGACCTGTGCCACGTGGCGTAGCTGATAGTTTACTAGGAGTTACTGTCTACAGAAAAAGTACCGTCTAGGCATCATGTTGGAGGCTGTTGACAGTGAGATCCCCAACACCGTTGGAAGAATTATTGACAGCCCAGACTACATCCCAGCAGACCCCTGTGTCATGCGCTGGATCATGAGCTGGTCACTCATCATTTGTCTATCCACAGTTGTAAGAATCCACCACAAATCTTGCACACCTCAGCTTGGAGAGTGGAAGACAATCTCCTCACAACACTACATGTGGAGATGGCTCTACGTTTCCGGGTGGCGAGGGCGGTCTCTACAACCAGCTTATCCCCATAGACAATCACATCATTCTCGGGGGTTCGTATGAACAGTGAATGTCTTGGGAAGCAGACTGTGCAGTGCTTGAAAATGTTGCTGGTCCAAGTTTTGTATTTACCTATTATGTTGCATGAACTTTACAAAGGGTGAATACAAAACTTGGCCTGTAATATTTTCAAACACTGCACAGCCATTAAAAATACGCCCTGTACAACATTAGTATCAGTGTACCGGACTTGTGTGTTGAAGTTCAGTCTTCTAGAGGACTTATAACCAACCAACCGACCGACCGACCAACTGACCGATCGATCGACCGACCGACCGGCTAACCAGGCAACCAACCAATCAACAAACCGTGCGACCGACTAACCAGGCAATCAACCAATCAACCAAAACGAACGACCTGCTAATCAGGTAACCAACCAGGCAACCAACCGACCAACCTACCAGCGAACCAGTACACCAAGCAGACAACCAATTAAGCAGTCAATCCACCAACCAGCTAACTTACCAAAACGAGTGTCATTGCAACTATCTGTGGAGATACACCTGGTGCACTTGGACAACCTCGGCTCGTACAACAACAAGTGTGTGCCTTGCCCAATGGCGCTGATATGTTCGAATCTTCCGAAGGTGGCGATGTTTAAAATATTGACCAGGGGTCCACCAAGCTTAAATGCGTTACTTTAGCTGGCCTGTTGAAGTGTGGCAGTCTCGTTGAGTGG
Organism: Cepaea nemoralis; assembly: GCA_014155875.1. Lineage (NCBI taxonomy): Eukaryota > Metazoa > Mollusca > Gastropoda > Stylommatophora > Helicidae > Cepaea > Cepaea nemoralis. The sequence goes on along the minus strand of JACEFZ010020901.1, from coordinate 60,006 downwards.
TTTGTTTGTCTCCGCCTACGATCCCGCTTCTGTTGTCTGTATGGTAGCATGCACACGGGAGTGGGTATACGCGCGCGCACAGACTAACATACGAACAGAACACACACACACACACACACACACACACACACTCACACAAATACACAGAAAGGTCAGAAAGAACTATGACAACGCTGCCCTAGCCTAACTGGCTGCTGTCCTGTTTTCATCAGCTCATCGGCTGTCAATGTGGGTTATCTCCCATGCAGTCTGCTCCCGAAGCATTTTTTTTTTTTTGGTGCATATCCTTTACAGGACATCGTTGTAAACACCAGCATCTTTCAGCTGTATATTGATTTCCCCATCTCCAACAGCCAACAAAGTACGGTTTACAGTTTTATTATGTGTCCGCTTGACCTTTCTTCGATGTACTGAGTGTTGGTCAGAACTTCTGATTTCTGGTCAGTCTCTACCACACTATACTCCCCCAGGCTATAATCATTTATCTGTTCTTCAACAGAAGATCACATATGATGCCAAACTGCCCTGCCCCGTCTGCCTTATCATACACCTGCACAACACCAAGGCAATTTTACTTTCAGTAGTTTGTCAACATGCAGCTGAAAGATACTGCTGTTGACAGCGATGGCCTGTAAAGGATATGAAAAAAAAAAAAAAAAGTTTGTCATTGCTTTCTGAACGAAAAGTCTTTCTTTAAATGATTTCTTGCAAAAAAAAAAAAAAAAAGTAAGCTTGGACCAAACATGGTAGAAAATCAAATGAAGAAGTTTATTTATTTGGTTGTTTCGGGATTTGAGATTTAAATATTGAGCACAACCCACACCTGGCAACGCTGATCGTATTCTGGTACGAACCTAAGGCCTTGTCCACGTCAGTGTGGAAGCACTAGACTCGAGTGTCGCTCTCGTTTGAGCTCGTCAGTAGTGCATATCCTTGACCGGACCCGGAAACAAACCCCGGATCACTGACATGTGACGCGGGTGTGTAACCACTGGACCACGCGGTACACGCTAGACGCTACCAAATTCTCAAACTAGAATATCACAACGTCAACCATCGTTGGTTATAGCTCAAAATTTGCCCAATCGCCGCGATTAACATCCGTCATTCGATGTGGCCCCTAATGAACAAGTATTCTATCAAAATGAACAAGTATTCTATCAAAATGAACAAGTATTATATCAAAATGAACAAGTATTATATCAAAATGAACAAGTATTATATCAAAATGAACAAGTATTATATCAAAATGAACAAGTATTATATCAAAATGAACAAGTATTCTATCAAAATGAACAAGTATTATATCAAAATGAACAAGTATTCTATCAAAATGAACAAGTTCCGTGACCTGAGCATTAAAATTGCAGAAGATGTCACGAAACAAAGCAAATAACACGGTAACCCTAGTATGGCGATATATCGTCCGGTAACCCTAGTATGGCGATATATCGTCCGGTAACCCTAGTATGGCGATATATCGTCCGGTAACCCTAGTATGGCGATATATCGTCCGGTAACCCTAGTATGGCGATATATCGTCCGGTAACCCTAGTATGGCGATATATCGTCCTTCTGTCCAAATGGGAGGTCACATGTGGCGATCTATTATTCTTCGGCTCGGAATCAGTTAAGTACAACTTAGTGCCTGTGTAGGGGTTGAGCCGCCGACCTCGCCATCAGAGCACCGGAATTTTAAGAGTGAGCGCTATATCCTGTCGGACACTCCGACATCCACACGAGGGTCAGTTGGAATGTAACGTTAAGAAAGCACTGGCAAACTACTGTTGTATCCCCGTGTCTTGCTGCAGGCCAGCGCCGGGGCCAAGGGATGGCTGGCATCGTTCGTAATCCCGCATACCGCCTTCGTAACACAACTGCGGGCGATTTGGCAGCAGACCACCTTGCGTTCGTTTTCATACAATAGTATGAGTGCTGGTCTTTCAGAAAACCATTGCGAACTAGTGATCGTAAACTTGCAAACAATCACAAACAGCCAACAAGGTTGGGGTTGCCTGCGACGTCCTGCAAAGGATATGCAACTCTTCTTAGTCCAGATCTAAAGTATGAATAAAATTAGCGGAACTGCGGTAAAGCTGTGGAAATGTAAACAACATACAATAAGACAAAGTGATGCAGATGTAGAGATCCATCCATCCATCATGTGCCATGCCGGTAAGCATGGGTGGTCATGTTCAGCCATCTCACTCCATCACCAGAGTCGTGGATCAGTTCCATCCATCATGTGCCATGCCGGTAAGCATGGGTGGTCATGTTCAGCCATCTCACTCCATCACCAGAGTCTCGGATCAGTTCCATCCATCATGTGCCATGCCGGTAAGCATGGGTGGTCATGTTCAGCCATCTCACTCCATCACCAGAGTCGTGGATCAGTTCCATCCATCATGTGCCATGCCGGTAAGCATGGGTGGTCATGTTCAGCCATCTCACTCCATCCATCCATCATGTGCCATGCCGGTAAGCATGGGTGGTCATGTTCAGCCATCTCACTCCATCACCAGAGTCGTGGATCAGTTCCATCCATCATGTGCCATGCCGGTAAGCATGGGTGGTCATGTTCAGCCATCTCACTCCATCACCAGAGTCGTGGATCAGTTCCATCCATCATGTGCCATGCCGGTAAGCATGGGTGGTCATGTTCAGCCATCTCACTCCATCACCAGAGTCGTGGATCAGTTCCATCCATCATGTGCCATGCCGGTAAGCATGGGTGGTCATGTTCAGCCATCTCACTCCATCACCAGAGTCGTGGATCAGTTCCATCCATCATGTGCCATGCCGGTAAGCATGGGTGGTCATGTTCAGCCATCTCACTCCATCACCAGAGTCGTGGATCAGCTCCATCCATCATGTGCCATGCCGGTAAGCATGGGTGGTCATGTTCAGCCATCTCACTCCATCACCAGAGTCGTGGATCAGTTCCATCCATCATGTGCCATGCCGGTAAGCATGGGTGGTCATGTTCAGCCATCTCACTCCATCACCAGAGTCGTGGATCAGTTCCATCCATCATGTGCCATGCCGGTAAGCATGGGTGGTCATGTTCAGCCATCTCACTCCATCACCAGAGTCGTGGATCAGTTCCATCCATCATGTGCCATGCCGGTAAGCATGGGTGGTCATGTTCAGCCATCTCACTCCATCACCAGAGTCGTGGATCAGTTCCATCCATCATGTGCCATGCCGGTAAGCATGGGTGGTCATGTTCAGCCATCTCACTCCATCACCAGAGTCGTGGATCAGTTCCATCCATCATGTGCCATGCCGGTAAGCATGGGTGGTCATGTTCAGCCATCTCACTCCATCACCAGAGTCGTGGATCAGTTCCATCCATCATGTGCCATGCCGGTAAGCATGGGTGGTCATGTTCAGCCATCTCACTCCATCACCAGAGTCGTGGATCAGTTCCATCCATCATGTGCCATGCCGGTAAGCATGGGTGGTCATGTTCAGCCATCTCACTCCATCACCAGAGTCGTGGATCAGTTCCATCCATCATGTGCCATGCCGGTAAGCATGGGTGGTCATGTTCAGCCATCTCACTCCATCACCAGAGTCTCGGATCAGTTCCATCCATCATGTGCCATGCCGGTAAGCATGGGTGGTCATGTTCAGCCATCTCACTCCATCACCAGAGTCGTGGATCAGTTCCATCCATCATGTGCCATGCCGGTAAGCATGGGTGGTCATGTTCAGCCATCTCACTCCATCACCAGAGTCGTGGATCAGTTCCATCCATCATGTGCCATGCCGGTAAGCATGGGTGGTCATGTTCAGCCATCTCACTCCATCACCAGAGTCGTGGATCAGTTCCATCCATCATGTGCCATGCCGGTAAGCATGGGTGGTCATGTTCAGCCATCTCACTCCATCACCAGAGTCGTGGATCAGTTCCATCCATCATGTGCCATGCCGGTAAGCATGGGTGGTCATGTTCAGCCATCTCACTCCATCACCAGAGTCGTGGATCAGTTCCATCCATCATGTGCCATGCCGGTAAGCATGGGTGGTCATGTTCAGCCATCTCACTCCATCACCAGAGTCGTGGATCAGTTCCATCCATCATGTGCCATGCCGGTAAGCATGGGTGGTCATGTTCAGCCATCTCACTCCATCACCAGAGTCGTGGATCAGTTCCATCCATCATGTGCCATGCCGGTAAGCATGGGTGGTCATGTTCAGCCATCTCACTCCATCACCAGAGTCTCGGATCAGCTCCATCCATCATGTGCCATGCCGGTAAGCATGGGTGGTCATGTTCAGCCATCTCACTCCATCACCAGAGTCTCGGATCAGCTCCGTGTTTCTTTAGAAAACACAATTACGAAAAACACACAGGACGTTGCGTTGACTAGACTTCATCAGCAAACAAATACATAAACACAACACAACATAAATCACGAATCCCCCCCCCCCCCCTTCCTGCCCCACCGACAACATTAAGGCATAAGAAATACAGCCTAGGATTCTGAGACAAATAGCAATTTTTTGTTACAAATTTTAATTTTCTCTCCATTGTTTCATCTTTTCAGTTATCTTTCCGTTCTTCCCATCCCGTCCTTATGCCTTAATGTAGTCGCTGGAGGATCTTCTCCGTGATTATATGGTGTGTTTTGTGTATGTATTTGTTTGCTGATGAAGGCTACTCGCCGCAACGTCCTATGATTTTCGAAATTGTGTTCTGAAAAGCTGTATTGACCGCGTCGCACTGGGTTTTAACGTGTTAGTAAGGAGCCAGTCATTCAGAAAGCAATGGCAAACTACTGAACGTAAACTTGCCAAGACTTTAACAACAGCAGTAAAATGCTGGTGTTGACAACGATGTCCTGTAAATAGGATATGCAAAAGCTGCATTACTTGGTGTTACTGTATATTAATCCAGATCTGACATATTCGAGTACTTGCAATGTACGATTTACAGATGTTTCTGCGCATCAGCATAATGGTTCTAGAAATTTCAGTTTCTCCAGTAATTTCTATCTCCGTCTACGAGCAGCAACCATTATCTATAGAAGTATGTGCGCATGCTGTATTCAAATGAGAAATACAGTAGTATCTCTATTTTTGTGATCTTGATGCGTAGATATAAATGACGTCATTTTATGCTAAAAATAACTCAGTGGCCTGCTTTGCTCCGGGTATCCCTTGACTTTTTAAACTTAAACCACATAAAGTAACCCCATATTTGTAGTATTGTTGCCAACTCGATGTTGATAATATTTACTGCTTGTTTGATAAAAATAAACTATTTCGTATTTCGAAAAAAGGGTTATGGAGATTTTTACATGAAAGTAGGTCAGGCACCTCATCACGTGGTATTGAAGGAATTCCCTGCCTGGACCTGGGGGAGCACACGGAAACGTTGCACAAAGATCAAGAGAAACCGTTCGGTTTTGGGACATCAGTTTGTGTTGATTGTTGAGAGGACATTTTGTACTTTCCAGGTAAAACCGTTCATTTTATCGTTTCTTACACATTTTATAGAATATTTGCTGCCAGCGACGGTTAGGTTAATGGTACTGATTTGCTCGCATAGAAGGACAATGGTCTAGTGAGTGGTTGGAACTGGTTGTTTCAAGATGATGATAGGTGTGGTTGTGAAATGATGGGCAGAAAACAACGATCTCACTGTTTGTGCTCACGTGATAATCTTAGTGACTAATGACTAAGCAGTTCTTATATAGCATCAAATTAGTTATAGTAGTATGAACCATCAGATTTTTAATTTTGAGTATTTTCTCATGGGACCACCACCAAAAGATAGGCCTTGAGAAACCGAATCTAATGGTACCAAGATGATGCATGTATGTCAATTAGAAGCGAAGATATGCAACTTTGAGTGTCGAGATCATTAACGCAGAAATTGACACAAAAGATCTCTTCTGCACATCTTTTTTTCGTGTCCGAACCAAGGTCATAGCAGAAGTTATCAAAACTAGAGTAGTTTGTTTATTTTTAAACGAACATCCTAGCAACCATACACGAACATCCTAGCAACCATACATCATTGCGATCGGTGTAGCGAAGCCTAACCGCTCATGTCATCTATTTTTACATATGATGTAACATTATCTAATTAGCATATAAAAATGGCCACCAATTAGTTATTATATTAATTAATTACCAAGTGCATTCTTTATATTATGTTTAAACCCTGGCACGTAATATATTGTATTATGCGGAATGATGCTACCCACATAATGGGTTAATTCCTGTTTAGATAGTATGCAACGTTATCTAATTAGCATATAAAAATGGCCGCCAATTAGTTATTATATTAATTAATTACCAAGTGCATTCTTTATATTATGTTTAAACCCTGGCACGTAATATATTGTATTATGCGGAATGATGCTACGCACATAATGGGTTAATTCCTGTTTAGATAGTATGCAACGTTATCTAATTAGCATATAAAAATGGCCGCCAATTAGTTATTATATTAATTAATTACCAAGTGCATTCTTTATATTATGTTTAAACCCTGGCACGTAATATATTGTATTATGCGGAATGATGCTACCCACATAATGGGTTAATTCCTGTTTAGATAGTATGCAACGTTATCTAATTAGCATATAAAAATGGCCGCCAATTAGTTATTATATTAATTAATTACCAAGTGCATTCTTTATATTATGTTTAAACCCTGGCACGTAATATATTGTATTATGCGGAATGATGCTACCCACATAATGGGTTAATTCCTGTTTAGATAGTATGCAACGTTATCTAATTAGCATATAAAAATGGCCGCCAATTAGTTATTATATTAATTAATTACCAAGTGCATTCTTTATATTATGTTTAAACCCTGGCACGTAATATATTGTATTATGCGGAATGATGCTACGCACATAATGGGTTAATTCATGTTTAGATAGTATGCAACGTTATCTAATTAGCATATAAAAATGGCCGCCAATTAGTTATTATATTAATTAATTACCAAGTGCATTCTTTATATTATGTTTAAACCCTGGCACGTAATATATTGTATTATGCGGAATGATGCTACCCACATAATGGGTTAATTCCTGTTTAGATAGTATGCAACGTTATCTAATTAGCATATAAAAATGGCCGCCAATTAGTTATTATATTAATTAATTACCAAGTGCATTCTTTATATTATGTTTAAACCCTGGCACGTAATATATTGTATTATGCGGAATGATGCTACGCACATAATGGGTTAATTCATGTTTAGATAGTATGCAACGTTATCTAATTAGCATATAAAAATGGCCGCGAGAAGAAGAAGAAGAAGAAGACTGGCCACGATATGAAAAAGATTTGCAGAAAGAAATACAGAAAGACAGCATGATCGACCACAGTTGTACTCACAGTTTCTTGCTGCACCTCTTATACTCTTGAAGCCAAGCGTAGCAATTGGAGCTCTCTGCATTAAGGCATCCGAGCAGCCGAGCTATGTACCCTTTCAGAATAGGGTATCCTTCTTGGAACACAGACAGATGGGATCTGAGATCATCAGCAGTCCTTCTTTATTACAATTCTGAATATAAAATAAATGTACGTAAAAGTAATTGGGAATATTCTTCAACAAGTGAATAGGTACAATTATCTCGGAACAGTAATATCTGATGGGAGATGCCTTGAAGAGATTAGAACAAGAATCGCCATGGCAAAAGTAGCCTTTAGCAAGATGAAGTACATACTGACCAATAAAAAGATGTCAATTGAAACGAGAAAAAGAGTGTTGAGATGCTACATAGAAATAAATAGGAGGCAAGTGAAATATTTCGGCCATGTTATTGTTAAAAGACATGATACTCTTTAAAAAACCATACTGGAGGGCAAGGTTGAGGGCATGCGAGCAAGAGGTAGACAACGCAGTGCCGCCCATTGATTTTCAATGGCAAAAACCTGTTGGCAAAAAAATAATGTTTTGAACCACTTCGTAAGCATCTTGAGCGATGAAAATCACCAAATATATGTAAAATTGCATGCAGAATACGAAAATCCATGTGAAAACATTATACTATTAATACATCAAGCTTAAAATAACCGATATATGTGTTTGCAGCAGTGCCGCCATTCAGCCCATTGATTTTCAATGGCAAAAAAATGTTCCCGACAAACAATGTTTTGAACCACTTTGTAAGCATCTTGAGTGATGAAACTCACCAAATAAATGTAAAATTGCATGCAGAATACGAAAATCCATGTGAAAACATTGTTCTATTAATACATCAAGCTTAAAATAACCGATATATGTGTGTGCAGCAGTGCCGCCATTCAGCCCATTGATTTTCAATGGCAAAAAAATGTTCCCGACAAACAATGTTTTGAACCACTTTGTAAGCATCTTGAGTGATGAAACTCACCAAATAAATGTAAAATTGCATGCAGAATACGAAAATCCATGTGAAAACATTGTTCTATTAATACATCAAGCTTAAAATAACCGATATATGTGTGTGCAGCAGTGCCGCCATTCAGCCCATTGATTTTCAATGGCAAAAAAATGTTCCCGAAAAACAATGTTTTGAACCACTTTGTAAGCGTTTTGAGCGATGAAAATCACCAAATATATGTAAAATTGCATGCAGAATACGAAAATCCACATGAAAACATTATACTATTAATACATCAAGCTTAAAATAGACAATTACTCACTTATATCACAAGAAATTCAATTTTTCAAAGACTGAAGGAAACTTACCCACATTCTGCGAGTTCAAAATGGCAGACTGACCTTTGGTCATGAAGCCAAGATGGCGCCCGTGGTTGTTATGTGTTATTTGAAGGTATCCAATCAAACACACGAGAACCACCTATAATCGACAATGACTCGTTGACACGGTGAGACCCTTCTGCGCAAGCGCGGAAAAAATGGTTTCCGGTAGAAGTCTGTTTACAGTATACGGTTCACGCTAGTTATAGTTAGACATCTGGTGTTTCTTAGGTGTGGGAGTTGAGTAACAGAGTTGAATCTCCTAAACTGTTAAACTCCAAAACTAACCTGTGTGATTGTATATAATCATATTGTTGTTTGAACTCTTCCCTGAGTAAAGTTCCCTAAGTAAATAAAACTGATTAAACAAGTCTTGTAATTAGTCAGCTGTTCACGAACACAATCACAAGTGACAATAATGTTGCAGCTAGAAAGTCTAAATCAGCTCAGACATAACACACTCAGTGTCTGTTTGTGTGCTAAGGAATGGCATTCTTCCAGCCGCAACATTGGCAACACTGCCACTCACTTGTGACCAGGCTTCTCATCTGTGTATCTGAAAATGTGTAGATTTTATTTGGTCAAAGATCTGTAACTCAGAGAAATATTCTTGTCATTGATTTTACTCATTGTATCCGAACTCGGCTGGCACCATGGCTGGCACATCTGCCTGGAGGTCTGGTGGTGATGGGTTCAAATCTGCACTGAAGGGGGTTTTCAAGATAGATTTTGGTTCCCAGGTCCACCCGGTTTAAAACAAGATATTAGTATTATTAGGACATGGGCTGGGAACTAACGAGGGCCAGCAAGCTATTGCTCACATAAACAGATAGATATCATTACATGGGCTGGGAGCTAACCATGGCCAGCAAGCTATTGCTCACATAAACAGATATCAGAACATGGGCCTTTTTATTTTAATTTTCACTGTCTCTTGACAGAAAGAATCAGCTGTCCTAATCCTTTAACACAGGAAATCAATTTGAGAACCAGTTGAGGCCACTGAAACATTTACACAAATAAACAAACACATGTAGTATTTTTTGGCGCTCACAGAAGGAGAATAAAGAAGTAGAGACTAGAGGATGCACTAGTAAATCCTTTAACACTGTTTGTGAGAACTTTGTCATCTGCATATAATGAAACTAGATTTCCACCAATTATGATTGGGCCTTCTTCTTCCTCCTCCTCCTCCTCCTCCTCCTCCTCCTCCTCCTCCTCCTCCTCCTCCTTCTCAGCTCCTTTTTCTTCTTCTTTTCATTTGTTTGAAATTTGTCTATATCTGCAAAGTTGTCTCTTGTATCTGTTATCTGTTAGAGTATTAGCCTTGCACTCCGGACATGTCCATAGGTGCTCAGAAGCTCCCACCCAACATATGCAACAGTGTCCGGCGGCTAATAATACCAGTTCTGTGTTGGTCGACGAGACCCCTCGTTCTCCCGATGTACCTCTCGTGTCTGTCTGTCTGCCAACTCTTACTCCCGAGTCTCTCATTCTGGGCAATGATGTGGATTCACTGACATCAGAGTCCTCCGCTCTAACAATTGTCTCTTGTATAAATTTCACTGTCTATTTTAGTTCACTCAGTGGTCAGTTGAGTTTATCTTCCCCTGTTGTTTCTCTAGGCCACAAGGTTTGCTCTATATTTCTACCTGAATCCATCTTGGCGTGAATCATCTATGCTCTATATTTCTACCTGAATCCATCTTGGCGTGAATCATCTATGCTCTATATTTCTACCTGAATCCATCTTGGCGTGAATCATCTATGCTCTATATTTCTACCTGAATCCATCTTGGCGTGAATCATCTATGCTCTATATTTCTACCTGAATCCATCTTGGCGTGAATCATCTATGCTCTATATTTCTACTTGAATCCAACTTGGCGTGAATCATCTATGCTCTATATTTCTACCTGAATCCATCTTGGCGTGAATCATGATAAATGGGTAAAGGTTGTCTCTGTTCTCATAATTTTAGATGTTTCTTATTGCATTTTCTGCATATGAATAGATATGGGGAGAGAATGCAGCCCTGTCTTATTTTTATTCCCCTTTGCATTTCAGACCAATTTTTTTGTTTCATCAGTAACTCTGACAACCGCTTGTTGTTGTTCTTCTTCTTTGCGTTCATCCGGAGTGTTTTTTCAGATATGATTGTAGTGTGTCTCGTTATGCATCCTTGGGCCGAAACCTTAGGCCAACACATCCGACTTTTAGTGTGCATTTTTGACAGGTTAGCATTCCTGTGGGACTCTCACTTTTGTGGTGCCGTCCACATCCCAGCTTGTCAAGTTGGAACGGTCGAATGCTTCACGATCAGCCCTCAAGGGAAGGCAGGGACAGTCCATGGCATTTTCCGCCATCCTGGGTGGCTTCCATAGTTGCAGAGCAGACACATAGCGCCCTGGTGCTGGGCTCACCGAGGGAATCGTCACGTCCTGCTCATGGCTGCTTTAATTCCTCACTTCGATATATGGGGCATATCGCTCACCACAAGCCTTTCCCGCACAGACCAGACCGGTCTGCAGACGATATACACTCAGCGAGTTTTCAATTCGGACATGTGCTTGTCGATGTGCCCGTCAGAGCTGTTCTGGGCACAATGGACATTCGGAAACTAGCTAGTCAGAGCTTTTCCGGATACGAGCTATTCGGAAAACTAGTTAGGCTGTTCCTAGCACGAAAAACATTTAACTCGGACGTGTTTTGCGTTGTGTCTGATTTATTTGCACCCGTAGGCCAGCACATCTGACTTCAGCAGGCATCTTTACGGGTTTGCCTTCCAGGGGTTTCGAGAGACGTTAGACTGTTAGTGCTGTGGTGTCGCTCACATCTCTTTATAATAATAATAATAATAATAATAATAATAATATAATAATAATAATAATAATAAGTCTTTATTTTCAAAGGGTTAAGAATTGGGCACGCAGGCCCGTCTGACATTCTGCCCTTCTTCTCTATTTCCTCTCATACATTCTTTCATTCAACATCACTTATGAAGCAACTTTTGACAACAAAAGAACATTAAAACGCATGAAAAATAATCAATAACAAATGACTCACTGAGGCAGTGTTTAACATGGGCATTATAAATACCTAAGGAGGGTGTAACGTGCCATACATAAGGGAATGTTTTTTGGCTAGTTGTCGTTTGAGATAAGTTACCATTATTGTCTTTTTTGTGTTATTTGTTATGGGGGCATGTAGTCTGTACTAAGGTAGTGTTCAAACAGGTTGCGAATGTATGAATCATGATTGGTGGTGTCTTTGATTTCTTGTGGAAGATTGTTCCACAACTGAGCGGCAGAGTATGCTAAGCTTGTTTTATATAAGTCTATCCTAGGTTTAGGTACATGAAGTATATTTAGTCGTTCGCTATGTCTAGCGTTATATTTAAACAATGGCCAAAGGTAGCTTGGAGCATTTTGAAATAGGATTTTGTGAATTAGTTTGGTCTTATTAAAAAGCAGGCGCTTGTGGAGTGGCAGTAACCGGAGACGTTTATATAGGTTAGAATTGTCGGTAAGCTTTTCACCATTAATTAAACGCACTGCCCTTTTCTGGAGTGAATATAGGCGTTTTGTTATTGATTTGGAGCATCCATCCCAGACTGTGGAGCAGTAATCAATATGTGTTTGTATATGAGAAGTATAGAATATCTTTCTTGTGTTTTCGTCAAGGAAATTTTAATTTTGGCAAGTTGGTATACTTTTTTGGCTATTTGTTTAACTAGAGCATGAACATGTGAGTTAAAAGTTAGATTTTGATCTATGATAACACCCAGTGTCTTGTGCTCGGTGACACTTTCTACAGGCGTGCTGCCAATGTGCAGCTGAAGAGTTCTCTGCGAGTTTAGAGTGTGAAGTCTTTGCCTGGTTCCTATTAACATAGACTTTGTTTTAGTAATGTTAATTTGCATGCGGTTTGCATGAATCCAGTTAACTACACTATTTATTTCCTGTTGCAAGGATAATTCTAGCACATTACGATCAACAGCGTTCGTATATACTGTGCAGTCATCAGCAAATAGATCGCAGGACGACGACAGATTTAATGGAAGATCATTTATATAAATGGCAAATAATAGAGGGCCAAGAATAGACCCCTGAGGTACTCCAATGTTAATGGTAATGGTTTGAGATAAAACTTTATTGTGTGATACTACTTGCTTTCTGTCTAATAAGAATGATTTTATTAATGTCACTATATTAAAACTTACTTTCATTGTTTCTAGTTTTTTAATTAGAATAGTATGATCTATCATATCGAATGCTTTCCTAAAGTCTATAAACACCGCTCCACATAGAGTATTGTTGTTAATATTTTGATGCCAGTTTTCTATCATCTCAGCTGGTCAAGGTAGAACGGTCAACGATTGATTGATTGATTTAGGAACCGACATCACAGCATTCGGGGCATTCCCATAAGCGCTCCGTCCCCATCCTCAGCAGCCAGCGAAGAGTTCCAACACTAATAGTACCAGTAGCAATCTGATTATATGTCCGTCTCGCCTTTCCTCTGAGCGTTGATCGTCGGCCAGATCCCCTCGTCACCCCTCACTGTCGCATTCTTGCCAGACCATGGTGATACATTTGCTCGTCCGAGGTGTACACATGCTCCCACAAGGTCGCAACCACATCTGCTTTGTCATGCATCAATACTCCACCATGTTTTGCCGAGCCAGCCAATCTGTCCGCCTGTTCATTCCCCCACACACCAGCATGCCCTGGAGAAAAGATCCAGAAGATGCTTGTCACCCATGACTTCCGAAGCGAAGCAAGCCATTCTGCACGAAGCTTGCCTGTCTTCACCCTACTCAGCATGCTTTCTGAGTCAGTTACAATCACGATGTGTGTGTGTATCGTATTCTCCATCCAGCGGAAAGCCGCACTGACCGCCTCTACCTCCATTCTTAAGCTAGATGTTGTGGTATCATATGCCAGGCTCTCCTGCACCAAACATCGACCATTGGCTTTTGCTAAGAACCCCCAGGCGCTTTTCTACCTCTCAACACCGACCCATCTGTGTAGATAATCACATCACCCGAGCGAGCATTATCCTGAATTAGTTGCTGGATTTCCACTTCCGTGGCCCCTGCTGACCACTCCCTGCACTCCCGGCTCAATGTGATTATAACTCTGCACAAGTCTGACTGCTCCGCTGACACTCTGACCCACTCTTCTCCTCTCCTAATGTTCTCCAAGGGGCACATCTGTATGATCGTATCCTCTGCCTGAGCCATCCATGATTTCCCTCTTATCAGTCTCTGACCCTTAACTACGTCCAGCGCTTCATGCAACAGGTGATCTGTGTCTGCAGCTACTCTGAGGTATGCCTTCGCCTGCATCACCTTGTGCCTACCTGCAACAGACGGCAGACCAAGGATGTAACGCATACACACAACTGGGATGTCTCTGGTGCATCCCAGAATGACTCGTATCGCTTCATTCTGTATGCGCTCTAATTTCACCAGCTGACTCTTTGAGTCAGTGAGCAGTCCTACTCCATAATAACGGTCAACGACATCACGGTCAACCCTCAAGGGAAGGCAGGGGCAGACCATGGGCATTCCCCCACTATCCAAGGAGCTTGTTGTTCATGATATAATGATTCAATTAAGTGGGTCAAATGTGCTGGAAACTCCATGATGTTCCATAATTTCTGGTGTTGTTGAACAGTCAAATGCCTCACTGTGGTCTGTGAATCATTTATGATCTACATTGTACCCTCTACCTGCGTGCCCAGTTCTTAACCCTTTGAAAATAAAGTTTGTTTATTTGTTTGTTCTTCGTTCTTTCTCTGCATTTTTCAGAGATTTATCTCTTGTTGAGAAGATATAGTCCCAGGTTCCTCTTCCACGGACAGTTTGTCTGTATTTCCTGTAATTCACTTTCTAACTTACTTTCAATCTTCTTAATGATAATTTGAATTTGTATTTTGCTAGTATGACGAGTGGCTAGAATGCCGGATTCTCCTTTGGGAGAATCAGGTTCGAATCCCCGGTAAGGTGTGTTTTTTTTTTTTCTGTCAGGGGCAAAAAGTAAACTAACCTGCACAGTTCACGGTAACTGCACTAGCCAGGTGGTCTTAATTCCTCAGGCTCAAGACACCCCCTCCCCCTCTCCGCTGCCGCCGCCGCCATACACCGCAAGGTACTATATTGGCAGTAAATGACAGTTTTGACAGACAATGATAGTTCAACAGTTGTTCAGTTTTAAATGTTCTTTTTTTGGGAGAAAGATGTAGAAAGTCTCAGTCAGATGTTGATAATGTGAACGGACCTGTGGGTAGTGGACATTTAGCAACTCCATCATAACAACTCATACGTCCAATTTTCTCATCTGAATCAGATTTGTTTGACCAAGCTCAATATACTTCCAGTTTATCAGACTCCCTACTTGCCCAGCATGGCTGCTTGTGATTTTTGCCTGTTTTCCCAAGTTGAAAATTCTGTTGAAAGGGACCCAATTTGCGTCAAAGTGGCATGAAGTGAAATACCATCGGCTCACTGTACTTCAATCCCAGTGATGCCTTCCTGAATTGCCTACAGCAATGCTGGGATTGCTGGGAGGAGTGTTGTTCCAAGGAGAGTTCTTTGAAGGGGATCAGGCTTTTAGACCTCCTGTGGATGTGTTGGTATTTTTCCTAGGGGAAACATACAATACATTTTTAGCAGACCTTGTATACCCTGCTTTGAATACAAACTGCTCTGGGAATACACTACTTTGGGTACACATTGCTCTGGATACACACTGCTCTGGGTGCACACTGATCTGGGTATACATGGCTCTGATTCACACTGCTCTGGTACTCACTGCTCTGGTACACGCTTCTCTGGTACACATTGCTTTGGGTACACACCACTCAAAGTACAGGCTGCTCTGGCTATAGACCACTCATGAGAGCCAGTTTGGACTGACATAGTATTTATGATTGCCCAAGCCAGCATGTGCCAGGACATTTGATCAATACCCATAAAACACAGCAGCTTTTATTTAAACAACATTTAATGAGCATGGCTTTCTGCCAGCACGGCCATGGTTTTGTGTGTGTGAATCATTGATTGCAGTTTTACTTGTTTGTTTTAAACTGGCTGGCTACTGTGATTGTGTTTTTAGATGTCAGTCGCTTGTTGACTGCAACCTTCTAGTCAGTGGAATTTTTAGATTGTTCCATTTGTTGATTGAAATGTTAGATTTAACCAAATGTGGTATTCCAGTGTATTTATCTATGTTAAATTATTTCTGGATTACAAAATTAGTTTCTGTTTTCTTTTTAAGGGTTGTATATTGGTTAGACATTTAAGTTTGTCCACTTCACACATGTTTTATTTATGATCTGCTCATTAACGTCACCAATTGAATGCTGGTTGGTCTAAAAATATGAGGCTAGCAGTTTATGCCATTACTCCTCATGGTGCAAAAATGTTTCCTTGACTTGACTTACTGGCCATTCATCATCATCATGTGCCATGCCAGCTCGTAGACATTCATGTCTCTCCATAGATCTTGGTATTTGGTGTTCTGGATCAGCTCAGTTGCTGATATTCTTCCATGCCACTATCTCAGCCTGTCAGCATCATTTCTCTCTGTCAGTCCCTGCCTCTGCTTCCGCTGATCTATCCAGTCATTGTGTTTTCCAATGCCTCTCTTTTCATCATGTGACCACAAAAAACTGTCTCTTTCTTGTATTTGTACATAATGTTCTGCTTTCACTAGCCCTTTTCCACCACTTGTTGCTAGTTTCTCAGTGAGTCATTAGAAAGTTAAATGCGTTCATTTTTACATGAGTAACTTACAGCTGACAATATTTGGTTGAAATGTTCAGTTTACCCTTTCTGGTTCTTGTTGTGTTTCAAATTAAACATTGTGTCAGGCGGGATTGTATTTCACCAGTCATTTTTCTGTATACAGCGTACAGAATGTACACGTCACTCTCTGTACACCATTGTCTATTTGTATGTGAAGAAGACGAGGCAGTATGCCAGGTTTTATCAGAACAGCTGTAACTAATGTCACTCTTTGTGTCATTTGTTTCAGAAATCATGAGTAACGCATATCTTGGCGGCCAGCCCAATGCTCCACCCCCAGCCTATGACAGTGCCTACCCACCTGGTCCACCTGCTGGCTACTACGGGGGCCCTCCTCCACAGGCGTACGGCCCGACTCAACCTGGTTACCCTCCACCCCCTCAGAACTATGCAGGTTATGGGCAGCCACAGGCACCGTATGGTGGACAGCCATACCCTCAGCAACAGTATGGGTTTGGTCATCCTGGGCCTTACCAACAACAGCCTGCCCCACAGCAAGTGTAAGTCATTGGTGGTCAGACAGGTCTATAGTAGTCAGACAGGTATATGATGGTCACACAGATATATGATGGTCAGACAGGTCTATAGTAGTCAGACAGGTATATGGTGGTCAGACAGGTCTATAGTAGTCAGACAGGTATATGGTGGTTATGTATCATTGGTGGTCAGACAGGTGTACGATGGTTGTGTAACTCACATTGGGTTTTGTAGCATTAGATTTGTAGATCAGCAAAGATTTACCACGGATGGTACAAGAGTTGTTTCCCCTTGTCTGCTGCCAGTTTGTGTATGCTTTAATACTGCTAGTTTTAATCTGAGAAGACTTGCAAGGTTGCAGTTACGGGGAGAGATTGTGGTGTCTCTTACCACCAGTGACCATGTCAAGGATGCATTTTATAGAGTTAGCTGACTAACTAACCTCCTCTCAGTGGCCATCATCTGTTTTGGTCCCAAGCCACATATTGAATATTGACGGCTGACCTGTTTATCTGTATAATTTCCAGTTGGTTGTTCTTTACCTAATATATCTTATGTATGTATATTTGGGTCCACATATGACAGTAAACATAGACAGGAGTTGAAGTAGAACCAAATGTAGCATGTGTATTCTTGATAGTCTTCCCATAGATAGGAAGTGAAGATTTAATTCTAGAACCAAATATAGCAAAAGTTTCCAATCTAGAACCAGATATGGCAGCTAGACCTGTGATAGTTTTCGTATAGATAGGAAGTGAAGAGGAACCAAATGTAGCACCTAGTTCCTTTAGTTCTCTGGCAAAGTGGTGAAACTACCTGGTTTGCATTCAGGCTATCATATGTTCATTTTTGGACTCATCGTTCAGTTCGCAAGTGCATGTATTTCCGAGACCCCATCAGGGTCGTAGTTGGAGATGCAGAATTCATGCTCTGTGCGATGCTTTCAGCGGGCCACATTGCAAAAAGAGACTGAGACCTATGGGATAAAACCAATGAAGTTGACCCTCTTGCCTTTAAACCTTGACCCTTGATAATCTTTTCATGGATAGAGCGGTAGCTGTCAGTTTAGAGATTGATTATATTAGACAGATTGGTAGTCTCTGTGGTGAAGTGGTCAAGCCGTTTGACTCGGGCTCTGAAGGTTGTGGGTTCGATTCCGGGCCGCGCCCTTCGGTTCACGAGTGAAAATTTTCGGACACTCCCGTGGGTCATCGCTAAAGCTACGGAGTTCGTGCTTTGTGCGACGCTTTCCGCGCTGCGGAAAGAGACTGAGCCATATGGGATAAGAACCCGGTGCAATGAAGTCGACCCTGTCGACTTTTTTTAAAGACAGAGTGGTAGCTGTCAGCAGTAGTCAGTATCTGTGTATGGACTCACTTGGAGATGAGTTAGGACAAACAACGCTGTGATGGTATAGACACTCATAGATCAATTACAGAATCAAACTGACAGCAAATATTTGTAACCTTATTTTCTTTGACAAATGATGATTGAAATTGTTCTGTGGAAGATTTGTCACAGGTAGTCAAACAGTAGATACTGCTAGAGAGGCATCAACAGGTCAGCACTTTGAGATCTTGCATGTAGTGTGGCAGAACAGGTAAATTATAAATCGCCTGGAGAGAATGGTGACACTCAGTATGCCGGGGAAGGCCCAGAGGGACACATAATCAGACTGCACTTGGTACTATTAGTAGTGGGACTCTTCTCTGGTTGTTGAAGATGAGGCCAAAGCATGGATGGGAATGTTCCAAGTGCTTTGATGCCATTTCTTGGCACAACTAAACTCAAATCAGCAGCTAAGATTTCATCTCTACTAGCTTATACTGAATGTAACAGTATACTAATAGTTGAGTGACTAGATCGCTTCATTGTAACTTGTTTCATTCCCATCTCCAGCTAGTTCAGGACATAAATATTTTTCGACTAGGTGTATCAGGCTGATGCCCTGACCTGGTTTTCAATTTGCCTCAGAAGAAATGTGACAGAGACCAGAAAGTAACCAGCACAGAAGGTTGGGGTTACCTCTCTTCTGTTGTCTAGTGTGGCCCACAATAAACAAACAATGAGAAGCCATGTTGACGCATACCTCAATCACCCTTTTGTTTATATTGTGGACTAGCAGTGTACTTTCTCGCATATTCGTCTGCTGAACCTTGTGTCTCGTTGAAACTCTCCCAGAGGTGTGATTTTCATATGATTCTGGAGTCGAATTTTCGGGGGGAAAGGGGGGGGGGGGGGGTGATACTGACACGTTTGATGACATTTGGTTAAAGAAAATATAGAACTAATGCCACATGTCAGGTTGCCAAGGAGACCAGGTCCTATAGCAAAACTAGCAGGAATTATAGACACATCTGTTGTTGACACATGTCAGCATAAATTCTCTCAGCATATTTTAAATCCCGTAGTTAGTATTAGTCAGTAGTCATCGTTCCAACATCATTGCAATAGGTCACCCTATAATGCTCTGTTCCTGTGCCAGCAAATATCACACAAAAAGCTCCTCATTGTCCTGTGTGATAATGGAACAGGACAGCCCGTCGTTAAAACCAACAGCAAGCACATGCGTGCATGCATAAAGCAACTGCCAGAATGCCAACATAACAGTCCACTATTAGAATTACAGTTCATCGTCGATGGAAGCAGCAGTCACACCGTGGGCATATGAAAAAGCATTGCACATAAAAGCCACAGCTCACAGTGTCACACTATGCACTCAGCCCAGTAGCTGGGCTATGGAACCATGTACTACAAGTCCAGAATGAGGAAAATGCATCAGTAAACCACAGCCAGAAGCAAAAACATGCCAAGGCCTTAACGGATCACCTGCCTATCTGCGATTTTGAACCAGAAGTCCCAGTTTGCCAGTATGTGAAAACCAGCATTCCTGTGATTTTTACCAAATCTGGACACATTTACTTATATTTTTGTTATTTTTCAGATTCACTTTTTAATCTTGTTGCTAACCAACTGTAATTTGTTGTCCTCTACAGAGTATACGTTGAGGAAAGGCGCAGATCTCGCGATAATTCAGCCGAGATGTGTTGTCTGGCAGCGCTATGTAGCACAGTCTTATGTTGCTGCTTATGGGACTGAGAACTTATCTCTATCACATGTACATACATATTTGTTGACCAAGAATCCAACATTCCAACAACAGTATGCATCTTTTCAACCTTTGAGACACATATAATGATTTTTGCAAGCATATGAACCTGGTCTCCCCGCAACATTGGACCATTCCAACTATGGTCCATAAATTTGGTTTTTTAATGTGCTGTTAACTCTTAGCATGTCTGTATGTATTTTCTTTATATTTTAAATTTTTTTTCCTGTAGTTTTTAATAAAATAATTAACATGTAACGTATTTGTTGTATTTGTATTCAGGATATCTTCAATATGATTGCTAAATGCTATCTTTAATATTTATTTTTGCACTTTATTTACAGTGCTTGTGTTCAAATATGGAGCAAAACATTAGTGGCGAATATTTAAATGTTATTACCAAGTTTGTTCATTTTGATGGTCGTTGAATTTGTTAATTTCAATGGTTGTTAAATTTGTTCATTTTTTATGATTGCCAGATTTATTCATTATGGGTATTGTCTAGCTTATTCATTTTCTTGATTGTTAAGTGTATTAATGTGTGTAAAATTAGATATTATTTGTATCCTGTTAGATTTTTTTGCAGATTTTTTTTCAACAAAGTTTTTAAAATTTATTGTTATTGCAAAGTGTCTCCTGTATACTTACATACCTTGGCTCAAGGCCACTGAAGCTAAGTCAGCATGATAATAAAGCCATGCCCATTCTTATTTGTGCCTCACATTGCACATGTAAGCTGAAACGTCACGTTCCCACTATAGTCTGTAAAATGGCAGAGTTTTGAACATATACCTGAGGCTGCCAGGTTGGCCAAGCATAAAAAGAGAACCATGAAATGTTCTAAGAAGAAAATACTGTCATCTTGATACTGACCACATCACGCATCAATTGCCAGGTGGTCTATAACATGAACTATAGCGCTAGCATTAATAACGTGAACTATAGCGCTAGCATTAATTTGTTCATGTTTGCCCAAGAGTAGTGATATTCATGTTGTAGCTTATTCTATCCTGCTATTTCATAATGTGATCTTTTATAATTTGGCAAAGATAGGAGTAGAATTCAAAGACAACAGATAATTTTTATCTTAACGGCACAGCAGAATTCCCTGTCACCTCCCCAGTGATTAAAATTAAAAACACAAATAATTTGAAAAATATGTGGTATCTATCAAATGCAATAGAGTGAAGTACAATAAAGCTGGCTATGGCTTACGTTACTAGGAATATCTGAAAGTTGCAAGATGTTGCAACATAATCTGAAAGTTGCAAGATTTGCCGTTTGGTTTTAGGAATACCTGAAAGTTGCTGTATGTTGCTAGGAATGCCTGAAAGTTCCAAGAGTTGCCTCTATGTTGCAACATATATCTGTGCATTGCCAGGTTTCGTCAGTGTTTAGACAATATTATCAGATACAATATATGAAGCAGTCAGATTTCTGTTTGATGTCTATACTTGTCAGTATTGAATGTTAATATGATATTGTAGTCTCAGCGTATTGCATTTACAGTAAGCAGACTTTATTTATTCATGATCTATATTGATGTTTACATCAGTTTTATTGTTTTCAGTATTTTAAAATCTACACCAGTTTTCCACAGTTCACGTCCTTATTGTTCTCGCTTTATTGTTGAATCATTACAGTGCAGCTTGTTGCCATGTTCTTCATCTAAGAATTATTTGTCCACCTCACCCACACTTCACCTCACCCACACTTCACACCAATACCACCCTTCACCTCACCCACACTTCACCTCACCCACACTTCACCTCACCCCACACTTCACCTCACCCACACTTCACCTCACCCACACTTCACCACACCCACACTTCACCACACCCACACTTCACCACACCCACACTTCACCACACCCACACTTCACCACACCCACACTTCACCTCACCCACACTTCACCTCACCCACACTTCACCTCACCCACACTTCACCTCACCCACACTTCACCTCACCCACACTTCACCTCACCCACACTTCACCTCACCCACACTTCACCACACCCACACTTCACCACACCCAAACTTCCAAAGTACTTTTCATTAGCCTTTTTTTTTAAAGAAAATGATCAGTACCACATTTGCACCATCGGTGGTGTCTTTATATCAGGGTTTTCTGGACCACACTGTGTACAGTGTACAGGTCAAGATTTTCATTCCTACTCGGATAGACAAAACCCTGTGCCTTGCTAACACTGCAAGGTGCGACTAGTGTTGCGGGGTGCTATTGATGTATAGTCATGGTGCGACTTGTGTCTAGTCAATGGAGAGACCGACCCTACACATCGACTACATTAAAAGAGTGGCACAATTTTGCCCGCAACTCTCTTCTCAAACATGGTCCGTACTCGACGACACCACAGTCTCAAATCCCTTTGTTCGAATCCTGCTTCCTTTTGACTGTGAAGCGAGTCCCAGCATTTTCACACTGTGTGAAAAGCATCCACTTTTCACGATCCAGGTGTCCAGTTACTGAACACTGCCATAACCTTTGACCTCATCTAAATTGGGTTACGGCATAACTTATCCATCTCCTTATTCGGACCATGACAGTGGACAGAAAAACAAATGAGGCAGTCTTTTGAGAAGCAAATGAAAACTGGAAATGAATGATCACAATGATATTAATTGGTCAAGAGTGTTGGGTGTCTTATGAGGGAAAAATAAAGTTAAAAAGACAAGCAATAAATACCTGGATGGCTTGGCCATATACTGTAATTAGGATAAGACTTGATCCATGACTATGACTGCAAGATAGAGAACAATGATTAGCCATCCTTATCAACATGGCACATGATGATGATGCATTATATCTAGGGAAATATGAAGTCGGTGATGAGTTCTTATCCGGGACAGGGTGGGCATGTGTGAAGTGTTCTCGGAGTCCTCAGTGTCCTGTTGTGAGCCTGTAGACTTTTGGTCTGTTCAAACTGCCCAGCTTGTTCATGCAACCACTGACCAACTCACTGGGCTTGAACAGGTAGCTGTGATAGGTAAAAATGAAAGGTGAAAGTTGAACAGGTAGCGTTGCTGCCTTTTCAGAGACTGTCATAGAAGTGTGAGGCAAGAAGGCTTCAGATATACTGTGTCACAATATTACAAGGTGAGATAACCAGTTCCCTTTGCTACCTTTGGCCTTCATGTCACCATATTTTGGCTGACTTCGGGAGCTGCATGCAATTACAAAGAAATCTCTCCCACCTGCCAATTAGATCAAAACCGTGACACTTGCAAGTCAGCGCCTTCTGCTACATTCTGACTCAGGATAGAAGAAGTCACATGTAATCACCGAATATATTTTTATGTCTGCAAAGCTTGTAATGTTTCTTGCATTTAGATTCTGTTTTATATATCATTGTGCCTTGCTTTTTTTCTTTCCTCACTCATCAGCAACAGTTTTCCTCTTTATGATGGCTGCTAAGCAGGAGCTAATTAATGTAATGAACAGAATTTTCTTGCTTTAATTTTATGCTATGTTTCATTCTAGGAGATTAAATTATATTTGTTTCTGTTATTAGAATAACCACGTAATTTCATATATATAGCAGAAGTTGTAAATTACTTTCATGTTTATTTTTTTTCAGGTTGGTTCATAATATTCATCCTCATAATATATGTTGTCATAACAGTATAGATCATGTCTTGGTTTGCTTCTCTTCTATGTGTGGTGCCTTACCACTTGCATGTTTTCCAACTTTATTTCTATTTAACAAGAAGGATTTTACAGTCAGTTTACAGCTGATGAAAGTTACTTCCCTTTGATATTCTGGTTAAACATAGACTTGATGGAATTGTGTGACAGTATCTAAGGAACTTCTGTCTGTTCTGCTTACAGTTTAACATCTTTGTTGTTTTGATGGTATGATACTTATAGTCGACAGGATCAGCAGCAGTAGGTTCTTGATGGGGCTGATGTAAGTATGTTGTAAATTCAAACAGAAATGTAGTCGAAGTGCTGGAAAATCTGTGCTGTTGAATTTATTGTATGAGAGATTGGGATCTATGCATGCGAGATTGGGGTCTATGTATGAGAGATTGAGGTCCATTTATGAGAGATTGAGCTCCATGTATGAGAGATTGAGCTCCATGTATGTAGCCATTGGTGTATTCTTGCCATCAGTGGTCATAATTGGTGTTTGGGTTAAAAATGAGCAATCATTTGCAAGAAGTCAAGAATAGACAAATGAACATAAGCGACAAATATTTTCTTGAAATCAAGATCAGGAATAGATTTTTTTTGGTTTTTTGTTTTGTTCGCATATACTTTACAGGACATCGCTGTCAACACCAGCATCTTTCAGCTGATTGTTGATTTCTTGGCAAGATTACACTCAGTAGTTTGCCATTGCTTTCTGAGCGACCGGCTCACATACCCCATAAGTTACCAACGCTGGAGAGAACCGCTACCAATTCTCGCGCACATCACGTTACTCACAAGAGTATACGGGATTACGGAGAAAGTCGTGTAACACCTAGACCAGGGAGACCGGCAAGAATAGATTAAGACTAGCAAATGTTTGCAAAATGATAAGATGCAGAGTAGATAAATATATTTCTTGCAACTATATGCAAGAGGTTAAAAATGTGTATGTGAGCAACTATTTGCAAGTCCATCAGTATAACTGAATACATAAAAATGTAGTACTTATATAACTACAGAGTCAATAAATGAGCAGATAGTTCCAAAAAGTCAAGAATATAGAGATTAGAGGGACAGAGCTGGCAGGTTAAAGTCCCACAGATATGGAGCCCTTGTTTGTAATCACCAAGAGGGCCAGATTTTATATACAATAGAAGTAAAACAAAAAACAAATTGTAATCTAGTCTGTACATAACATGACAATCACCCAGCTCGGGTGATATTTATATCTGACCTCTGGCAACAGTGGAGCCTGGCAGACACCAGCAATGGTGGCCAACAAATTACCATAGTGATATTCTGTGTAACATTCCTTTGCTGATCCAGCATCTTCCTCATCTTGTCTTGTTCCAGACAAACTGGTGTGACCTTTCCTCTGGAGTAAACTAGGCAGGCCAAGACAGGGATCATGCTGCATGGGCAACAAACGGTCTCTTCAGTTAAGCCCAGGCTTTGTACTAATGAGAGGTTATTATACCTTTTTTTGGGAAGCAAAATAACTATTGTCTGTTAAGACAGCAAGGTGCCAGTATAGTCTGTGTCATCATGTCACTCTTTTAGTATCTAAGCATTATATAAATGATGCGTATTTGGCCCTTTCCTACGAATCTCAACCATAGTGTAATATGGTCTCTTACTTGTTACATTTGGTCATTGTAAACTAAAGAAATCTGGGTCTCCGCTGGCCAGTTCCACTTGTCATTGTTCGTGTCATTGTTCATGAAAATCCTACCCTTCTCCCCCGACACACACACCTCATACAGACACATGTACACACAGACAGAGGAATTTGCTTGTCAACATTTTGTAACTGAAAGAATGCCTGAGCTGATAAACTAGCATTGAGCACAGTGATACAGGTTGAGTGAAGTCAGAAATGTTAAAAGTATACTACAAGAAGTTGAATAGGTAATGGGTGTCTCCAAATCCAATCAACAAGTAAAATCAAATCCAGAAGTAAAGTGAGAGACAGACACATACACACAGACACAACATATTATCAACACATGCATACTTGTACGTACACTCACACATAACCAATTACAACATGAAATTAATCATAAATTTCCTTATTTCAGATGATTAAATAGATGGGAAATGTATGTCAAACATCCAAGAATCTTACTCCAGATATGTATCTGATAGGATGATTTGGTCTTGTTTGCTATTTAAACAAGAAACTGAGTTGTATTACTGTTGTTGCTATTTTATATTACAACTTGTGAAATCTATATTTTTATTTGCTAAATCAGTACATTGTTCAAATGTTATTAGAGTTGTGTAAACAGCTTATCACATTTTTATTGTTGTCTGTGTGAAAGACAACAGAAGTTATTTTATTTTATAAAGCGTTGTGCTGTGGATGTCGAACAATGTTACTGTACATTGGACATTGCCATGGGTGCTCAGTTTTCTGATGCAGCTGTCATCACCATTTCTGCTTTCTGTTGCCATGAGGAGTTGGCAGTGCTATCTCCTCTCTTGATTTTGAAGATGGACAGCATTGATGAGCTTGACCAATGACAGCATTGATGAGCTTATTTTCAGGAAGTCATCGTGGGGGTTCCATCTGGTTTGCTGGGGCTCTTGTCATTATGTCTTCTCAACTGTCCTTCACATCTTGGCTGTTCTTAGATCTGTTGACTAGGCCTTATCTTTAGCATGTAGAAGAAATAGGCTTGTCCTGTTCTATATTTATCAGAACTATGCATTTTATTTTTGTTGTTGTTAGACAAAGACAAGAAAGGTGTTGAATATATTAAATATTATAAATAGCCGTAAATATCTATGGAAACAGTTAAATAGTTTTTATAATCACATATTCCCGAACTCATAAAAAACTACATCAATCACCAGAAGCTTAGCTATTCTGTCAAGTATAGATTTCCTGAACATGGTAAGATGGGTTAGTCGAGGACATGCTAAAGTTGAGGAAAAATGAGGGAGCTGATAAACTGTCTGGCCCTGCATTCCCTGCAGATGGCCAGCCCATGAATTGTGCTGATGTTATTAATGTCCTTAGAGAGATGTTGATAACGGAGGACTTTGATGCCAATAAATCCACTTCATTGTCCAGGATGAGAGACCCTGGAAGTAATAATTGGCATGGCCAGCCACGACAGAAACCCAACACTGAACTGGCATTATTAGCTGCCAGACGCTGATGCGTTTGTTGGAGGGAGGATCTGAGCATGTATAGACTTGTCTAGAGTGCAAGGGTGATAAGCCAACAGATAACTAACTGACTAACTAACTAGTAGGAATTATTCAGAATATGATGCTATAATTTGCCATTGGGCATTGTGTTTGGGGTCTGTTTACAATGAAATATCTTAAACCGGGGTGGGGGGTACACTACCACACAGGCCTGACCTCAACCAAGCTGTATGGGCTGTGCTGAATCACCACCTGCTTATACCCTAATCTCTGTACAGATGGGAGTTTCCATGACCAGGTTTGCGCACCCGAACGGCGCCTGCACATGGAGACGGGATGGTGTATCTGCAACTGGTACATTAGTACCTGGTAGGATGAAGTCTCTCCACCAGTCTGACTCTAATAGATGCAAATCTGTTTTCAGAGCTCAGACAAGCTGAATGCCCAACCGGGCAGAGTTGAGACGCCTCTAACAGTTTAGACAACTCTAACAGTTTAGACAACTCTGACAGTTTAGACAACTCTGACAGTTTAGACAACTCTAACAGTTTAGACAACTCTAACAGTTTAGACAACTCTAACAGTTTAGACAACTCTAACAGTTTAGACAACTCTGACAGTTTAGACAACTCTTAGACAACTCTAACAGTTTAGACAACTCAAACAGTTTAGACAACTCTGACAGTTTAGACAACTCTAACAGTTTAGACAACTCTGACAGTTTAGACAACTCTTAGACAACTCTAACAGTTTAGACAACTCTAACAGTTTAGACGCCTCTAACAGTTTAGACAACTCTGACAGTTTAGACAACTCTGACAGTTTAGACAACTCTAACAGTTTAGACAACTCTAACAGTTTAGACAACTCTAACAGTTTAGACAACTCTAACAGTTTAGACAACTCTGACAGTTTAGACAACTCTAACAGTTTAGACAACTCTGACAGTTTAACAACTCTGACAGTTTAGACAACTCTAACAGTTTAGACAACTCTAACAGTTTAGACAACTCTAACAGTTTAGACAACTCTAACAGTTTAGACAACTCTAACAGTTTAGACAACTCTGACAGTTTAGACAACTCTGCCGGTTTAGATACTCTGACGATTTAGATTACTCTTACGATTTAGACATCTTGGATGGTTTATACGGCCTCTGACATGCTTTATACAAGCGTTATTTCTATTTAGTAATGCCATTGAAGCTGTCATTGACTCCTTGTTGTGAAATGTCATTAAAAACGTTACTTAAATAAGGCATTAGACTGAGGGAAATTTATTACACAAGACTGGTGTACATCTGTGTAGGCTGGGAGACATTATTTACAATTTTTCACTTTATAAGAGTAAATTTGTTCACAGAGTAATTTGTTTTAACTCAGTCACCTTTTATAAAAAGTCAATTATGAATTTATACAGGATATTTGCATCAAATATTGATTTTCAGTATTCTTCTATGGCATTGAGATCAGTGACTGTGAACTATTGATGTGATCAATCTATAATGACAGAACTATTAATGTAATGATGTGACCACATCTCTAATGACTGAACTATTGATGTGATCTTATCTCTAATGACTGAACTATTGACGTGATCATAACTCTAATGACTGAACTATTGATGTGATCACATCTCTATTGACTGAACTATTGATATGATCACATCACTATTGACTGAGCTATTGATATGATCACATTTCTATTGACTGAACTACTGATATGATCACATCTCTATTGACTGAGCTATTGATATGATCACATCTCTATTGACTGAACTATTGATATGATCACATCTCTATTGACTGAGCTATTGATATGATCACATCTCTATTGACTGAGCTATTGATATGATCACATCTCTATTGACTGAACTATTGATATGATCACATCTCTATTGACTGAACTATTGATATGATCACATCTCTATTGACTGAACTATTGATATGATCACATCTCTATTGACTGAACTATTAATGTGATCATATCTCTATTGACTGAACTATTGATATGATATATATATATATATATATATATATAGATAGATAGGGCTGTGGATCCACCCAGCCTCATGAAAAGGGGTTCCAATTCTCAGAATTTTCCGGAAATCGCCTGTGAAGAAAATTTGATTTGAAAGGGAACTGATGAACCCCCACTTCACTTCACTGACCAAACACCCCACCCAACCTAACTGATCAACCCCACCTCATATAACGTGGCCTAGACTATGGGAAGCCCTCACCCCCACTTCTCATAGACCCGGCCGTATCCGCTGTGGGACCACCATTGCCTACTGTGTACAAGTGAAGTACGAGTACACGCTGTGGGACCACCATTGCCTACTGTGTACAGGTGAATTATGAGTACACACTGTGGGACCACTATTGCCTACTGTACAGGTGAATTACGAGTACACACTGTGGGACCACCATTGCCTACTGTGTACAGGTGAATTATGAGTACACGCTGTGGGACCACCATTGCCTATTGTACAAGTGAAGTACAAGTACACGCTGTGGGACCACCATTGCCTACTGTGTACAGGTGAATTATGAGTACACACTGTGGGACCACTATTGCCTACTGTGTACAGGTGAATTACGAGTACACACTGTGGGACCACCATTGCCTACTGTACAAGTGAAGTACGAGTACACGCTGTGGGACCACCATTGCCTACTGTGTACAGGTGAATTATGAGTACACACTGTGGGACCACTATTGCCTACTGTACAGGTGAATTACGAGTACACGCTGTGGGACCACCATTGCCTACTGTGTACAGGTGAATTATGAGTACACGCTGTGGGACCACCATTGCCTACTGTGTACAGGTGAATTATGAGTACACACTGTGGGACCACTATTGCCTACTGTGTACAGGTGAATTATGAGTACACACTGTGGGACCACTATTGCCTACTGTACAGGTGAATTACGAGTACACGCTGTGGGACCACCATTGCCTACTGTGTACAGGTGAATTATGAGTACACACTGTGGGACCACTATTGCCTACTGTGTACAGGTGAAGTACGAGTACACGCTGTGGGACCACCATTGCCTACTGTGTACAGGTGAAGTACGAGTACACTGTGGGACCACTATTGCCTACTGTGTACAATTGAATTACGAGTACACGCTGTGGGACCACCATTGCCTACTGTGTACAGGTGAATTACGAGTACACGCTGTGGGACCACCATTACCCTTTAAACGCCTTCAAGTGAGTTGGGTAGATGTTGCTAGGTCCATATTTGTATAGACCAATCGGCTCTCGGTCAGTGTTACACTGGCCGTCTGTACTGCCAAAGATATTGGGCGGGGACAGGCATGTCCAGTACACTGATGACGCGTGTGGCCATTCTGTGCATTATTGTATCATTATTCTCCTGTCCGTTTCTTGTTGATGGAATAACTCTTGGGAAAATAAACTAGCCCAGTTATTTCTCTTCTCGTGTGTTGATTCTGTTTGTTGTCTGTTGATTCTGTTGTCAGTGCAGAAACTGTTTGTCTGTTATTCCTGAGACGAATGTCGCGAACAACTTGGACTGCCAGAGTAACTAGCAATGATTGTCTGGAAGAGGTTAATGAAACTAAAAGACTTCATGAAAGAGATAACCGTTGTTAAATGGTCGTATAAATGGAAGACAGCCATTGCAAAACATTGTGGCAACTGGAAAGATAAGTTGGAAAAGAAACAGAGGCTGACCGAGAGAAATGATACTGGATGGACTGAGACGGTGGCGTGGAGGAATATCACCAATAGACCCAGAATACCAAGGACCCAGATCTGTGGAGAGACATGAATGCTTACCCAGTTGGCAGGATACGTTATTGTGTTCTGTATTGTTTGCAGTCATGTTATGTTGTGTTCTGTATTGTTTGCAGTCATATTATGTTGTGTTCTGTATTGTTTGCAGTCATATTATGTTGTATTCTGTATTGTTTGCAGTCATATTATGTTGTGTTCTGTATTGTTTGCAGTCATGTTATGTTGTGTTCTGTATTGTTTGCAGTCATGTTTTGTTGTGTTGTGTATTGTTTGCAGTCATGTTATGTTGTGTTGTGTATTGTTTGCAGTCATGTTGTGTTCTGTATTGTTTGCAGTCATGTTATGTTGTGTTGCGTATTGTTTGCAGTTGTGTTGTGTATTGTTTGCAGTCGTGTTATGTTGTGTTGCGTATTGTTTGCAGTCATGTTGTGTTGTGTATTGTTTGCAGTCATGTTATGTTATGTTGTGTATTGTTTGCAGTCATGTTGTGTTGTGTATTGTTTGCAGCATGTTGTGTTTTTTATTGTTTGCAGTTATGTTGTGTTGTGTATTGTTTGCAGTCATGTTATGTTGTGAATTGTTTGCAGTCATGTTGTGTTGTGTATTGTTTGCAGTCATGTTATGTTGATTCAGGGAGCTAACACAGCAAGTCGTCGCTTCATTGTGGGACTCGGTCCTTGCTTCATGCGTGTCATGTTTCGGGAGATCCAGGAATGTCGTCGTTGAAGCTACGGAGTTCGTGCTCTGTGCGACGCTTTCGGCCAGCTGCTCTGTGGACAGAAGACCAAGCAATGTGGGAAAGAACCCGGCACAATGAAGTGCATCCTATTGCTGAGTCCTAGTCCATTTTGCGAAAATAAAAAAAAAACTTTCCACCGCTGTCAACCAGCCTCTGTGGCATCGGTTATAATAGTGGTGGTTCATGGTGCGGAATGAGTTTGTGAAGTTTCTTTGCGCCAGTGTTAGCTGGCTTATCGGTTGAAGAGTTTATGCCTATGACGTCAGTTGGGGGATTGGTTGGTCGGCAAGTATTCCTTTGAGTCTTTCTTCTCTGGCGGTTTTTATTGTCAGTGTTGGCTTCTTGTAGTTGAGCGTGTCTCTTGGATGGATACGTTTGCTGCTGTATGGTGATTCGTAGATCCAGAGTCCGCGTCGTATTTATCTTTGCTTCTCTCTCTTGAAGTATCTGTCCTCCTCATTTTTGTCCCAATACTCTCCGGGAGTTAAGGTTGCTTTGTCTTTGTCTTCTTGGCTCCGGCTGTCTTCATGTGTGTCGGTTTCCTCCTCTGGGCTTTCTTCGGGAGTCTGGTAGAATTCTGGTTTCTCCTTGAACTGCTTGGGTATCGTGGCTGGATTACTGGCTTGAACTTGCTGTTTCTGAATGGGCTGTGGTTGGGCTCCATCATGTGTCTTTTTTCCTGCTTTTGTGTGTGTGTGTATTGTCTTCGGTAGCTTTTCGGTGTTTTCTTGTTGGGTTTTATCTTGTGGCTTCTTTGTGTTCTTTTCCGTGTCTTCTGCTGGTTTGAATTGGGTTGGCCCCCTTTAAGATTTTAGCAATTCTCTCTCCGCCTTGATGTCTCGTAGAATCTCTTCATTCTTCTTTATCGTCTGGATCATGTGCTCCACCTTTTGTTTGATGTTTTGCTGGATCTCCTTTATTTCAGCAAGCAGCTTTTCATTGTCGCTGGTTTAAGCCGGTGTTTGAAGTAGCTTGATTTGATTTCTTAGGTCGTCTATCTGGCTTTGTAGTTGAGATCTTCCCGCTTGCGAGATGCACGTGGCTGTCTCGCACCTCCGCATTGCGTCCTTATATGGTGTCTTTGTGGTAATGGCGATCTTTAAGACGTCTCTGTGTCTTTGGAGGTACGGACAGCCCAGGTATCTTGCTCATGCTTGCCCAGGCAGTTGGCGCACTTTCTTTTGTTGTTGGGTGCTCGGAAGTCCGTGTCCAGCTTGGCCAGCGGACACTCCTTGAAGGCGTGGTGATCGGCGCAGTATCGGCAGATCTCTGTCTTACTGCGACATGTTGCTCTGCTGTGGCCGGCCCTCTGGCATCTGGAACATTGCGTGATTCTTGGAATGAATCCTTCAGGTTGTATTTTCTTGTTTATCGATACCTGGCGTGGTATCTCGCTGCCCTCAGTCGTCACCACCGCCAGCGTCATTGGGATCTTTGAGTACGTTAGAATCCGCTCCGCCTTCAAGATTCGGATGTGGAGATTCTCTTCTTGTAGCTGCTTCATGACGTCTTCGTCGGAGAGCTCCACTTGAATACGCTTGACAACCCGTCTGACTGCCTTTGAGTCGGTGTTTCCGACTCTGGTGTCTTTCTCCTCCTTCTTCTCATCTGTCTTGGGCTTGTCTGTGGTGGGTTGTCGTCGATCTTCCTCGTGGTGGCTTCAGTAGTAACTGTAGTTTCAGGTTCTTTGTTGCAGCTCACATGTAAGGTCTCTCCGCTCGTCTTTTTTACGGTTTTGACGTCTCCCACACTGCACATCTTCTGCGTCTCTTGTTTCTTGTTTCTTGGCGTTGGTCTTGCCAGGTGCAATTTTCCTCCCCCGTATCAGGCTTCTTGGACTGTTCAGGTAACTTGTTCTTGATAGCGCTCGCAAATGCGAATGTCATTTTCCTATTGCCATAACCTCGTCACCTTAAGTAAGCTAACGGCGTGAGTGTTGTTCGGCAGGAGGTTAGCAAGGTCAATCATAGCTGATTCCATTGGCTGTTACACTAAAAGTGCCGTATTTCAGGAAAAGACAACCATTGCACGATTTATTATTGTCTGGCATATTTCCCTTTATCTCGTCAGGTGCATACTGCAGAGTTATCTACCGTTTGACATGAATCTCATCTCATCATGTTCCTCTTGTACCTTGCGGTGACGAGGTGAAGTATAAACTTCGTGAGAGTGCCCGGTTATGGGCTTCGTATATCGACATTCCCATGGATTTGTTATTCCCTCCGTCCAACGTTTACGTGGTCGGCCTCTTCCTCTGTTTCCATCTGGTCTGTACATCATTGCTTGTTGTGGCATGCTGTTGACTGGTAGCCTACTTGCATGGCCAAACCATTTGACTTGCTGCTTTCTAATAAAATCTAGAGCAGCTTTAACCCCCACTTTAGTCCTGATTTCTTCATTTCTGATCTTATCTCTTCTTGATACGTTGAGTATTCTTCTCAGGAACCTCATTTCTGTTGTTGTGATTTTTCTTTTCTCTTTTTCTGTCATTGTCAAGGTTTGGCATTGGTAGCACAGAGTTGGTAGGAAGATTGTGTTGTAAAGTGCTTTCTTAGTAGTTATTGATACATGTTTGTTCTTTAGTATTGGTGCCATTTGTCCAATGAGTTGATTTGCCTTATTGCACCTATTTTCGATCTCGTCTTCTGATCTGCCATTTGATGATATTATACTTCCTAGGTACTTGAAGCTCTTTACTTGTTTCAAGGGATGTTCGTTTAGGTGAATTGTTGCTGTTTGTTCTTCTTTAGTTATAGTCATTACCTCTGTTTTGCTTGTGCTAATTTTCATGTTATGTTCCCTACACATTTCGTTTAGACTATTCATGTGGTCTTGCAATTCAGCTTCTGATTTTGCTATTAGTGAAGGAGGGAGGAGGTGTCCGCCTAAGTACAGCATTGTAATATTTAGGTATTAGTATTTGCTTTGACGTGAATAGATGGATGATATTTTGGATGAGATACATAACACACGGTCACTGATACTGCTCGGATGGGATTACCATATGCATATGCTCTACAACTGCACAGATAACCAGGTAAACCAAGAGGACAGCATGCTCTTCTAGAAGTGACATGACGCTCGCGGAGAAAGCCTTGAGAAGTCCGGATCGCAGATTGTCTACCTTACACCTAGGGACAGTTTCAGAATTGGCATCTGGAGTGTTAGAACTTTGTGTGAATCGGGAAAGATAGCGCAGGTGGTGGAGGAGATGGCACACTATGTCACTGGCATATTGAAATTATGTAGGACAAGGCGGAATGGAACAGGCAGGCATAATTTAAGCTCGGATAAAAGAATGCTGTACTCAGGCGGACACCTCCTTCCTCCTCCATGTGTGTGAGAGTGAGTGAGTGAGTGAGTAAGAGAGGATGTTAGAGAGTTAGAGAGAGAGAGAGAAAGTATGAGACAAAGAGAACGAGAGAGAGAGTGTGTATGTGTGTGTGTGAGAGTAAGAGATAGTGACAGCGAGTGAGTGTGTGTTGTGAGAGAGAGAGAGAGAGAGAGAGAGAGAGAGAGAGAGAGAGAGAGAAAGAGAGAAACAATGAGATAGAGCGTGTGAGACAATGAGAGAGATAGTGCAGTGTGCGTGAAAGAAAAATAAAGAGATGCATGCTATTGCACATTTCTTCTGTTTCCTCATCTTTCATGTTATCATTTTACTGCCACTTGATTTTAACATGTACTATATGCACTGTGTATTTCATAATGTTTATGTCAATCCCAAAACATATATTCTTCATTGAAGTGCATAACCTTTTCATGGGGGATGGGTGTGGGGGTTGTGTGAGTGGTTGGGGGTGTGTGGTGTAGGTGGAGGATAGGAGTGTTGGAGGATATGTGTGTGTGGTGGGGGATGCATGTGTGGGTGGTTGGGTGTGTGTTGGTGTGAGATGTGTGTGTGTGTGGATGGAAGATGTGTGGGTGGGGCATGTGTGTGGGGTGAGGATGTGTGTGAGGGGATTGGGGATATGTGAGTGGGTGAGGGATGTTTGTGTTGGTGGGTTGGGAATATGTGTGTCGTTGGAGTGTTGTAGTTGAGGGATGCGTGGTTGGGGGATGGGTAATTAGGGGTGTGTGCGTGGGTGGAGGATGTGTAGGTGGGTGAGTGTGTGTGGGTTGGGGGATGGGTGGTGTATATGTGGGTTGGGAGAGATGCTTGGGTGGGAATATGTGTGTATTTGTGGGTGCGAGATGTGTGGGTGGGTGGCGGGAGATGGAGTGGGTGGTGGATGTGTGGGTAGGTGCGGGATTTGTGGGTTGACGGGGAGTAAATGTCTTTACGTGTGGGTGCTCATTTGTGTGAGTGTGTGTGTATGCAAGAAAGGAGAGATGAGCGTACGCATGTCATATAACATGCTATTCCATATTTTTTGTGCATTCTCATTTTTCATATTATCACTTTGAATACCACTTGATATAATCATGTATAATACGAACAAATGCACATTACTGTAAAGTGAGTGAGAGAGAGAGTGAGTGAGAGAGAGAGAGAGAGAGAGAGAGAGAGAGAGAGAGAGAGAGAGAGAGAGAGAGAGAGAGAGAGAGTGTGTAAGAAACAAAGAGAGAGAGTTGAATTGCATAACTAATGTTTACGTCACACAATGTATATGTACAAGTTTGTCAAATTTTTACAATTTTTTGCGAGAAGGCTCACAACAATCGTCAATGGATGTGTGTGTAAAGTGTGGGAGTTTGCTCATACGAGTTTCAGTGATTATGTGAGGCATCATGTAAGTGTCTAAATGTGAGGATGTGTGTGTGAGTGTGTATGTGGGGGATGTATATGTGGGGATGTATGTGGGGAGGGGTTGTGAATGGGGTGTGTATGTGTGTGTGTATGGGTGGGTGGGTGGGTGGGTGAGGGATGTGAGTGGGTGGGGAATATTTATGTGGATGGGTGAAAGTATGTTGGTTGTGGGGGGTTGTGTTGGTGGGGAATGTTTATGTGGGTGGTTTGGTGGGTGAGGGATGTATGGATTGAGGGATGAGAGTGTGATGGGTGTGAGGATGTGTGTGTGGGTAGGGGATATATCTGTGTGGGTGGTGGGTGTGTGGGTGGGTGGAGGATGTATGTGTGAGTGGTGAGGGTGTTGTAAGTTGGAGTGGGTTGTAGATGGGTGGGTAGATGTGTATGTGGGTGAGAGATGTGTGGGTGTGGTGTTATGTGGGAGGGGAGATGTCTGTGGGTGAGGGATGGGTGGGGGATGTGTTATTGTGTGTGGGATGTGCCTGTGTGTAGGTTGGAGTGTGTGAGTGTGGGTAAGTAGATGGGAGTTGAATGTGATGTATTTTTCATGGGTGGGTGGGAGATGTATGGGTGTGAGTGGTTGAGGGATGAGTACATGAGTGGATGGATGTGTGTGGGGGATGATTGTATGGGTGAGGGATGTGTGTGGGTGGGAGGTGTGGGTTTGGCTGGTGGTTGGGGGTATCTAGGTGGCTGGTGTAGAATATGTGGGTGGGTGACAAGAGAATAATGATACAATAATATGTGGATGGGTGGAGGATGTGTGTGTGGGTGGGGAGATGAGACAACGAGAGAGTTAGTGTGTGTGAAAGAAACAAAAATGAAAAGAAAGAGTGATATAGAGAGTTGAGCGCATGTATGTCATGTGACGTGCTATTCCATGTTTTTTTTCTGTATGCTCATCATTCATGTTATCATTTGTACTGCCACTTGATTTTCTACCATGTACTGACAAAAATGTGTGCACTGCTTATTCCCTCACGTTTATGTTAATTTTAGGAATCATCTTATTGAATTGCATCACTATTCTTTATGTTACACAATGTATGTGCGTAATTTGCTCTCCATTTTTTACATTTTTGTGAGAATGCTCACGATAATCGTCAATGTGTGTGTGTGTGTGTGTGTGTGTGTGTGTGTGTGTGTGTGTGTGTGTGTAAAGCTAGCTTCAGTGATTATGTAAGGCATCATGTATGTGTCTATATGTGAGGATTGTGTTTGGGTGGGGGATGGGTTTGTGGGTGGGGGATGTGTGTGGGTTGGGAGATGTGTATGGGTGGGGTATTTGTGTGTGGGTTGTAGGTGGGCGGGTGGGAGATTCGTGGGTGAGTGGATAGTTGTGTGGGTGGGTGTGGAATATGTGTGTGGATGAGGGATGTTTCTGGGTGGGGATGTGTGTGGGTAGGTGGGGTGTGGGTGATGGATGTGTGTATTTGTGGATGTGTGGGTGGGGGTATGTGGATGGGTGTGTGGGGATGTGTGTAGGTGTGTGAGGGGGATGTGTATATGGGTTTGGGGATGGGTGTGGCTAATGTATATATTGAGGGGGCGTGTGTATGGGGTGGGAGATGTGTGTGGGTTGGAGATGTGTGTGTGTGGGTAGGAGATGTGTGTGGGAGTATGGGAGAAATGTGTGTGAGTGGAGGATGTGTGGGTGTGTGTGTGTGTGGGGATATGTGTGTCTGGGTTGGTGAGGGGATGTGTGAGTGGGTGGAGGGATGTGTGGTGGGTGGAGGTGTGGGTATGTGTGGATTATGTGTGAGTGGGTGACGGATGTGTGTGTGGGTTGGTGCGGGATGTCTGTGTTGGAGTGGGGATGTGCCACATGACAAGATAATATGTATTGTTTATGCTTACAACATTCATTTGACAATTTTTCTTCCCCTACGTAAATGTATCATGCACTGTTGATGAACGAAAGATGAGTGATTGGAGGGACCGAATGTAAGACGGACCTACGTGCCCAATTTGTAACCCTTTTAAAATAAAGTTCAATTCAATTCAATTCCTCTCCTCCTCCTCCCTCCTCCTCCCCCCCCCCTTATGTTTTCACCGCGAAGGAGTAGCACTGATGTTTACTAAGGAGTCGAAGAAAGCTCTATTGGGAAGCAGTGAGTTCGTGGACAATAACGGGAAAATTTACAGCTGCCAAAAGAAACAGACAGCAGTCCGACGTTAAGCACCTATAAATGACAAGGGTGAACCAGTTAAGGCGGAATTTTATATGACACTCGACAGAATTATGGAAAGTCATGGGAAATAAAACAGAAACATCAAAATTCTGCTGTGTGATCTGAATGCGAATATAGGATCGGATAACATGGGCTTTGAGTAGAACTAGGGGAGCTAGGACATGGGTAATGAACGGACATGGAGAGTTAATTTGCTTCTACGTATTGGTTCACTACGTCATAGGGGGTAGAGTGAGTCGCCTGGTCATGTGGTTGCACAGCCGCCTCACACGCCCGTGATCCGGAGTTCGATCCCAGGTCCAGTCAGGGATATGCACTACTGACGAGCTCAAACGAGAGCTAAACTCGAGTCTAGTGCTTCCAATCTGACATGGTCAAAGCCCAGGGTTTGTACCGGAATACGATCAGCGTTGCCAGTTAGTGGACTGTGCTCAATCTTCAAACCTCAAATCACGAAACAACCAAATAAATGAATTATGGTATTTTCTACACAATCCGCTGCACCAGATTTCCTTGGTAGAGCTATGGGAATAGCTTCCAAAAGACCACCCCGTTTACATCTGATGTTGTTCAATAATATTGTTATCATTTCTATACGCAGTTCACCAAGAGCTTTATTTCTTCCACAGTCATGTTATCTGACTCATGGGATTTCTCTTTCCTCGTCTGCTGTAAAACACGCCTTCAGTATTGGTGGTCGTGCGCCGGTGGTGAATGTTTCTGACATGCCACCACCATCGTATAACTGGTTATTCTATTTTGTTCATCTTTGTCCCTTAATTTCTGCCTTCTTTTATTTTCAAACAACTACAGTAAAAATTCGATTTTCGTTGCTTGCGGTTATTGTCGGTTTCGGTTGTCGTCGATTTTTTCCGCGATAAATTGGCCTCGATTTTCGACGGTTGCCGCGAATTTCGTCAAATAAAACATCATAGCGATGCAATGCTCCATCCAAAGTGCAGTAAGAGCACAAGAAGGTATACCTGATATGTTAACAATCATTACAAGAGTGAAACAGGGATGAGTGCGAAATCAGATGTCAAAACTTAATTTCGCTTAAATATAAACTTTCATCATATTGAAACATCCAAATATGCATATTTCCGCAGCTCGACTAAATAGCATATTTACGCCAACCCTATGCCATCAATATCAAACTTGGACATGATCAAATCAACACATAGGTTAATCATATGTGAGATGACACGCTTGCAAATAGCTGCCAACTTAACTATCCGAGACCGAAGAAGAAATGATGTTGTCAGACAGTTGGATCAACGCCTTCTGCCACATGTATGAAAAGGTAGAAGATCGAATGGTTCGGTCATCTCGTTAGAATGCAACACCATCACTACCAGCACTGGTCCTTCATCAAAGAAGATCTGATACGAGAACAAGAGGGCGCCCGGGAAAAACAAATGTATTGATGATAGACATTGCACAAACGCAGGAAATAACACTATCCAGTGCCACCCGTTGGGCGCTGGGACGTGAACTATTCCTCTCCCACGAGGCTTGACGGCAAAAGTGGAAGATGATGATGAGTTAGTGGTCAGATTATCCTCACTGCACATCAGACCATTCAGTTCATAAGTGCCCCACCCCACTCCCTTTTTCAGTATCTCAGCGCGTAGCGGTCGACATCCCCAGCTCTGTGATGGCAGACTTCTACTGTGGCCCGCTGCATAGCGCTTTTGTCTGGTTTCATTTCTTTTAGTTAATTTTGGGGTCTGGTCAAGATGGCGGATCTGCAGTCGCCCCTTGATTCCTTTAATCGCCTCAACCCTGACGTCATTCGCCAAACCCGCCCGCTGATAAGATGGTAGTGATGATGATGATTTCCTGTGATGACCGCTGTGCTGACTCCTTCAGCATCTGCTATTGCTAGTCTATACTGTCCATGTTTTTCTATCGCACTGTACCTTTTCTGTACAGTAATGGTAAATGTATCGCCCATTTCTTGATTTGATTCATACATTGCAATCTCTACACTAACCCTGGACAACTCACACAACGTAACGTGTTTGCATGATTTGGACGTGGCCAGCCGAGATTTTTGGGCACGTTATAAGAGAGTTTTCGGCTTGGGTCAAGATGGCGGGACGTGTTTTCTTCTAGCTTGACTAAAGACGGTTGATCGGTTGACAATCCGCCATCATAAAACTCCCAACTGTTACAGAATAAGTACTTGGTGTGATGAAGCTGGGGCAATGGTCAACCCAACAAAGGCAACAGTGACTTGGTTCTCTTTGAATAATCATATTGTCAACAATCCAACACCAACTGTAATGCTGTGTTCAGAGACGGTGGAAAGAACGCAGGCAATGAATTACCTGGGAATACGGTTTGATCGAAGCCTTGCTTATAATGTGCACATAGACCAGGTGATAACAAAGGCCAAGCGGGGTTGGCAGCGATGCGGGTGATGGCGGCAGCAAACTGTGAGCAGCGCCATCTATGTCTTCTGTACGAGGGGCTGGTCATGTCTGTTTTGGAGTATGCAATGGCAATCCTGACTCTCAGCCATACGCAGATAGAAAGGATGGAAAGGATACAGAATGAAGCAATGCGCATTATTCTTGGATGTACAAGAGATACAGCATGCAGGGCGATGCGCTACCTTCTTGATTTTCCAACCATTGAAGAGAGAATACAAGTTTGCAGGGCACGCGCCTACCTCAGAATTAACGCAAACACACAACATCCACTGCATAGTGAAATTAGGACGGTGAAGGGCAGCAGGTTAAAAAGAGGACGGTCGTGGATGGGTCAAGCCGAAGACATTCTTCAACAGGTGTGTTCACTTGAGGACTTAGAACCTGGCGAGGAGTGGGTGCAAGTGCCAACAGACTTCTGCACATCCTTTTCAGTTTGCATCCAACTAGATAGAAAATGCAGACAAGAAAATCCGGCTGCTGTTGAGGCTGAAGTACAAGCGTTGATTTTCGAGAATTCGCTAGACGGTGACGCGGTCATCTACACAGATGGGTCGGTCGTCCGACATGTGAGAAGCTCATGGCCTTTACAGCTCGGGCCGGAGGGAGAATTGTGAAGGAGGACTCTGGTGCTTTCACTGAAACCACAAGTAGCCTGACCATGGAAGTCATGGCAGTAAGTAAAGCAATAACATGGCTCGAGACACAGACATTCACTAGGGCTTGTTTCCTTAGCGACTCAATGAACATGATCAAGAGGATAGAGGAGGGGTCGATCCGAAGAGAGTGGTTGCTGCCTCTGAAGCGGTCTAGGCTGGCAAAGATTAGTTTCATCTTCGTGCCAGGTCATGCGGGAGTACAAGGAAATGAGCGGGCTGACAAGCTCGCAGGTGAGGCTACTGTGGAGGGCGGACGCGCCATGGACCAGGCTGACATTCTGAATGCTCTACGAGAAGTGAGACTTTTGCGAGAACCAAGTGATGACTGGGAATCTACAACAATGGCCAGACTGCGGGAGCAGCAAATTAAAAGAGGGGTGGCCAAACAAGAACACTACGCAGGAAGCCAAAGAAGATTGATAAACCAACACAGAACTGGCGTCGTTAGCCGCTACACGCTGCGGGATTTGCTGAGGAGGGGATCCGAGCACTTATGGACTGAATGGTTCGATGTGCAACGAGGATGATCTGTCGACTAACTAACTAACTAACTAACTAACAGAATAAGATTTCTGGCTCCATATGTTTGACGCTTCGCACAAACATGGAGAGCCACGACTTCTGCCCTATGCGCCACCTTAGGCACGAGAGGAAATACATACATACATAAGAGACATAAGTTTTTAAACTACGCGACAATTGGCAAATATGATGGGAATACGCAAGCAGAAGACAACGAGGTAGATACCTGTGAGGTTTGGTCATATAGCGCTCGTCCACATATAATACGTAAATACCAGTTTGCACTCGGTCGGTGATGTGTTGGCACTCAGTCGGTGATATGTTGGCACTCGGTCGGTGGTGTGTTGGCACTCGGTCGGTGATGTGTTGTCACTCGGTCGGTGATGTGTTGTCACTCGGTCGGTGGTGTGTTGGCACTCAGTCGGTGATGTGTTGGCACTCGGTCGGTGATGTGTTGTCACTCGGTGTGTGGTGTGTTGTCACTCGGCCGGTGATATGTTGTCACTCGGTCGGTGGTATGTTGGCACTCGGTGGGTGATATGTTGTCACTCGGTCGGTGATATGTTGTCACTCGGTCGGTGGTGTGTTGGCATTCGGTCGGTGATATGTTGTCACTCGGTCGGTGATATGTTGGCACTCAGTCGGTGGTGTGTTGGCACTCAATCGGTGATGTGTTGTCACTCGGTCGGTGATGTGTTGTTACTCGGTCGGTGGTGTGTTGGCACTCAGTCGGTGATGTGTTGGCACTCGGTCGGTGATGTGTTGTCACTCGGTCGGTGGTGTGTTGGCACTCAGTCGGTGATGTGTTGTCATTCGGTCGGTGGTGTGTTGGCACTCAGTCAGTGATGTGTTGGCACTCGGTCGGTGATATGTTGTCACTCAGTCGGTGATGTGTTGGTACTCAGTCGGTGGTGTGTTGGCACTCAGTCGGTGATGTGTTGGCACTCGGTCGATGATATGTTGTCACTCGGTCGGTGGTGTGTTGGCACTCGGTCGGTGATATGCTGTCACTCGGTCTGTGATGTGTTGGCACTCAGTCGGTGGTTTGTTGGCACTCGGTCGGTGGTGTGTTGGCACTCGGTCGGTGGTGTGTTGGCACTCGGTCGGTGGTGTGTTGGCACTCAGTCGGTGGTGTGTTGGCACTCGGTCGGTGGTGTGTTGTCACTCAGTCGGTGGTATGTTGGCACTCGGTCGGTGGTGTGTTGGCACTCGGTCGGTGATATGTTGTCACCCGGTCGGTGGTGTGTTTGCACTCAGTCGGTGGTGTGTTGGCACTCAGTCGGTGATGTGTTGGCACTCAGTCGGTGGTGTGTTGGCACTTGGTCGGTGATATGTTGTCACTCGGTCGGTGATATGTTGTCACTCGGTCGGTGATATGTTGTCACTCGGTCGGTGGTGTGTTGGCACTCGGTCGGTGATATTGTTGTCACTCGGTCGGTGGTGTGTTGGCACTCGGTCGGTGATATGTTGTCACTCGGTCGGTGGTGTGTTGGCACTCGGTCGGTGGTGTTTTGGCACTCGGTCGGTGGTGTGTTGGCACTCAGTCGTTGGTGTGTTGGCACTCGGTCGGTGGTGTTTGGTACTCAGTCGGTGATGTGTTGGCACTCGGTCGGTGGTGTGTTGGCACTCAGTCGGTGATATGTTGGCACTCGGTCGGTGATGTGTTGGCACTCGGTCGGTGGTGTGATGGCACTCAGTCGGTGATGTGTTGGCACTCGGTCGGTATTGTGTTAGCACTGGGTCGGTGGTGTGTTGGCACTCAGTCGGTGATGTGTTGGCACTCGGTCGGTGGTGTGATGGCACTCGGTCGGTGGTGTGTTGGCACTCAGTCGGTGATGTGTTGGCACTCGGTCGGTGGTGTGTTGGCACTCAGTCGGTGGTGTGTTGGCACTCAGTCGGTGATGTGTTGGCACTCAGTCGGTGATGTGTTGGCACTCAGTCGGTGATGTGTTGGCACTCGGTCGGTGGTGTGTTGGCACTCGGTCGGTGATGTGTTGTCACTCGGTCGGTGGTGTGTTGGCACTCGGTCGGTGGTGTGTTGGCACTCAGTCGGTGATATGTTGGCACTCGGTCGGTGGTGTGTTGGCACTTGGTCGGTGATATGTTAGCACTCAGTCGGTGATGTGTTGGCACTCAGTCGGTGATATGTTGGCACTCAGTCGGTGGTGTGTTGGCACTCAGTCGGTGATGTCTTGTCACACAGTCGGTGATGTGTTGGCACTCAGTCCGTGATGTGTTGGCACTCGGTCGGTGGTCTTGTAACAATGCGTGTATACAGTGGAGCAACGAGTTCTGTTGGGTTATTTCAAAACAGGTTTTATTTGCACAAAATGGTCGATACAAAATCCAAGTACAAATCAAGTATGATGTTGTCTTCTCTTCCCTCGTCCTTGGTGGTAACTAACTACCCAACAACCATCTACGTCACGACTTGAGCATCCTTCTTACTGTTCTATATGGATGCTCAAGCGTGCTGTAGTCTTTCACCCCTAAACTAATACTAATAAGATATTCATTCTGCTACACCTCCCTGTGTTTTAAAAGACTTTTCTTCTTCAAAAGTCTTAACTCCTAACCCCTTTTATCCTACATCTTCTCTCCTTACCTCCCATAATTTCTCTAAGCCGCCCCAAACTAACTCTATTTTAGGTGAATATTTCCTTCTAATTGTACCACATAGCAAACCACTATGGAGTCATACTTCTTCTTCGTTTCTGACTCTTCAAACATAACATATATTAT
Organism: Cepaea nemoralis; assembly: GCA_014155875.1. Lineage (NCBI taxonomy): Eukaryota > Metazoa > Mollusca > Gastropoda > Stylommatophora > Helicidae > Cepaea > Cepaea nemoralis. The sequence continues at coordinate 15,268 of JACEFZ010020901.1, read as the reverse complement.
TTACATATCCTCAATAACATTTAAATCTCAACTTTATACAATACATCATATCACATATGGTTACCTTTTTGAAATACTTCTTCTTCTCTTCATAAGCACTCCGCTTAAAAATTCAAACGCTGTACTCTTCTGATACTACCTCAACTCCCTATTGTCATCACTACCCGTATTACCTCCACATTACTGCTTCTCCACTTTCAACTAACCTGAAATCACTCGCACACGATAGGAAGACAAAGAATCGGTGCGCACCGAAGATTCAAAGAAGTAGAACTCTTTCTCACAAAAAAAACCACACTTAGCTAAATCACACACACCTTTACCCCCCTATGTCATTTGAGACTTTATGTAATAAAGTCTAAAACAATTATATCTTCTACAGTACCACTTATTATGGTAACAGTTTACGCTGCTATCTACAGCATCAAGCACCAACTATCAAAAATTCACTCCCAAATGTCTATATATTACAGACCTCTTTCCCCATTATACAGATCACCTCACATAACTAATCTTCTCCTATACCTCACTCAGAATTCCCTTTTAATCTTGCCGAAAACTTCAGCAAGCCACTAATGTCCATTTATTATGGGCATATCTACTAAAACTTCTACTTATGCCGTTATCAACAGCAACAATATACTACCCCTGAACTCATGTCTGTGACTGCTTGCAATCAACGTTATTCTATTACAGTCCATATATCACGGACCCTCAAAAACCCCATGTCATTTTGTCTCCACAGTGACAATGTTCATTTCACACTTACACCCCTTTACTATTGTACCCAGAATATATAAAAACATGGATTCAATTCATGTTTTACTTCGTCTTCAGACTGTCTGGCGTAGCACGTTACCCACTTCTTCTTTTATAAGCCAGCAATCTCGTGTCTCTTATGAAAGTACATCATGGCTCTAAATTCATGTTCACCTGCGACCCCATGGAAACCATGTTCAAAACTTTCCCCTCATTTACCCCACTGCTATATACGTTATTCACATTAATCTTTTCTTCCCCAATATGGCGTCCAATCCATATATATTCAATCCATGCTGGCTTAATGTAGCTCTTATTTTTAACTTCCCCATAACCATTTTATTTGTGTAGTAACCCCGTCGTATGTTTCCAACACTTCATAGCCATATCAACCTCTCTACGCTGATTATCAGAACAACCAGAATATACCCATGAACTTATTATTCACAAAGAGAATGTGTCTCTCTACTAGTTCTCAGTAGTTTATTAACTCTTTTCTGAACGAAGGGTCCTAAATAAAGCCCCATGTATTGCCTTTATTCTAGACAAAACCATGTAAATTAAACTTAACTTAACTAATTTCTAACATATTTATAAACAAGGTAATTACCATTCAACATACAAGACAATTCAAGTTAAAATATGAGTCAACCAAAATAAAACAACAGGATGTCATACCCCCCAGGTTTTGAACTGTTTATCCCCAATATCAAAACATGCATCAATTTAAATTAAAAGAAAATATCTAGTTTTATCTAACACTACTGGTCTCTTTTACGGACCAGTAGTTTGTACGCAAAAGACTAAAAACACAATAATCCTATTCTAAAATCAAATAGTGACAATCATTTTACAGGACCAATTCAAGCAAAAATAATATAACATACTATACATATTCAACATTGGTCTCTTATACTAACCAATGAAATACATATCTATTCACCCAATTCATGCCTATTCCGTTATTCTTATAACAGATAAAACAAAACAACTCAATGCCAAGCATTAACCCCAAAATACGTATATATATATATATATATATATATATATATATATATATATATATATATATATATATATATATATATATATATATATATATCTGTTACCTACAGACCAATTCCTAACTTAGAACAATATCTGTTCTCTCAACAAAAGTCATTAATTAATAAATGACCGTCAATCATTGATTCTCTCCCCTCACAATATTCTATCTTTTACCAGACTAACTCCTAACACATCACAATATCTGGAATATCACCCTAAACAACCATTGTAAACCACAGGTCAACTCACTTCACCTAGTACTAGTGTGGCGACTGTCTCAATGTTACCTCAATGTACCAGCAGTCATCTATCTACCAATAGAACCTGTGGCTCGGCACACCAATTGTTTCCCCTAGATTTTCACCAAGAATTACTACAACTACTTAATCATTACCGTTAACTACGGTATCTCCACCCTACTACGACCAGCAAAAAATTTTTGTCTATTTACTATAGACCTCTCACCAATACATCTACCTACTGTACCAATAACTAATTCTACTTTCTCGTTTCTAGTTTCTCGTCTATCCGACGCAATTAACTAACGTATCATTACTTTCCAACATCTCACCACAACTACTCTAAGCTATCCTCAAGTCTCTCCTAGCGTTCCTTGCACCGCGATGATAGTTAAACCAGTCACACTTATCGGAACATGTTCTCCAACATTCATTTATCTAATCTTGTTTACCTCCGTATCTTTCACTCCTCTTCCTATTTATCGGGATTCTATTCAGAACAGCAACCCACACCACTTATAACTGACAACGGACCTCACTTTCCTCATTTCTCAGTATCAGGCATTCATTACTTCGACATGTCCCTGTCAACAATACTAAACATATTTTATGAAACGTCATTCAGAATGTTAACTCTCTTTCTGTCAGCCTGTCATACAATTTCCATAAATTCCGTCCAAGATCACACATTCCAAACAAAAGACATCACACCTTTCTAATCACCTACTTTAACAATTTAGCACAAGCAAAACAGAGGCAACGACTATAACCAAAGAAGAACAAACAACAACAATTCAGCTAAACGAACATTTCTCGAAACAAGTAAAGAGTCTCAAGTGCCTAGGAAGTATAATATCATCAAATGGCAAACCAGAAGATGATATTGACAACAGGTGTAATAAGGCTATTCAACTCTCTGGACAATTGGACAACCATGTATCAACAACTACCAAGCCTAAGCGTGTCGATCACTTCCACCCACATTGACACTTGACGGCGTTTCAAAACCTCACTCCTGCTTCACTCAGCGCGACGAACACCTGTTTGTCTACACTTATACTCACGCACGGACTAAACGCCTCGTACATGCATGCTGTACTTATCACTTGCCATCATCCTATCCATTCTCGACGCACATATGTTTGTCTTATTTCTACTTTTCTCAATCATTCACTCGTTTTCAAAGGTCAGAATCTATATATTATCTCTCGCAAACTATATCTCTTTTACACACTAACCAGCACTATCAACTATCTCTCAAAACAAACCTCATTCCGCTGAGCCACTAACCTCGTAACTATCATTCTATACTTCTCCACACAACAACTTTCTCAGATTTAATCAGCTCTTCTTTCTCCGCAAGCATGACGTAATTACTTCATCCCCCTCACCAAGAACTCGTATTCTTCAAGCATCAGTTTCCACAGTCTTTTACTCTTAATACTCTCGCGCTCAACTGACTATTTTACACAGGATACTCAATTCTCCTCAATCTATATCTCCTCATCAGACACTCTCGGTTCACCTGTCAACAATACTATACTTACTTCTCAAACCACCAAGCGAAACTATCTCAGACATCACGTCATAGCTCTGAGTCGAACCATCCACTCTAGTACGAGCATTCATACTTAGTTTATCTCTCTCTCTACTAATTCTGTGCTGAATCTACTCTACTTTAATCACACCAGTTATACATCACTCAACGTGATCAACTCTCTGTATCTAGCCATTCCGGACAAAGGACATTTCAATTTCTACCTTGTTTACTCTCCCTACACCGCAACCAAACACAAGATATTCTGTATTACGTATCCACGTAGAATATCAGTTTTCGTGACTCTCTATCCTCAACAACACTATTGCCTACCCTGTACCATGTGATGCTACACCAAAAAAATTCATCTGCCTATTTTAGACAGCCCATATGTATTTGCTCAAACCGCAATTCCTCTCATAAGCCAAAACAATGCCATATGTCCTTCCTCACCCAAGGAATTTTAACAGCCATAAAGCGCATCTAAGCCAAATATTTCATTGTCTCTTAGTACATTAGTACGTCTTTCTTCAATTATGTCATCTTCACTATCTGTTGTTAATCTGTTGTTAAAGTACTCAGGTCTTAAGGTCATATATTCTTCTATTTTTCTTAAGTCACTTTCTGTCGTCGAGTAATTTTCCGCTATCTGTCTATTATTATTCTTCTTCTTAAATGCTTTCTTTCTATTTCCTTTATTTGCGTCGGTCTGCTCACTGTTTCCTGTATACCTTACATAACGTTTACATTTCCCCATCTCGTCTTCAGATGACACACTGATAATAGTTCCCTCATCAGACTCATAGTAGTAGTTTACTGCAGACACGTCGATCCTATTCCCATAGTCGGCTTTAGAACGTCTGACTTTCTTTCTATCTACCCCTCTATTCCTCATACTCCGGTTCTGTACAACTCTCATATCTTTACCTGAAATATTCTCTCCATAACCTGAACTCTCACACCTAACATTCCTACACCATTTAGGGATTAAGTTAATGTCTATACCTGAGGAACTTGACATCTCAGTTGTACCTTTATTGACCATCAGACTGTTTATATTTCTTTCTTCAATACTTTTCCTCTTTGGTCTCTTTTGTTTATCTTTCTTAATTTCAACCGTGTCTCCCTTAGTCAAGTGAGTTGATTTTGACTGAATTTCTATTAAGTCAGTTTGACTTCCCTTTATTATCTTGCTGGTTGATTGTACCTGGACCTTTTTCTCTATTGTATCAATCTGTGTTTGTGTGTTCCGTTCTACCACTTCAATCACCTGTGTCTGAGTCTCTTGGTCTATTTTCTTCTGTTCTTGTCTAAGAGTCAGATTTGCAACCAGCTTAGTTGAATTCCTACTTACGTTTTCTACTCTGTTCTTTGACCCTGACCTCAAATACTGTTTCCGTCTTTGTTCAAACCAGTCGTCACGTTTTTTCCTAGCAGTCTTGCTATGGGATGGCCACTTCCATAACTTATTGGAAAAGTCTCTCTCAGGACCATTCTTGTATCTATAACAGCTATACCAGTCCGACCTTTCACCATTACGTCTGTTCTCACCGTCTTTTACCCTATATACATCAGGCCTTGGTTCGTCATAACCATATTGTCTTCTGTCTTTATTAAGCAGTGGCTGTCTCCTGTTATTCTTTCCTACTCTATTGCAGTCTACCTTAAATCTATAAGGGTCTTGTCTAGTCGTTCTGTTCTGCAACGTTTCTACAAAATTTTCTACTTCACTAACTGCCACTTTTAACTCTCCCAACCATGTACTGATACGTTTTAATTCCATATGTAGGTAATTCATACTTATTTCTCTATATATTTCTTGGTACCTGAAAAAAAAACTCGTCCTGAGCTCAGCTGAAATAATTTTCAATTATGCATGTTTCTCTACTGTGCTGTGATGGGTCTGCCTGTTGCCATATCCTGTTGTTTCTTTTGCTATGCTGAAATATTTTACTATACACTTATACAAGCAAATTCACATTTATAACAATTTATCTAAATGATCTTATTAAAATCACATTAAAAAATGTTCTCATTAGGAGTTATACTCTACTTAATTACCGTCAAGGGTGTCTTTCCTTGATTCAAGAGAAGCGTGAATTCACGTACGTTCTTTAAAAAATTTCCTTGTTACTGTTCCTGTATAACTCAACCGTCTGGAGTTCGTATTATTTAGTAGCTATCCAAACGTGACTTCAGTGATATCCTTCTTCCAGCGTCTCAGGTTTCGTTACTTTCACTCTCACTTTCAGCCCCTGGTCGGGCCCCTACCAGACTTGAATCTTCTTTTCACCCTAACAGGGCTCTTCAAGGCGTCGTCTTGAAAGCGATTCCAGCTCGATAGAACGATTTAATTTAGATCTTCTTTTCAGCAGGTCGACACCCTGTTGAAATGTTCGCTTTTGTTGAAAACATTTTGATTTGCTGGAGTTCAAGATGAGCGAACGCAACTGTATTTTCTTCTAATTTCCAATTGAAGGAGCAATAGGAATGACTTAAAAAAATCTCTCATTTTTCTTCAGGTTCTCAAAGTCAATATTAAATGAACATAACAAAAGGAAACAGCTCCTTTAAACCAATTCTCTATTGAATTCAAATTGTTGATAGCTATCTTGAGATTTCTTTGCTAGTATGTTATTGTGTGACCTTCAACACAAGGTTACTTAACGGCTGTAAAAATGCAAGTCAAACCTCACAGCAATTCGACAAACATCACGTTGCTTTAAGTATTTCTGAAGAAAAACAGCATGATAAAACTCCACAGTCATAGGCAATCATGTCAAGGATGGCTCCATTCAAAAATCTTGATGTGTGTAAGTTTATGTAGTCTGAAAAACGCTTAAATTTTGACTTTGATTTCAGTTATAGTTGGTCCGATTTTGAACTTTTTTTTCTTTTATTTGATGAATCTAAAATTGATTTCATACCTTTAACAAATTGGTTGGTCCACTTTAACATGCGGCATGTTGGCTTGCGTACTTCACGTTGTTCACGCGATATTCAAGTGAAAAATCGGATTCTGCATGCGGCACCATTTCTCCATCTGTAACAATGCGTGTATACAGTGGAGCAACGAGTTCTGTTGGGTTATTTCAAAAACAGGTCTTTATTTACATAGGATGGTTGATACAAAATCTCAGTACAAATCAAGTAAGATGTTGTCTTCTCTTCCCTCGTCCTTGGTGGTAACTAACTACCCAACAACAAGCTACGTCACGACTTGAGCATCCTTCTTACTGTTCTATATGGATGCTCAAGCGTGCTGTAGTCTTGCACCCCTAAACTAATACTAATGGGATATTCATTCTGCTGCAGTGTGTTGGCACTCAGTCGGTGATATGTTGGCACTCGGTCGGTGATATGTTGGCACTCGGTCGGTGATATGTTGGCACTCAGTCGGTGATATGTTGGCACTCAGACGGTGATATGTTGGCACTCGATGTAGTGATATGTTGGCACTCAGTCGGTGATATGTTGGCACTCAGTCGGTGATATGTTGGCACTCAGTCGGTGATATGTTGGCACTCGGTCGGTGATATGTTGGCACTCGGTCGGTGATATGTTGGCACTCAAACGGTGATATGTTGGCACTCGATGTAGTGATATGTTGGCACTCAGTCGGTGATATGTTGGCACTCAGTCGGTGATATGTTGGCACTCGGTCGGTGATATGTTGGCACTCGGTCGGTGATATGTTGGCACTCAGTCGGTGATATGTTGGCACTCAGACTCGCTGATATGTTGGCACTCGATGTAGTGATATGTTGGCACTCAGTCGGTGATATGTTGGCACTCAGTCGGTGATATGTTGGCACTCAGTCGGTGATATGTTGGCACTCAGTCGGTGATATGTTGGCACTCGGTCGGTGATATGTTGGCACTCGGTCGGTGATATGTTGGCACTCGGTCGGTGATATGTTGGCACTCAGTCGGTGATATGTTGGCACTCAGTCGTTGGTGTGTTGACACTCAGTCGGTGATATGTTGGCACTCGGTCGGTGATATGTTGGCACTCGGTCGGTGATATGTTGGCACTCAGTCGGTGATATGTTGGCACTCGGTCGGTGATATGTTGGCACTCAGTCGGTGATATGTTGGCACTCAGTCGTTGGTGTGTTGACACTCAGTCGGTGATATGTTGGCACTCGGTCGGTGATATGTTGGCACTCGGTCGGTGATATGTTGGCACTCAGTCGGTGATATGTTGGCACTCAGACGGTGATATGTTGGCACTCGATGTAGTGATATGTTGGCACTCGGTCGGTGATTTGTTGGCACTCAGTCGGTGGTGTGTTGGCACTCAGTCGGTGGTGTGTTGGCACTCGGTCGGTGATGTGTTGGCACTCGGTCGGTGATGTGTTGGCACTCGGTCCGTGATGTGTTGGCACTCGGTCCGTGATGTGTTGAGTTCTTTACTTTCTAAAACGTTTCCTGGACCCATTTGACCCTGGGTTGACCCTGTAGCCAAGATACAATCCCCCACGATATGCGGATTAAACCCATGTCCACCGGGCCGACAGACGAGCATCAAGACACTACGCCACCGTCGTTCTCCTCCCCAGGACGACGATTGTAGATACACAGATGTACCGCTTGAAGTAGGAACAAGTGGCTAGACCGCCTGCCCCATCAATGTATGTATGCCTTGTTACCCTGATGGAGTTTTGTAGCGCTATCGTCCTTCCCCAAATAACGGGCATTTTAACATTGCTGTAAAGAATTAATACGGTCATATTTCGTCCATGTATGTGAATCACAGCAGCCGAATATGTTGTGCCAGGCTCCGCATTCACTAGTTTATCGTTTACATACTAAATAACAAGATATCATAGAGATATCAGGCCGCGAGATCAGTCGACGCCGCAGTATTACATTTCCGGGTTATCATATTATCAGGTGAAAATATTCCATCGGAGCTATCGTATTTTGGGCTAGGAATTTTGCCCCCTGACTGGCTCGGGTGCTAGCGATGCATTTCATTTACTCTCGCTTTCAACAGAGTGGGGATGGAGGAGGGAGGGGAGTTGAAGTGGGTGGATAAGGGAGGAGAGTTGTTGAGGTGTGTGGTGAGAGCGCGATATGGGTGTCCTTATCTCGGGGCGTTAGATGGGATGGTCGAGTGGAGAAAAGTGTGTTACAGGAGGGAGAGGAAGAGAAGAAGAAAAGGGGATGAGAAGGAGGCTGAGGATGAAAAATAACTTCTTCTTCTTCTTCTTCTTCTTCTTCTTCTTCTTCTTCTTCTTCTTCTTCTTCTTCTTCTTCTTCTTCTTCTTCTTCTTCTTCTTCTTCTTCTTCTTCTTCTTCGGGATCTGAGTTTTACCGTTTGCGCCCCATATTTGTCCCTGGTGTATTCTCACGATGAAATGAAAATAGTTATGTGTGACACTTGGCAAACAGGGCGATCGAGATCGAGAGAGAGAGAGAGAGAGAGAGAGAGAGAGAGAGAGAGAGAGAGAGAGAGAGAGAGAGAGAGAGAGAGAGAGAGAGAGAGAGAGAGAGAGAGAGAGAGCGAGCGAGAGAGAGAGAACGAACGAACAAAAATCTTTATTTTCAAAGGGTTAAGAATTGGGCACGCAGGCCCGTCTGACATTCTGCTCTTCTTCTATATTTCCTCTCATACATTCTTTCATTCAACATCACTTATGAAGCAAATTTTTGACAACAAAAGAACAATAAACATCAAAACGCATGAGAAATAATCAATAGCAAATGATTCACTGAGGCAATATTTAACATGGTCATTATAAATACCAAAAATGTGAAGAAGCAGTCACTAAGAAGAAGAATGCCAGACATGTATGGTTAAATGACATCAATAACATCCAAAAGGAAGAGCATTATAGAAATGAATGTAAAGAGGCTACAAAAATAGTCAGACAGCAGAAGCGAGAATATATGAGTAATATAATCAAAGATATGGAAACTAATCACCAGAAAAATGAATCCAGAAAGTTTTTTAAAGTACTGAAGTCAATGAAACGAGGGCACCAACAAAACACATATGGTTTTAAAAGACAAAAATGGGAATATGATAAATACCAATTAAGAAATGTGCAACACATGGAAAGAATATTTTATTGAATTACTAAATTGTGAAGCTCCAAGTAACATTTTCCCACAGGAAGAGGTTCTAACATGCGAACCACAATTGAAGAACCTACATTTGAAGAAATCCTATATGTAATCACACGACTTAAAAACAATAAGGCAACTGGGACTGATGGAATTGCTGCTGAATTTATAAAGGCAGGTGGCCATGCATTACATCTAAAGCTATACGAACTAATAATAAAAATCTTGGAGGACAGAAGAATTACCCCATGACTGGAAAGAGTCATTATTGATACCTATCTTTAAGAAAGGAGAGACAAGTTCCCAATGTGGAAATTATAGAGGAATATCACTACTGTCCACAAGCTATAAGATACTATCCGCAGTACTCCTAAATAGACTAAAACCATATTCAGAAGACATATTAGGTGACTACCAGGCGGGTTTTAGACAAAACAGATAAACAATAGATCAGATATTTATCTTACGACAAATAGCCGAGAAACATTGGGAATATAAAAGAGATCTCCATAACATTTGTGGATTTTTAAAAAGGCTTATGATAGTGTCCATAGGAATAGTCTATGGAATGTTATGCAGGAATTTGGAATACCAAGGAAGTTAATTAACATGACCAAACTATGCATGGAAGATACTTATAATATAGTAACATATAAAGGCAGGAATCAGACCCCTTCCAAATAACATCTGGCTTGAAACAGGGTGATGCACTATCGCCGCTACTCTTCAATCTGGCTCTAGAGAAAGTTGTAAGGAAGGTAAAGGAGGAATGTGATATTGGAGGAACATCCAAGCTGCTTGGTTATGCAGATGATATAGATATTATAGGGCAAAGTGAACAAAAGACATTAGAAATATTGACTCACTTAAAGGAAAAAGCCCAACAGATGGGGCTGGTTATCAACCAAGATAAGACAGAATATATGGTAATTTCAAGAGACGGAATGGCTAAAAACTCTGGCACATACAAATAGATAATATGACCATTAAAAGAACGGAAACATACAAATACCTGGGTACAATCTTCAACTGCTCCAACATTCATAAGGGAGAAATACAAACTAGAATCAACTCTGGAAATAAGATATACTATGCACTACAACATCTACTAAAATCAAAGGCGCTATCTCGTAACACCAAAATCACAATATACAAAACACTGATCAGACCAGTTGTGCTGTATGGCTCTGAACCTGGAGTACAACGAAAGGAGACGAAGCCTTGTTACAAACCTTTGAGAACAAAATTTTAAGACGCATCTTTGGACCCATTAGGGATACACAAAGTGGAGAGTGGAAAAGAAGAAGTAACAAAGACATTTATGATTTGTTTAAGTCCCCGCTAATCACTGGTATCATGAAGGCTAATAGACTACAATGGCTGGGGCATATAGAAAGAATGGAAGATAATAGGGAAACAAAACTCGCTTACACTCAGGAAATAAATGACCGTAGACCCCGAGGTAGACCAGAGAAGGCGGTGGAGAGATAATATACATACAGACCTACAAGCACTTGGAATCAACGACTGCAAGAGAAGGTCCACCAGAGAGACGAATGGAGACAGATTGTATTTGCAGCAAAGAACCTCAATGGCTCGGAATGCTGAAGAAGAAGAAGAAGAAGATTATAAATACCAAAAGGGATACCAAAGTGGAGAGTGGAAAAGAAGAAATAACAAAGACATTCATGATCTGTTTAAGTCCCCGCTAATCACTGGTATCATGAAGGCTAATAGACTACAATGGCTGGGGCATATAGAAAGAATGGAAGATAATAGGGAAACAAAACTCGCTTACACTCAGGAAATAAATGATGTAGACCCCGAGGTAGACCAAGAAGACGGTGGAGAGATAATATATATACAGACCTACAAGCACTTGGAACCAACAACTGGCAAGAGAGGGTCAACCAGAGAGACGAATGGAGACGGATTGTATCTGCAGCAAAGAACCTCAATGGCTCGGAAAGCTGACGAAGATTATAAATACCAAAGGAAGGTGTAAAGTGCCATACATATGGGAATGTTTTTTGGCTAGTTGACGTTTGAGATAATTTACCTGTATTATTGTCTTTTGTTTGTTTTTGTTTATGGAGGCATGCAGTCTGTACTGAGGCAGTGTTCAAACAGGTTGCGAATGTATGTATAATGATTAGTGGTGTCTTTGATTTCTTGTGGATGATTGTTCCACAACTGAGTGGCAGAGTATGCTAAGCTAGTTTTATATAAGTCTATCCTAGGTATAGGGACATGAAGTATATTTAGTCGTTCGCTATGTCTTGCGTTATATTTAAACAATGGCCAAAGGTAGCTTGGAGCATTTTGAAATAGGATTTTGTGAATTAGTTTGGCCTTATTAAAAGGGAGGTGTTTGTGGAGTGGCAGTAACCGGAGACGTTTATGTAGGTATAGACCATGGGGGGGGGGGGAGGAGAGAGAGAGAGAGAGAGAGAAAGAGAGAGTGAGTGAGTGAGTGAGAGAGAGAGAAAGAGAGAGAAGGAGAGAGAGGGCGAGAGAGAGAGAGAGAGAGAGAGAAAGAGAGAGAGAGAGAGGAGAGAGAGAGAGAGAGAGAGAGAGAGAGAGAGAGAGAGAGAGAGAGAGAGAGAGAGATAAGAGCAGGATAACTGAGAAACAAACCGGCGAATGTTATCTTCCACATTTTCGCTGTAGCATGATTGTATGTCTTCGGTTAGACTTGTCCAGTTACGTGGGCAAGTATATTTTTAACGGAGCGAATGATCTGTTATCCATACTGTAGTCATCCAACCTCTGTGCCGAAGGGGCAGCAAACGCGACTCGCTATCCCGCACACCGCGTTAGAAATTAGCTGCAGACGATTTGGAAACAGATCGCCTTGTGTTGATTTTCAACAATGGAATGAGCATCGGTCGTTCAGAAAGTAATGGCAAACTACTGAGTGTAAACTTGCCTAGTCAATCACAAACAGCTAAAACATGCGGGGTTGATTGCGCCGCCCTGTAAGGAACACGTAACTAACTTGTGAGGTATGCTAGTCTAGCCGAGAATTGATCCTGATAGTGAAGTAATATCTGGGAATTATATCGCTACAAATATACAATTTTACGTATAAGGGAAATTCTACTTCTTCTGCGTTCTTCCGGAGTATTTTTTCGGATGTGGTTGCGTTGTGCCTGTTTACAGAGGAGCTGCGATACTGTGCCTTTAGGCCGACACATCCGACTTCTGCGGGAGTTTGTTGACCAGGCTAGCCTTCCCGGGTTGGCTCAATATAGCCCCCATAGATTGCTTGTCTTCACCTAAACTGCCAACAAGGGAGACTACTAGTTAACTAGTAGAATAATGGTATGCAGGGTGGCGAATAAGGGAAACTACTCATTGTTTCAAAGGATTCTTGCAGAATATGTGTAGTTTGTCCATCAAGAATGATGCTGACCATTCATTTCATCCAGTGGGGTTGAAAGTATAGAGCCGCGAGTTCTAAGATGGCTGGTAAGGCCTATTTTGGCTCGAAATATTCTTTGACAGTGTGGTCAAAGAATGCTTGACGTTCCAGGAGGGGGATCTCCTGCAGTGGTTTGTCTGTCCAGCCTTTTTTTCACAGCTCTTGCAGTTCTGTTTGCATCACAAGTGACTGCACCCTTGCGTAATGATGTACGCCACGAATTTCGGTCTTTGGCAGCAGTCTCCCAGATGTTGTGAAGAATTCAAAAAGCTTTTAGTGAAATTTTCAGAGCGTTTTTACACCATTTCCTCTGACCGATTTGGGAGCGTTTACCACAACGCAGCTCGCCGTAAAATATTTGTTTAGGGAGCCTGTGATCTGGCGTGCGAGTCAAGTGACCAACCCAGCGAATCTGATTCTTCATAGTAGAGTGTGGAATACTGGGCATGGGCGCTCTTCCTAGGAATTCCGTTTCTGGGAGCTTGTCTTGCCATTTAATCTTCAGTAACTTCCTAAGGCATACTGTGTGGAAGTGGTTTACTTTCCTAGCGTGTTGCTGATAAACAGTCCAGGTTTCACAAGTATATAGCAGTGTGGATAATACAACTGCTTTGTAGACTTTCAGCTTTGTTTACAGGCGTATTCATTTCTGTCCCATACATTCTTGTACAGTCTGCCAAAGGCCGCGCTGGCCTTGGAGATACTTGCATTCACTTTGTCATCAATTGTGGCAGTTGTGACACAGTGCTGCCAATATAGGTGAATTTGTCCACACCATTTAGTCTATGACCATTCACTTTGAAATTCGGCACAGTGTGATTATTCCCTGGAGCTGGCTGGTACATCACTACAGGCGGTCGTCCAGCATATATTCAAACGTCGGCTGCATTATTTTTACTGTTTAGGCGGGAAACATTTAGTTTATTTATCTTTTTTTTTTTTTTTTGCATTTTTACCCTTTGAGGATGCCGTGGTGGTTTGATGTGTATGTTTATTTTTGAAACAATCAGACGATGGTCTGTCCAACATCCGGCACCACACATGGATTTTGTCACTCGAATGTCTTGTCTGTCACTCCTCCTAACGATGACATAGTGAATGAGGTGCCAGTGTTTCTAGCGAGGGTGCATCCACGATGTCCTATTTCTCATGGGAAGACGGAAAATTGTGTTGGTGATCAAGAGATCGTGTTCGGCACAGGCCTGAAGGAGGAGGAGCCCATTGCTATTACAATTTCCGACTTCGTACTTTCCAATGACGCCATTCCAAGAGGCGGTGCCGTGCCTACTCTGGCATTGAAATCCCCGGGGAGTATAAGTTTGTCTCCTTTGGGAACAGATGTTAATATATTGTGTAGATCCTCATATAACTTGTTCTTGACATCATCTTCATTGGTCATGGTTAGTGCGTAGACACGATGGCTGCATGCGTCCTTCCGTTCAGCAGGGGTAACTTAATTAATCGTCATAAGCCTGTCGTTATAGCCTTCGGAAATCCAGCTAGTTTGCCAGCCAGGGCCGACTTAATGGCAAACCTCACACCGGATTGGCGTCTTTCCTCGCTTTTCCTTCCACTCCAGAAGAGAATGTAGCCGGCACCTATTTCACAGATTTGGCCTTCTTCTGCAAGGTCGTGTCTCGCTCAAGGCTGCAATCTCGATGTTGTACACTGCCCAGCTCTCTCCCATCAGCGTTGTTCGTCTCTCTGGACCCGACGCGCCCGGTCTCTATCATATAGGGTGCGTGCAATTCCAAGATCTGATATTTAAAGGATATAGTTTGGCTTGTTTTGCTTTAACTGTTTTTACTTTAGGTGTTTGTCAACCGCTGTGTATAGGGTTTCCACCAACCGCTGGTTAGGTAATGATGGAGCAGACAATGTTTAGGGCACCTTTTCTAGCCCCTTCCTCATGCTATGGAGGTGAGTAGTGTGTTCCTATAGAGAACTGCTCAGTCGCTCCGGGTGGCTGCCCGAGTCCCAACTGCTGATCCGTCAGAGAAGAAGACCATAATGGCCTGAGTCCGCCATGTGTGGCAGGTCGGCGACTACGCTGACCTCGCGTACCCACGACTAGCCGCTGTCCGACCGCTCGCCCATCGCACAGGGCCTTAAGTAATAGCTGAAGTTTCAATGAAGGAATGACTTGCTGAGGAATTGGGTTTAAAGTGAGAAGACGTCGCGGCCATTCAT